>WAAE01026316.1:149078-161809 GCA_013400495.1 Nicator chloris
CGCGGCCTCGCCGCGTGTCGGGGCGGCCCCGCCGGACGTGCTGGGCCTGCCGGAGCCGGCCGGGAGCCCGGGAAGCGCTTTCCCCGGCACCCGGAGCGGGGGAGAGCCCCGAAAACGAAGGCCCGGTTGTCTCGTGGTCGGTAACGTGTCTCCTGAGCGGCGGCGGCCGGCAGGGATCTGTTGCCTTGTGTCAGCCACCGCCCCCGTCAGTAACTAGAACGTGCACTTCAAGCTTTAGCTGTTCTGCGCCCTCTTCTCTGTTCCGTGTCGCTTGGATCCACGAGCGTGTATTTTCATTTGCTCTGTGCCTTGCCAGAAGGAGAAAAAGGAGAAGAAATCTAAACGCCGGGACAAGTTTCAGAGGGGAAAGACTCAGACAGATGAAAGCGAGGAATCGGATGAGGAGCGTTATGCCCCGAAACCCAAGAAATCAAAGAGTCTCAGTAAACAGAACGGTCATACGAAAGAGGAAAGCCTGGAGAAATCGCGAATGTCCTCCTTTAGCAGCAAATCCTCCCGCAGAAGCCGACAGAGTAGTTCTAGTGAAACGTCAAGTGAGAGCGAAAGTGAGAGCGAGCAGGATCAGGTAAAGCTAATGACTGGTTTTGGTTATAGTGATGTGTTACAGCTTTTAACTCCTGCATTGTAACACGGCCAAATTTGGAAGGGGTCGTATTCTCTTTTCACCCCTTCCTAATCATTTGAAAGTGCTGTAAATTTTCAAGATTTACAGTTCTTGAATTGTTCAGTCTGCCAAGACTTTGCAAGAATTTTGAATTATGAAACTCCTGAAGTGTTGGATCAGTGCATCATGGTTTCTTCAGCAATCTGGTGCTGGGGTAGCTGTTGCTGGATAGACAAGTTGCACTGAGATGGAGCTTTAATATGATTCAGTATCATAAGATGTATGTGAGTTTTTGGGATTGTCCTGTACAGAGCCAGGAGTTGGACTTGGTGATCTTTGTGGGTCCCTTCCAACTCCAGATATTCTATGATTCAAATTAAGAGTTTTGAGTGTTTTGAATTTACTGTGCTGTTAGATATGCAACAGCCTTAACCTACAGATCACTTCTGCTAACTTTGTCCAAGTTTGAAATATGATGGTAAAACAAAGAAGGCTCTTTAGCTGCAGCTGTGACACTGTCACAGTATGACACCAGTGTCTATGCTGAATTTACTTGAATTACCTTGAATTTACTGACAGTAATGCTGATATCATGTGATAGTCATGTGGAATCTTACTTGAGTTATTGTTTATCTAACAGGAGTTGACTGGAGAACAGAAAGAGGGTGCTTTCTCCAATTTTTCTATTTCCAAAGAAACTGTCCAGCTTCTTCAAGGTAAGTTTATTGGCAAGGTGTGACCATAGAATGTCAGTGATCTAAGCTGTCATGTTTTTATGCTCAACATGGACCAGTAAGCTTTGAGATGTGCTCTGCTTGTACCTGTACAAGTGTGGATGCTGTGCAGAAGACATTGATTGCTTGCTCTAAATACACCTTTGAACACAGGCTTTCCTGTTTGCAGTGTTGTCCAGTTCAGCCTTTGCAGTAAGATTCTCAATGACATGAGCCAAGGGAAAAAACAAATATATGTGAGAAATTTTCAATTAAAGGTTATTTTGGTGTGAATAAAGGAAAACCAATTAAATTTAGTATCTTTGATGATTGTTTATACATGAATTAATACAAATTAAAAGAAAAGCAGGGGAGTGTGAGATATGTATTATTTGAAAGGAAGAGATTTTCACGGATAGCTGAGGAGTATTGCATAAATAAAGGCACAGTCTTTCATAAAGGCTAATAACTTCCTCTGTCCTAGCTAGCACTGTGTCTGGTGGTGTTAAGTGGGAGAGTAAAATGGACAGTCCCAGGGCACTCTTGGCAGGATGACTCATCTGATCAAATAAATCAGTGGAGGTGATGATACAGTCCTGCCTTTAGAGTTGATGAAAGTTCTTCTTGGAATAATTCCCACTGAAGAGTATGAAAGAACACTTGTAAAATGACCATATTAAGGAAATCTCTTGAAATTGTCACAGCTCGAGGAGTGACGTACCTGTTCCCTGTGCAAGTGAAGACCTTCAACCCTGTGTATTCTGGCAAAGATGTCATTGCTCAAGCACGAACTGGAACAGGGAAAACATTCTCTTTTGCTATTCCCTTAATTGAAAAGCTTCAGGCAGAGTCACAGGAAAGAAGAAGAGGCCGTCCACCAAAGGTAACTGTGCCTGGCTAGAGTGGTGATTTTGCTTGGTCTTACATCTAAGTGATTCAGGTTTTTCAGGTACTGGAGAAGCTCTTCAGGTCTGTGCAGGGGTAAGCTAACCCACATTAAAGGTGATTCAAAAGCTGTGTTCACTGGGCTTTGCCTGCATCCTGTGCTGCCTCCCAACCTCTGATGAAGAGCGAAGAGCACAACAGCTCTATCTGCTTGTCAGTTCCTTTTTCTGCCACAAGGAGACCAAAACTACAGGTGGTCAGCGTGTTCCTATTTAATTTTGCTCAGTCACGTTACCAGTTCAGGGCCAGTGGCTACTGGATGCTTGTTTTTCTCCTAAATTGCTAACAGATTACTTACTAATTGTAACTTGACAGCGTGATAAAACCTGTCTACTCAAACATGTTTCTTTCTAAAACATGTAAATGGTGGGAGGTTTCAAAAATAGACTTAGTTTTCACTAGGAACACCACCAAATGTTGAAGCTTCTGCTCCAGAGAATGCAGATATATCATGAGCTGTGTTCATTCCCCTAAGGAATACCACGTGTGATTTTTCACTGAATTCTTACGATGCCTCCAAAAAAACTAGATAGGTCAAAGCTGAGCATGTCCTCATTAATAATTTTTGTCAGTTTGTTTAATCTCGTCAGCTATCTCACAGATTACCTGAAGTGCCTTCCAAAGCTAGTACTAGCAGTTTTGAATGCATCTGCCCATCACATTGCTTGGCTGGCTGAGAATGCTGTCTCTAGATTTGGCACAGTCTGTTGGAGAAGGAACAGCTTTCTTCAAGGGGGCCGTAAGCCTTATAAAAGATTCCAGACCTCACTCTACCATAATACACTTTTTAATTTTATTTGGTAACAGGGTTTAATGTTGGAAGAAGTAACAGGATGAGGATGTTAAGGTTCCTTTTGTGAAGTGACTGATACCAGGTTGGAGAGCAGTGCTTCAATCACATGTTCAACACAATTAGTTAAACTGCCTGAAGGGAGGGCTGCATAGTGGAAGAGGATGGTTCCTTGGTTGCCTCTGCAGGGATATGGATTAGCACAGGAGCACTGCAGACTGAACATATGTTTTCCTAAGCCACAGGGAAGCTGAGAGACAGCTGATAGCTCTTGCTGACACCTTCTCACGGGACTGTGAAGCAGTACTGAGCAGATGCAAAAACCTTTTGTTACCCGTATTCCTTCAGTCTTGTATTTAAACCGCGTATGCACGTGTAGAAGAAAACTTGTAGCTTATCTGTTCAGGAGCTAAAGTTAAATAAGATTTGTCTCCTATCCTGTTCAAAAAGAAATTAGCCTATCCTAAATGTCAAAGGAGTTTAATGATGTAACGAGACATTAGCAGTGTGTTCCTCCAGCCTTTGCTTAGATAATTATTTAAAACAGATTTTTTTTTTTTTTTAATTTTACAGAGGGTCAGATCTAAGTTAATTATCAGAAGCGTAGTGGTGTCTTGGCAGAAGCCATGCTGAGAAAACATCTGTTTGGTCTTTTTTCTATGCAGGTTCTGGTTCTTTGTCCAACAAGAGAGCTGGCAAATCAGGTTGCCAAAGATTTCAAGGACATCACAAGGAAGCTGACAGTAGCTTGTTTTTATGGAGGAACTCCCTATAATGGACAAAGTAAGTGACTCCTAGGACTAATAATTTAAATATTGATTGACTTCCATATTTAAAAAATGCAGTTGGGTCTTTCCAAACACACACTTAGAGCTCAAGAGCTGGAGGCTATTTGTGGGAAATTCAGCAGTGCAAAATGTGTCTTCTTATGGAGATAAATAGCTGTGGGTCTCAGTTACATTCTTGGTGTTATTTATCTACTCATGTTAATATAAAGTGAAACAGAGTATACTGTGTGTGTAACCCATATCTGGATTTAGGTTCCTGTAAACCCATTTTCTTTAAAAAAGCTTAGTCTTACAGGTGTGACTGGGTATGTGTTTTTTCAAGTGATAAGGGATATATAGAGGATTTGTAAAGTGGAGGAGAAATTGTTGCAGCAGCATAATTTACTGTCTTGGTGGTTGTAAACAAGGAATGAGAATGAGCTCTTTCAATGTGATACATCTTGAGACATTGGGGATGTGGTTTTTTTCGACTGCAGAACCTCAGAAAGAAGTTGATTTCAGTAATTTGGGTAGTTAAACAAATTTTTAAAATTTTCCAATTAAAGTAGATAATTTGGGAAGAGCTGACTATTTCTAAAGAATATTGAAAGAAACTCATCCTTGCTACTTTAAATCACAGGGAGAGGGAAGGGAGGTAAGTTTTTGTTGTTTTTTTTTTCTTCAGGAAGAGTGGTAGATTTTCTACCTTACTTTTTTTTTCCCAGGTTTTCTCTTCCGGTTCATCATCTGTTCTCACTTTTGTAAGGACTGTACTTGGGAATATTTAAGAAGCTGTTCTTTTACTACCATATGTTACTGCTGTAGAGTGCTCCCTAGTCTACCTCTAACTCTTGTCTTCCCTGTTTACCAGCTGACCTCATGAGAAGTGGCATTGACATTTTGGTTGGGACACCTGGTCGAATCAAAGACCACCTGCAGAATGGCAAGCTGGACCTTACCAAGGTGAAACATGTTGTACTCGATGAAGTTGACCAGATGCTGGACATGGGATTTGCTGAGCAAGTGGAAGACATTTTACGAGTTGCTTACAAGAAGGGTAATCTCAATATTTAAACAAATAGTAGGAAATACTAGTAATAATTTAGTTTGCTGAAACTCAGGTATAAGGTGACTTTGTTTAGAAATGACTGAATGTTATATATTGTGAATATGTGGGAATCATTCGCAGAACCTTTGTAAAGATTGAAGTCCAGTACCTAGGGGTGTGTAAATAACTGTCTTTGGTACCTGTCTTTAAACTGTGCTTAGACTTCTTCAAATTAAAAGGAATTAGCTTATTACCTTTTTCACTGCTTAAAAACAGGCTGGCTTTTTTGGCCACAGTAATTCCTTCATAATCTTGAAATTATTTGGACTTTCTAGAATATTTTTCACTCCAGGTATCAGTAATGCATAAATTTAAAAAGCTCGATTGGCTTCTTTATGAGAGCTACTGATATTTAACCTCATTTTTAATCACCCATCTAATCAACTTATGCACATCTGTTAGGTGAAATGTATGAAGCTGGTGAAGCATTGTTCTATTTTTTTGTTAAGATTCTGAAGACAATCCCCAGACACTGCTGTTTTCTGCAACTTGCCCACACTGGGTGTATGATGTGGCTAAGAAATACATGAAGTCTAGATATGAACAGATTGACCTTATTGGGAAAAGAACTCAGAAGGCTGCTACAACAGTAGAAGTGAGTAATCTCATGTGAAATGTTCTCAGGCTTTTTCCCTTTTTTTTTTTAATGCTACAAAAGGTCATCTCTTCCTAAGGTGCATTATCACAGTGATGTTGGAAGTTTTGGGAATTTTTTTCTAAGTAATAAGACATATTAGAGCTGGTCAAGCTGGTTTTGGGTTTAGGATCTCTCTCCTCACATCACACGTAGAGAGAGGATTTTCTTGTCAGTTTTGTGGGTTTTCAGAGAAAAGCAGTACCTGAGTTTATCCAAGTTGTAAGCAAAAGGCACACATTAACATCAGCCTGCTGCTTTTAATTCTCCATGGACATCCAGCTGGCTTCTGGTATTCTGTATACAAGATACTTTTTTTCAAACTTCCTGTAGTATCTCACCTCAGTAGGCCTTTGCTTACTGTGCAGTAAATACCATAGCAAGGAATATAATATATACATGCTAGAGGTCTGCTTTTTCTCTTACTGTAATTACTTTGCTGAACATTAGACTAATTGTGGTGGGCGTAAATAAGAGCCTTATGGATTTTCTATGTTCCAGGATTGTGAGTTAGCACATTTTCTCCATCAGGGAACTGTATAACTCTTCACTATTTCTGTATTTAACAGTTTCAAATGTATTTAAAAGAATCTTAACTTTACATAACTAATCACTATTTTTTTTTCCCATAGCATTTGGCAATAGAGTGTCACTGGTCTCAGAGAGCTGCAGTTATTGGAGATGTCATTCAGGTCTACAGTGGCAGCCACGGGAGGACCATTGTCTTCTGTGAGACCAAAAAAGAGGCAAATGAACTGGCTCTGAATGCTTCAATCAAGCAGGTATTTTATCATGTGTATTAAGTAACAAAACTTGTCAGATATGTATCAACCCTATGATCATACCAGACCTATGCTAGTAAGTTTTAAAGAGAGTGTTTCAAAGTGCATAGGGCAGCCTTTGTGTGTGGTCAGATAGGATTTTACTCTTTTTCATGGACATGAAACAAAAATTGTAGATTACAATTTTGAAACAGCCAAGCTTTGCATAGATGGTGTGGAGTTTTCATATGACACAGTAATTAGATGTAGAGCTGAGACACACGTTGCAGTTCTGTTTTCCTGCCATTGTTAAAGGGCTTTGAGGTATATGAGTAAGAATTACTGAGTACTTATTGTAAGACATCTAAAATATAAACTCGGGTAATTCCGTTCTTCTTCTGTATCTTGCCACACAAAACCTACCAAGTACCAAGATGTTGTACCCAAAACTGACCATAAAATGGAGCTCTGCCTTGGATTTTGGTATGGTTCTAAAATAATACTGTTTTTCAGGATTGCCAGTCGTTGCATGGTGACATTCCTCAGAAGCAAAGAGAGATCACACTGAAGGGTTTTAGAAACGGTTCATTTAAAGTTCTGGTTGCAACCAATGTAGCTGCCCGTGGTTTAGATATCCCAGAAGTTGACCTGGTTGTACAAAGCTCACCACCAAAGGTAGGAGACTGTTATGTTGGATGTCTTGTAATAATTTGTAGCCTTGTTTTCAGGTAGTGTACACTATCAGCTGATGGTATTGACCTCACAGAGTTCATCAGCAATGTGCTTAAGGGAGAGAAACGTCCAGATACATAGTTTCTTAGAGGATTTTTTGAGAGTTTGTTAGTCCCTAGTATGTTGAAAGATGATTTCCTTAAAATGTCTTATGAGGCTGTTCAAAGCCCTTGCTTGGAAGCTGGGTATGGTGATGGCAAGGCTAGGAGCAGTGGGAAAAATTATTCTCTTGAATGGGGGTGAATGTGAGGTATGGCCCACAACTGTGAGAACATTGGCTGAAATTAAGAGGGTTTAAAAGAAACAAGGTAATGTTTCTCTGAATATGCTATTAATACTGCAGTAACCACGCTCAAGTGGATGTGCAGGAGGGTGAATTGGATTGTTGTAGAGGCACACACTCCAAATGTGTGGTGATGCATAAAGAAAAATTGATTTATGCTCACGGCTCTGGTTTTCAAGCCATGATTTTTAGATGATTATGGAAAAGCATATTTGGTCGATATTAGTGAAACAACATTTCCTGATTTAATTCTATGGTGCAGTTAGTTGCTGTGCGTTGTTCAGCCTTAACTGTAATGGCTTCTACAAGTTACATGGACACAATGAATTGATGAAATTACAAAGAATCAGGTAACTCATAAGGCCCTCTGTTTTGAAGGATGTGGAGTCCTATATCCATCGTTCTGGGCGCACAGGTCGAGCTGGGCGGACTGGAATCTGTATCTGTTTTTATCAGCGAAAGGAAGAATATCAGTTGAGACACGTGGAACAAAAAGCGGTAATGTACAGTTTTCTTTTCATTGCAAGACTCTAATCTGTTCAATTACAGAACGCTGTTTATAAAGCACCTCTAGAGGAGGTTCTGGTACCTTGGGGAGGGTGGGTGCAGTGTCAGTTACGGTGGAGCAGGGAGAGCACTACTGATTCTAACACCCATGCTTTTTCAGCAAATGCCAGTCTGATTGTCCTTGTGGAAATGAGAAAAAACTTGCAGTATTTCAGTGTAGTGCTCCCCCTGGTTATCATCTGATCAGTGATGTGCATATGTGCTGCTTTCCTGAGAACTGTTACTTGCATTTTTACACTTTGTGCAGTGTTCCATTATGGTAGTTTCCTCGACAATTAAGTATGTGGTTGTGATGAGATGGTTTATTCCTGGCAAATAAAAAAATGTTACATTTAGACTAAGGCTCTGCAATTTGTATTTGAATCCAAATCTTACGGACTAAAAGTAGTAATTAAGAATTTGTAGGACTCTTATTTTCCCCAGAAATGTACCAAAATGGTTTCTGTTTCCAGTCTAAGGTCAGTGAACCATTTAAACTGAACTGGTACATAAAAGCCTTCTAAGTGTTACCCATTTTTCTGTAAGCTTAACCTTAAAATTTTCACTAGGAAAAATTGGAAATTAAAAGGTGGAAATAAGAAGAAAAATTACAGACTTAAATGCTTGTTGTGTTGGAGTTCAATACTGCTTTTTTAGAACTGAACTATTTATGGTCTGCAATTTTTATCTTTTGTCTTTTGGCTTTTAAATTTTAGGGCATTACATTCAAGCGTGTTGGTGTTCCTACTGCAACAGACATAATAAAGGCTTCCAGCAAAGATGCCATGAGGTGTGTTTGGGGACTCAAGCCCTATTGTATCTTCCTGCCTTCTAGTTCAGAAGGGCTGTTTGAATTATTCTTTACTGTCTCTTTGAATTTTCTGAGCACTGTTGAAATCTTGGACTACGGGGTTATTTTTCTATTCCAGAGCCTACTGGTATATAAATTGTTAATTTTTTTGGCTTTACTTAGGTGCCTGGATTCTGTTCCTCAGACTGCTATTGAGTATTTCAGAGAATCTGCTCAGTTGCTAATAAAAGAAAAGGGACCAGTTAATGCTCTGGCTGCAGCTCTGGCCCATATTTCGGGTGCTACTTCCATTGAACAGCGCTCACTGCTGAACTCAGATGTGGTAAGGAAGGGGGTATGGCTTAATGCTTGTCTTGAAACTGGAAAGAAACAACACGCCTCTGTGTTGTCTGAATAGAGAATTGTTTGTCTCTGACCATTTTGTTGGAGAACTGTCTTTAAGCCACCAGGAACTACTGGTTTTGTTAAAAGCAACAATACTGTGGCTGTAAAGATAACTGATGCCCTGTAACAGTACCTAATTGAAGATTTGATTAATAAACTGTAAATTGGCAGGTTTCCCCTGTCTGATATATGTGCTGAAGCTTATTCCTGTGCCTGAGTGGAACATGCCCCATTGATTTTTAGGGATTTGTTACAATGATACTACGCTGCTCTGAAGAAATAAACAACATGAGCTATGCCTGGAGAAGACTGCGAGAAGTGTTGGGTGATGATGTCGATCGGAAGGTGAACAGAATGTGTTTCCTCAAGGGAAAAATGGTAAGTTTTGGTTTTGTTTCTTTGATACTGGGGTCTTCTGATTGCAGCCTTTTCTTAGCAATTGTCAGGGGAGCTATTTGGTCTTTTTCTCTATTCCAGGCACTGTTGATGATGGGCCTCAATCTGTTTTTTTAGTGCTTAGGGCTCTGCTGACATGCTCAGGAGGTAGGATAATGCATGGCTATGGGGATAGCAGAACAGGTAAAAGGCATGAAGCGTGTTAATTCTGCCTTAATGACAAAACAGAATTTCCTAGGACAGTCAGTTCTGATAATGCCTGCCTGTCAGGTGTAAATTTGTGGGCTCTGTTGTTCTTAGTTGCAGTCATTTAAAACACTTACCTTGTATGCATTAAATTTATTTGTTCTTTTTAGGGTGTGTGCTTTGATGTTCCTGTGGCAGACCAAAAGGAAATAGAGGTATGTTCATTGCAAACTCTGGGTACAGCAGGCTGAAGATGAAACTGGCTGGACTGGGTTAGACTGAAAACATGATGTAGCCTTTATCCTGCCTTTCCTAGTGGCAAAAGGGATGGCTTGGAAGGAATTGAAGAACAGAGCAAGCTCACAGTGTTTCTTTTCTAAGGCATTCCCCTGTGACCAAAAGTCCGTAACTTGAAACTTTTGCCCTGAAAAAAGTGCTGGATTCATCTTTGTAGGCAGCAAGCTTCCTTCCCCTTTTCTCTATTCCCCGCCTCCAGTTTTCACCTAGAATTCTCTCCACAGTAAAGTGAATTCAGATTTTTGCTTGGTAGCCATTAGTATTACAGTGCCAAAATTATTGATCCCTTCAGTTAGAAGCTTAAATCCCATATATCAGCTCACAATTTTACCTTTTCAGTTGAGCAGATTTAATAATTACGTACCCTGTATTTGTATTCCTAGAATTTAACTTGCTATGTCTGATTTCGTTCCGAAAGGCAAGGTGGGAAGATTCAAAACATTGGCGTTTGTGTGTGGCAACTGAATTACCAGAGTTGGTGGAATCTATACGAGGAGGAGGAGGAGGAGGGAGTGGTGGAGGAAATGGCCGAAGCTTCTCAAGCTCCAGGAACGGTCGGCGTGGTGGCTCTGGTAGAAACAGATTCAGGAGCAGAGGCCAGAAACGAAGTTTCAGCAGAGCGTTTGAACATTAACTTCAACAATCCAGAAGTGACAAAAAAACGGGACTGAAGTATTTTATATTACATTACACTAGGCTGTTTCTGTGTGTTTGTACCATTGGGGAAAATACTTCATTAAGTTGTTGGTTTTTTTTGTCAGTACTACTTTGCTCATAAAAAAGGTCTGTTCATTTAAAAAAAAAAGTGCAAAGAAAAAAACCCAGAAAATCTGCAAGAAAAAAAGAATTGTTTCTTTTGTTTCTCATATTGTTCTTTGAATCTTTCCATAATATGTCTGTTGCATTCAAAACTGTAGCCTGGTTCACTGTATAATATATAGATCTGAATTGCTGCTCAAACCTGTAAATTTTCTGATAAAACTAAATATTGTTTTACAACTTCATATTTTGTTGTCATGTATTTGAAGCAGTATTTTGCAGGTGGAGATGTGGGAAGGTGCCAGATTGGGGACCGTGGCAGCAGGAGCCCTTTAAAGAAAAATAAATCAGTTTGGTTCTTATTTAGTGGATTTGTAATGAAGCTCTTTTTTCCCTAAAACTTACTAGTTTTTAGTCTCTGCCCCAAATTTATGACTCCTTAAAAAATGGGGGTAGGAAAGAGTTTCCCAAAGCATGAGGGGAAGCCCCCTGAGGAGAAACCCTGAGGAGCCAGAGCTGTGAGGGAGACCCATAACCCCATGAGGGTGTTGCAAAATGTGGAATATGTCAAGATTATCATAGGTAAGGATCTTCTTCAATGTAGGATCTTTGTGTATTTTCAAGCATCAGCGGAACGGATAGCAGCAGCCTTTACTCAAGGACATCCTGGAGCTAACAAGCTTTAAGGATGAAGTAAATCAGTATGTTGATGTATACGTACATTGTTGGGTTGGCAAAATATTTAAGGTCCATGTATCCTGTGGGTGAACTATGTTTCAGTAGTGTAACAAAGTCACAGCTATGGGTCAGAAAGTCGCCTACCTAGGGGGTCAAGACCCTTCTCCTGAGCATGTGGAGAAGTTGGCTGGGATTACTGAACTTGTATGGAAAGTACTAACCAATCCTTATAGAGGGGCTGTGCTGGGCATGTTCGTAACCTCGAATTGCCGTGTATGAATGATGGCGCCAGAAGCCCGATGGTGGTGCTACACTTGTGCAACGCCACCGAGCACCCGGGCTTGCGCAGCTCTGAAATCAATAAGGTCTCTGTAGAGGGTGTCATTATTGGCTTGTTGCACACCGAGGAACGANCGGGCCCGCTGGTGCTGCTGGTGGCGGCGCTGCCCCGGGGGCCGCCTCGCCCGCCTCACTTCCTGCGCGCCGGGGCGGGGCGCTTGTCCTGTGCCCGCCACGCCGAGACCGGCCCCGGTACTGGCAGCAGTGCGGCCGCCGCGCGCCTTGGCGGGGAGCAGCCTGCAGCCATGCCCACCGCCGAGCCCGAGCACAGCCCCGCCGAGCCCCAGGCGCCGGCCGCCGCAGAATCGCTGCGCCGCGGCCGCCGGAGGAAGGTCAAGGTGGGAGCTCCACGTGGGGGTGCGGCCATTTTGTACGGGCTTGGGGGGCTTAAAAGTCGGCCGGGGGTGGGCAGGGGGGAGGAAGGGCTTCCCTCCGTGTGACCGCGGCTTTTCCGCTGCAGGAGGAGACGCCGGAGAAGAAGGTGAAGCGGCAGGTGAAGGCGAAGCGGCGCGGTAAGGCTGAGGCCGAGCAGGCGCAGCCCGAGGAGAGCGGTCTCGGGGACGGCGACTTCGAGCCCCCTGTGCCCAAGAAGACGAAAAAAGTCAAGGAGAAGAGCAACGGATTGGCAGGAGAGAGCGACGCGTCCCAGCGCGCGGTGAAATCTTGCTCCGCTGTGAGCGGCAGCGTGACANATGGCGCCAGAAGCCCGATGGTGGTGCTACACTTGTGCAACGCCACCGAGCACCCGGGCTTGCGCAGCTCTGAAATCAATAAGGTCTCTGTAGAGGGTGTCATTATTGGCTTGTTGCACACCGAGGAACGAGCCCGGTTTTGTGGGCAACAAGGGGAGCCCCAAGAGAGGAGCTCCGTGAAAAGAGTCGAGCGGCCTGCGAGGAGAGGGATCTCCTGGTGGCGGAGGAGCAGACGGAAGGGGCGGGCGGTGCGGCGGAAGGGGCGGGCCGGGGCGGGCCGGGCGC
>WAAE01026316.1:162365-321082 GCA_013400495.1 Nicator chloris
CCGGGGCGGGCCCGCTGGTGCTGCTGGTGGCGGCGCTGCCCCGGGGGCCGCCTCGCCCGCCTCACTTCCTGCGCGCCGGGGCGGGGCGCTTGTCCTGTGCCCGCCACGCCGAGACCGGCCCCGGTACTGGCAGCAGTGCGGCCGCCGCGCGCCTTGGCGGGGAGCAGCCTGCAGCCATGCCCACCGCCGAGCCCGAGCACAGCCCCGCCGAGCCCCAGGCGCCGGCCGCCGCAGAATCGCTGCGCCGCGGCCGCCGGAGGAAGGTCAAGGTGGGAGCTCCACGTGGGGGTGCGGCCATTTTGTACGGGCTTGGGGGGCTTAAAAGTCGGCTGGGGGTGGGCAGGGGGGAGGAAGGGCTTCCCTCCGTGTGACCGCGGCTTTTCCGCTGCAGGAGGAGACGCCGGAGAAGAAGGTGAAGCGGCAGGTGAAGGCGAAGCGGCGCGGTAAGGCTGAGGCCGAGCAGGCGCAGCCCGAGGAGAGCGGTCTCGGGGACGGCGACTTCGAGCCCCCTGTGCCCAAGAAGACGAAAAAAGTCAAGGAGAAGAGCAACGGATTGGCAGGAGAGAGCGACGCGTCCCAGCGCGCGGTGAAATCTTGCTCCGCTGTGAGCGGCAGCGTGACATCCCCGGCTGCCCAGAGCGTGGCTGCCGGAGAGCAGGACGGAGACGCCGAGGTAGGGGTGCTCTGCCAGCAAAGCGTTTGTCTTGGTTAATTAATGTTCTGCTAGTAATTAGCGGGCATAATAACACGTACTGCGCGCTGTGTGGAGACTTGAGCTGCGAGACAGTGTGGGAGCACGAGGCATCTGCCGTCGGCATGTTTTGCCGCTGTCCGCCGTGGATGCGCGGCATTGGTCCTGGGCATCGGCAATGCCGGGCATCCCGGCTGTCATCCTGCCCGGCTTCCTGCTCGTTCCCGCCCGGGCTTCGGGCGGTCAGTGAGGCTCGGCGGCGCATGCACCAACACGTGGGAGCTGCTCTCCACGTGCTTTCCCCCTCCCGGTAAATGCCAAGCATTTGGTGCAGCGGGTCCTGCAGGGAAGGACCCTGGCTAGGGCAGCAGTTTCCATGTGTGCTGCTCTTCGTGTCACAGCTTGTTTGTGTCCCACAGCACAAAGATTTCTCCCTGCTGCACAGGCAGCCACCGTCCCAGAAACGTGCCTTGCTTTGTGCTGTGATGGTGCTTTCTCTCTGATGGCAGCACCTCTGAAGAAGTATTGGCAAAGTGTTCTATGGTGGAAAGCCACAGTTATGCTCATTAATTCCCACTTCTCACACAAACGTGCAAGGAGGCCCTGTGTTGGCCTTTCTGTGAGTAATTTTGTGTCTAAGGTGGGAACATGAATCAAGAGAGTGCTTTTTGTACCTCACGTGTAATGATGTGACCTACTGGATCGCTGAAGTAAAAGCCAGATTTTGTGTTTTAAGTATTTACTCACATGTAATGTTCAAAGCTCTTTGCATGATGTACCACATAGGTGTCTTCTAGAGGGAAAATCCTGCTTTGCACAGTGAGTTGAGGCACCAGATATGTTTTGTTGTGGAAAACAGTTTTCTCATGGTTTCAGTGGACTCTTAAGATTTTTAACAAAGTTTCCGTTTCTTGACTTGCCAAGCATGTACGTACAAGTGCCTACATCAAAAGGGTTTTCTTTTTCATTGACTAGAAAGGAGGTGTCTGGTTAAATTGTGGTTGTAAAGCAAATGCACAACTCTTATTGAGTGACTGTGTAGGGTGTGTTCTGTGCTCATCTTTGGAGGGCTTCTAAGTCTTTTTCCTGTTCGTTTTTTATCCAATTAGGAGCTGACAGAAGAAGCAAAAGAAGGCGCCTTCTCTAATTTTCCTCTCTCACAAAACACTATCAAGCTTCTCACAGGTTAGTTCACGTGGAAAAAGATGTTTCTGTAAACGTTTAGCCAGAATTGTGCTCTTTTACCTGCATAAGCCAAGGGTAAATAGTCCTAAATTGTGTTACATTTGTACGGAAGAATGACCGCTCATGAGCGGTCACTGTGGATTCAGAGAATCTGCTGGTTTTTGTAGAAAAAAGTTTTCTGGTTTGTTCAATTTCAGATGCCTTAAGATGAGATTATTCTTCATGGAGTGGTTATTCCTAGATACACGTTCTAGAGACACATTTTTCATCAGCATCATTCTGTATATCTTTATTTCTGCTCCTATTGTCTGCTGTCTACAATATTGCTTCTTAGGCAAGCCTAATGGAGTTTTGTGTAGGAGACTATTTGCCTTGTATGAACAGATTGTCTAGGGTTATTCTCATAGTTTGGGGCTTTTTCCTATCTCTTTGTGATTAGTTTTGTTGAGGAAGTAATTGCTATAGGGTTCTTGTCCCCTCTGTTCGGTAGATGTGCAATTCTTCTTGGTTGGAAAAAATTCTCCGTATCACTTTATGTTTTCCTTGTTCTGAAGTTTCTTTTGGATATTTTTCCGCCGTGCAAATTTTCACAGATTTTCCACTGTGCAAAATCTTTTTGAAGTTTTACAGTGTTTTGAAATGAACTCCATCACCTTCTTGCCTTCAAAACTCAGCTACCACAAAATCTTGAGCTGTATCAGAAAAAAACATGTTGGTTTTTTCCTTCCTCTCCTATTTTCTTAAACTGTTCTTCACAAAGAAGACTGTATTTCATCGTGGATACTCAACACTCACCGTGTGGGTGGAATATCTTTTGATCTAGAGTAGCAATAAAACATAAAGATACATGGTTTTCTTCTAAGTTGCAATTTCTGTTGTGTAGGCGATTTGAGGTGGTATGCCCTTCATATTTGGGCAATTTATGTATGAGGGCTTCTAATTGTTAGTTCAGCTTTTAGTGAAACCTCTTTCAATTTTTTTACAGCTCGAGGTGTAAAATACCTGTTCCCTGTGCAAGTGAAGACTTTCCAGCCCATATATGATGGCAAAGACGTAATTGCTCAAGCTCGAACAGGAACGGGGAAAACCCTTTCCTTTGCTCTTCCACTGATTGAAAAACTTCAAAGTGTCTCTCAGGATGGGAGAAGAGGCCGTGCACCAAAGGTAACTTACACTTAAAGGTTTACACCAAAACATTAGAGCGTGGCAGGTTTTGAAAGTGATTTTACCGTTGCTTTGGGGTTTTTCATTGGGGACTTCTTTGTCTTTTACTGGTTTTTGTACTACTGAATACATTGCTCAGATCAGGAGATAGAGTGTGACAGAGTTTTGCAGCATCACAGTAATGACACATTTTGTGTTTGGGGTCCCCTGTGACTCTGGGCAAACAGTCAGGGCATTGCAGCAGTGTCTAAGGAGCTTCCAGGCTGCTGTCCTTGGCCATGTAGCATGCAGCTTTGGGGTTCAGTCCCCTGCCTCTTCTGAGGTGATGTTTGAGTCACCTGGACTTGGCTCTCTGTTCTCTGAGGTTGTTTTTCACTGTAAGTTCCACAGTGATAACTGAAGGCTTTTGGGTTTTTTTTTCCCCTTTCATGTCTGCATATAAAGAGATGGAAGTGGTGTTTACCAGAGATGGAATTGGTAACCAGATGCCAGTGATCAGATACTTGTTCCCATGTATTACAGTGTATATATTTATCATTAGACTGCAGAACTATATATAGTCTGAAGATTTTTTGCCTGCTTTATCCTTTTGTTTTATTAACTGTAAAGAGGATATAATTTTTAAACTCTTATTGGCTGAAAGATTTTAAGAGATGAATTCAGTTCTTGGTTTTATTGATTCATTCTTAAATGTTGGGAGGAAGGGTAGTACTGGAGAAAGGCAGGTTTGTGGAAAAAAGGAAGGATATATGGCTGGAGTGCATTACGCTATGTGTCTTTTAAAATCTTACTACACCAGATTTAGTGACTGTTCCTACCCTTTAATGCTGCTTCATTGCCCTTGGTAATCTTGCTGAGGTTTTTTTTTTATCTGGCTTTAACATAAGAAAGAAAATGGCTGTTGTCCTTGTCTCCTTATGGTGTAGCAGTTTCCCTTGTTCCCTCTTGCTGGCTCTGAGGCTCCTTGTGCAGGCTCCAGGTGGCAGAGAATATTAATATTGCTGGGATGATGGGAAGCTGTGGGCACCTCTGCAACAAGTGTAGAATAAAGGTGGGAGTGCAAACTGTTTGACAGGAAGTAAACTCTTTTCTCCTGTACCTTCTCCCAAGCACAGCTGCGTTTTTATCTGTTTTTCTCTCCCTTCAGGTGCTGGTTCTTGTTCCAACCAGGGAACTGGCCACTCAGGTAGCCAAAGACTTCAAGAATCTCACAAAGAAACTGTCAGTTGCTTGTTTTTATGGAGGAACTCCATATAAAGAACAGCGTAAGTAACTGCTAAGGAATTGCTAATGGATTTGAGCTGACTTTCTCTAAATGCACTCCATAAGGAAAAATGGGCTCTTTGCCCCCTCAGACTTTGAGCTCGGTCAGGAACTCAAATGGCATGGCTTTCAAAGGAGGCACACAGCCTGGGTTGAATTATTCTTGTTCTAATAAATCTTTGTGGAAAAGAATGGTTTTAGTTCAGTGAAATGTCCTTTTAATTTCTTCTTTATTGTGTTTTTGTGTGGATGTAGACTGGGACTGGGTGACAGTCCGTGGAAAGGGGAGAACTATGTACGTGCCTGTGGCTCTGTGTGTCTCCAGAGGTAGCTGTGAAAGTTTAGCTGGAAAACTGAAGTGTTTCCACGTAGTAAAGCTCTGAAGGTTTCTAATATCAGCTGAACGCTACTTGGAAATTGGTGTATTTGTCTGTAACTTTAGTGAAGTTTGGCTGGTACTCCTGACAGAGCAGCTAGGACTGCATTTAACTTACGTGTCTGTTACCTTTGGATGTTGTGCTTTATTCTGAGGTTAAAGGGCAGCAGCTTTTTACTTCTAAAATGGGAAGTGTTGCTGTGTACTGCTAACTTTTTATTATGCTGTCTCCTAGCAGTCTGACACTGTCCTTGTTTCTGTGTCTTCCAGTTGATCTCCTTAAAAGTGGCATCGATATTCTAGTGGGAACTCCTGGCCGGATCAAAGACCACATTCAGAATAGCAAGCTGGAACTGTCCAGTGTGAAGCATGTTGTTTTGGATGAGGTGGATCATATGTTAGACATGGGCTTTGCTGAACAAGTGGAAGAAATCTTGGGATCATCCTACAAGAAAGGTGAACTCAGACATTGGGAGAGGAATAGGGGACAATGCAGAAAACACAGTTATGCTACTTTAAAAGCAACTCGTGCACCTCTAAGTTAAATTCTTTGTGTGATGCTAGAAAAGGGCAAGGTAGAATTGAAAAAGGTTCAAAGAGAAGTGACAGAAGGCTGAAGGGCTGGAGTGGCATCTCTGGAAGGAGTGGAGTAAAAAAAAGGGAAAAAAGCAGCAAACCCAACTCCCCTAAGCCTTCGTGTTCCTCGTTCAGAGAGAGGTGACTTGAGAAGAGGGTTAGGGTTATGGTCTGTCTGTACACTTGTCACCACACAAAGCTGACAGCTAGGGAGTATTTGCTCTTTTCTGATGTACTGGGTGTTCAGCAAAGCTGTCAGGTACCAGGTACAGAGCAGGAGGAGGTTATTTAATGTGTGAAAATCCTTGCCACATTTCACTAATGCCAGAATTTTTGAAAAGGCTTGAATTACTGGAAATCAAAATCTCAGCGATTACTAAGAGCAAGGCTTATCACTATGGCTTTGAAAGGCAGGAAAAGCTGATTGCTGGAAGTGTTTCTTCACAGCTAGTACAGGCTTAGTGCACATAGAAACCTGTCAGTGTGAGAGCAGCTCTTGCTTTTTTATCAGTTCTCAAGTGTCGTGGTCTGCTGAGATGTCTGATGTTGATGGTGTTTCCTTCCAGGCTCTGAGAACAACCCCCAGACACTGCTGTTTTCTGCAACTTGTCCACGATGGGTTTATGATGTAGCAAAAAAATACATGAGAGATGAGTATGAACAGATTGACCTGATTGGGAAGAAGACGCAAAGGACAGCCACAACTGTGGAAGTGAGTTGTTCTGCTGCAGAGCAGTGCAGGTCCTTGATAAAATGGGTTATCAAGGCTTTGACTTTATAAATGGGCGTATGGAATGACTTCTCACACAGTTGACACACAGATTTTGTAAGCAAAGCTTTCATGTGGGGGCTGTCATTTGCAAGCTTAAAAAAAATATAAATGCTTTTTTTGTTCATTTTGTCAGTCCTGTGCGTGGTTTAGATTTAACATAGGTTTCTTGTTTCTTTCCCAAACAGCACTTGGCTATACAGTGTCGCTCATCTCAGAGAGCAGGAGTTCTTGGGGACATCATTCAGGTCTACAGTGGCAGCCGTGGGCGGACCATTGTCTTTTGTGAGACCAAAAAGGAAGCAAATGAGTTGGCCATGAATGCTTCGCTCAAACAGGTACTGGGGCTGAGCAGAGGGCAGTGGTTGGGATAATCAGGGGTTCAATGCCCTGAAATAAATACAAGGTGGTAACTGTGTCAAGAAAATAGTTTCTCTGTGTTGTTTCAAGACTTGCGGAAGCTGTTTCTACGAACTGAACTTTAATGTTAAATATCCTCTTGACAGAGGTTATGAATTTACTCCTTTGGCTTTAAAATAGTTCAGGACATGGATCAGTAGGAAATACACAGCCTATGCTGAATAACCAGGAGATAGTAATAATTGTAAGAAACAGGAGCTAGTGCAATGGACATGTCCCATCTTATATTGGTGTGCGTTTTGGATTCCCATCTCTTAATGGCATTTGGTGTTTGAACAGTCATTCATGAAAATGCAACTAATATGGTAGAACGAAATGTCTTCTTGCCCTTAGAAGGTTTGCTGAGAGTTTGTTTGGAACACAGGTGATCCGTTCAGCAGGTCTTCTGTGCTTGCTTGAATAGCTGCTCTTTTTCTGAATGTGAGGAAGAGTGCTGCATATTTTTCAGAGACAATCTTGTTTGACAATAAATGCTGATTTATGGAGAGTGAGTAGTGGTGGGAATACATGTTTTGCCTAGTATTAGAGAAGTCTCATATACCATCCACATAAAAAACTTCCAGCAGTAATTTCTGCCTGTTGACCATGCTGCTTTCACAGTAAATCCCAGAGAAGGATCAAAGAAAGTAGGGTGCTTTATATTCCTTTGGTACCAGCTATGTAATTATTTTCTGTTGCTCTGCGCAGTGTTTTGGGGTTTGCAGTTGGTCTTTAGATGCTGCAGTCTAGACTCCCATTAAATGTCATGTTAATGGCTTGTTGCACTGACAGGATGCCCAGTCCTTGCATGGTGACATTCCACAGAAACAGAGAGAAATTACCTTAAAAGGCTTCAGAAATGGTGTGTTTGAAGTGCTGATTGCAACCAATGTAGCTGCCCGTGGTTTGGATATTCCTGAGGTTGACCTTGTTATACAGTGCTCACCACCAAAAGTAAGTTATTGGAGGAAACTATAATTGTATTTATTTTTTTTGTTTTGGTACCAGAATGGTGGGTCATTTCTCTGTTTCATCAGAAGTATGCTCCAATTCACAAATTAGGTGAATTTTTTGTAAATGCCAGGCCTAAAATTTTGTAGTTATTGTTTTACAGTTTGAGCTTTGATTAAAGTCTTGGGTTTTGTTTACTCTGCAAACTCATAAGATAGGTTTTGACATTGTGCAGCTTTTCAAATGAAAAATTCTTTTCGAAAATCTTTTTTGAAAGAAACTTTCTTTTTGAAAGTTGCTGAGTTTCATAAAAATTCTAAAATATTTCTGCTGCCTTTCTCATCTTTTGAAACTCTGGTGGTGTTGGAACCCTGAAGGCTGAAAATCTTAGGTTTTCTTGAGCTGAGGTGTGCTGACCCTCAAGCAAGCACCAGATTTGACTTAAGGCCTTGGAAAGGGCTCCCAAGATTGAGTGATAGCAGAGAGGTTGTGGGTGTGTAGTTTCAATAGTATTGTGTGATCTCACAGGGTGAAAAACTTAGATTTGGGATTTTAGTATATAGTAATACATGTAAAGCAAAATGGAGAATTTGAGGTGTTGGTCAGTTGTCTTTTTGCACCTTCTTAAATTTAGGTGATTTCTTTAATTGGTTGAAAAAGTCCACAGTGCAGACTAAGGGTGATGAGTCATTAAGTTAAAAGTATAAATAATATAAGTGTCATCTTGTTATTGGATAAGTAGCACTTCAAAGACCTCAGAAAGAGTTAGAGAGTAGACATTTTTCTACTTTGCTAGTTAGAGCTCACACCTCGTGAGTCTGTAAATAGATAAGAAAAATAAACATCCAATTAAGAATTCACAAACTGCGTTTTCTGTGTATTATTCATCCTGACCTTAGACAAGAACTAAGAAGCCAGGACAGCAACAAATGGTGCTCCTCCATATGAGGAACCAGAGTTCCTAGGCCAGGACTTCCCTGAAAGAAAAAAAATAGCTGCAGTAAGGCAGAAAGGAAGCTGGAAAAAGAAATCCCTAGGGAAAACAATCTCCCACACAGTGGAACTTTTCATTTAAAAAAATTAGAATGTCTGTCAGCAGTGTTTGTTAAAGCTGAGCAGCATACTTTGAGTGGGGGAGCACACGCAAACCTGAGTGGTTTATGTGTGGTTACAAGTTTGGGTATAAATACATAAAGTGTCACTCCTTAGGCTTCTGAATTTGAATTTAGCTTGCGTTTGATCTGAAATGTCAGCAGTTGAAATAACAAGGTTTTCTCATGTTGATCTGAATTTGTGAAGGATGTTGACTCCTACATCCATCGTTCTGGACGCACGGGTCGAGCTGGCCGGACCGGCATCTGCATTTGTTTGTTTCAGAGAAGAGAAGAAGATCTCCTGAAACAAGTTGAGCACAAAGCGGTGAGTTGTACCTCAGACCTCTGCTTAAGAAAATTAATCAGCTGCTACAAGGACCCTGCCACTCTTAGACTTTGTAATCGTGGGTTGTTGAGTCCAGAATGGGACTCTCCAGTCCAATAGACTAGTAGGCCTAAAGTGCTGATATTTGGTGTTTGCAAATGCTTCTGTATTGGCCTGTTCTTGCATTGCCTGAGTTTTCCCATGCTGGCAGTCCTCTGTGGATGTCAGCAGGCAGGCTGGGACAGGAATACATGAGGCAGACCATGCCTTGCATCACAGTCTCCGTGTACATTGGAGTCAAGTAGCTCCAGATTAACAAAGCTGGGAACGTAAATTATTTATTTTAGCTTTAGAAATGACTTTAGTAAAGAGTATGTTGATGTTGAAAACAGTAAGTAGAGGTCTCAATAATGTGATTTAGACAGGATTGAATTGTAGACTGCTGAAAATGCCTTTAATTTGTTGTCTTCATTTCAGGGTATTACCTTTAAGCGTGTAGGCGTTCCCTCTGCTACAGATGTAATTAAAGCTTCAAGTAGTGATGCCAAAAAGTAAGTTTATTTGCCTGTTCTTAAAAAAGGTTTAGAGATGATGTTGCTCCAGATGCTTAGAGCTTAATGCAAAGTTTTAAGGGATCAGGCCTGTATGTGAGCATGGCTTTGCCTGTGTTGTAGAAGTCAGCTGCTTCGTGTATATACAACATAAGATGGTAGCAGTAAATCTCTGTGTGCCGAACATAGATGTTTTCATAGAACATAATGTTCTCTAAGTTTTTGCAAAAAATTAACCTTCGTTTATAAAATCAGTGATGGAAGAGGGAATTACTGTCATGAGGGGAAACTGATTTTGTCTGCTCAGATGAGGTGGTGGAATCAGTGTGCGAAAAGCCATACGTAGTGTAATGAGGAGTTACTCTGCAGTTGTGAGAGTGTTTTAGCCCCGACTTGTGTTTCTTTGTATCATTTCAGAGGGTTGTGGCTTTTATTCCGTGCAACTCTGTTTACATTTGCTGCTGCTGTGGTGGAAATCGCCTTGAAGCAAATTATTGTAATTACCGAGGATTTGACCAGTATAAAGCAGATGATGGGCATGGTGTTGGGTTTACTGTACTGAAAAATGATGTGGGGAGCTGTTGTACCAGAAATAGCATTACAGAAGTAGCTGTTCTTAGTTTTCTATCTTCCCCCCCCCCCGCCTTTTTCAGAAATAACCAGTTTAGGGTATGTCTTAGACATGGCTGCACTTCACAATGGATTTTTCTTATCTCTTTAAACCCATCTTGTAACTGTGTAGGTTGCTGGAGGCTGTTCCTCCCTCTGCAGTAGACTACTTCAGAAAATCAGCTGAAGAGCTGATAGATGAGAAGGGGGCGGTGGCTGCCCTGGCTGCAGCCCTGGCTCACATTTCTGGGGCAGCTCACATCCAGCAGCGTTCCCTGCTCAACTCAACAGCTGTAAGTAATGATGCACCTGTGGTAAAAAGGATGGATGCATGAATTGCTTGTGTCCAAGGCATGTGTGGTATCTCCTTCCCAGGCTTTTTCAGCTGGGTTTCTGAACAGCTGTTACTCCCAGGCTTCTGCTGTGTTGTTTGTTCCTTAGCTGAAATCAGCTCTTCCTGGGAGAAACTTGAAATCAGTAAATTTTCTTGTGATGAAAATTGAAAGAATTTCTCCAGAGACTGAAGTGACAGAAGACTTCATTGCTCTAAGAGAGTTTAACTAATGACATTTTACAAGCAAATAGATTGGTTTGTGCTATTGTAGTTCCCCCTTACGGGGAATCTTCTATATTTGTCATACTGCAAGTATAGCATATGATTGCTTGAACCCAAAGAGATCTTGACTGAAGAAAAGTACAGCACTTCCTTTTTCTAGTGCATTTAGGGAGAATGTGGCCCAGGTTGTTGTGTGGTAACACAGTTTTGGACATACTGTGTGATTGAACTGTGGTTCTTGTATCAGTTTGGGGAGTTTTTATCTGTTTCCTAGCAGTAGGTTTGACCAAGTTTAGCCTTGTTAAACATTTTTCTCTGCTTCCTGCAGGGCTTTGTGACCATGGTGTTGAAGTGTTCAATAGAGATGCACACCATGGGCTATGCCTGGCGGGGGCTGAAGGAACAGCTTGGGGAGGAAGTGGATAACAAAGTGTCTGCAATGCGTTTCCTCAAGGGGAAGATGGTAAGATTGCCCAGTCTTGGGAATGAAGGCATTTGGGGCTTTTTCACACACAGCCAGTTTGTGCAAGGATTGAGGCTGGAGTTCTGAAGTACTGGTACAGAATGTTGGTACTGCACTGTCCCTGTCAGTCTCATTTCTCAGGAAATGGTAACCTATCATGAGGATGCTGTTTATGCATATGCTATTGGAAAAAAAAAAAGGCATTGATATTAGTTGAGTGCTTTAAAAGACTTATTAGAGACATTACTCCTAAATGCTAATGCAGGAATTGCCTCCTAAAAAAAAGCATCAGAAATATATATGTAGTGGGATTGGTAATTGAGGCCTTTATTCTTTCATCGTAAATTTGTGCCTCTTTTTGTTTGTTTGTTTTGTTAGGGCGTGTGCTTTGATATCCCTGTTGATGAACTGAGTAATATACAGGTATGTTTGTGTACCCAGAGCTGGCTTTAAAACCTGGTGATTTGAAAATTGGCAACTGCCATATAAGATTGAGTATGGGGTGGTTTGGGAGGTTTGTGGTTTATTAAGGATTTTGCATAGGCAACAGTGTGATTAGAAAGAACAAAGCATAATCATTAGAAAATACCCGGCCATGCTGCTTCTCATTTCCATTCCCATTACCTGATTTCATTAAACAAAATTCTATGGTCTTTGGCCTCGCCAGTGTATTTGAGAGTTCATTAGTTTTCTGTTGACTTCGTTTGCTCTTTTCCTTTGTGATTGTTTATCCTTCATCACAGGACTGTGAGTGTCTCCCAAGGGGGATCTAATGGCCTGTTTTGGCAGGGGTGGGATTTGTCTGGAAATGCCTTTGCATTCAGTGTTGCTTCTGATGCCACAGGTACCTTGGACACCCCTGCAGGCACATAAAGTCTGGTTCCATTGGTCTTGTTTCAGGAGCAGTGGAGGGACACACGTCGCTGGCAGCTGTCCGTGGCAAGTGAGTTGCCTGAGCTGGAAGAATATCCCCAGGAGGCAGGACGAGGGTTCTCCAGGTTCGGAAACAGCAGGCAAGGAGACCTCAAGAGAAACAGCTGGTTCAAGAGTGGAAATCGGGGACTTTAACAGAACACTCCATGAACCTCTGCTACAGATAATTGGGACTGAGCTGAATTTTATGAGACAGTAAAAGCCTGTTAGACACTCCTCTTTGTCTTTATTCCTTGATAAAGCAGCCTGTCTTTGAGGATGGCGAAAAATCATGTTTGCTGAAATGACTGGGTGTTTTGGGAGATTTTTTTCGTGGCCAGCAAAGTAGCTGCTGCCTGCAAGGGCATCGGTGACCTAGTGGCTGCGCCTGGAAACTCAGCACTGCGAAGGAACAATATTCATCCGAACACGGACAGTGAACATACCTTGCCTTTTCGGCAGCGTTAAAAAATCGGGTTCTAAAATAATTTTTTTTTTCAGAAAAATTGGACATTAACCCCTGTGCACCCTTCCTCGAACGCTTCTCGCGGCTGCCAGTGCTGCGGTGTCTTTTGGGGCGCTCCGGTTCTCCGGCTCCCTCACGGTGCCGCCTGAGGGGCGCGGCCACGGCGGCGGGGCGGGGTCGGGCGCGCGCGCGTCAGGCGGCGCGGGGCGGGGCGGGCGCGCGGGAAGATGGCGGCGGCGGGCGGAGGGTGGCCCGCGGTGTGCGGGAAGTTCCGCGCCGCCCGCACGCTCTCGGCCGTGGAGTCCCTCAAGGACCCCGAGACGGAGCCGTACCGCTCCAAGTACAGCGCCCGGGCGCTGCTGCAGGAGGTGAAGCAGCTGCTGAGCGCCGCCGAGGAGGGCGGCGAGGCGGTGCTGGCCGTGCGGCGGGCCGTGCTGGAGTACGAGCTGGGCGTCAACCACACCGACACCGAGGAGCTGTCGGCCGGCGAGGAGCACCTGCAGCGCTGCACGCAGCTCCTGGAGCCGCACCGCCTCTCCCCGGACTGCGTGTCCCTCTACATACAGGCCCAGGTGGGCTGGGGAGGCCGCAGGGGGTGTCCTGGGGCGGGGCCTCAGGCGGAGCGGGGCCTTGTGCCGGGTGGTCTCTGCGATGGGCTGCGAAGAGATCCAGGGCGCTGCCGTGTCCTGACAGGTGCTGCTCGTTTAACCACAATAAACACAGCAGCCGTGGCGTTCAGTTCTTGCTGGAAGGAATTATTCACAGGTGGTGGCTGTTGGAGGGATGTTTTTCTGGTTTTGAGCTTCCTGCTGATGCTTCTGGGCATGCAGAGCATCTAAAATATGTTCTCATTGAAACTGGGTGTTGATAGAGCAGTGTGCTCTTCTGGACAGACTGAGACAAAACTTGTGCAGAAATAAATTAGAAAAAGACCTCACTACGTCCAGAATTTATTTGTGATTCCTTAACTCATCGGTTGTCAAACTGACGTTGGGACATGCTTTTATTGATGCATTATCCTGAAACGATAAATTGTTTGCTTTTCAGTATTGCCTGTTGTATTTTAAGCTATTGTATTTTGTCCCAAATGGGTAAATACAGTTTTGTTGGTGCTTAAAGTGATAATATTTTCTTTCTATTCTGAAGAAGTGAATAATACTGTTATCAAAATTAGTTCTGGCTACATGAAAATTCACAGAAGGGCCTTTACTTGATCACTCTGTCATGGTAGCTGGTGTATAGTTAGGTATCTGACTCTAGACCCTACATGAAACAGAGCTGTTATTTAGATATCTCTGTCAAAAAGGGTTGCCCTAATTAGAGAAGGCTCCATAGCGCTTCCTCATCAAACTGTCAAGGCATTGTGGGCTGTCTTGGAAAGGTGCAAGTGAAATGATGACTTGTCTTAAACACTGGTTGAATTAGCTGAGTTGTCTGGATCAGTGAGGTTACATCTGCTCCTTGTCCTTCTGTGTGAGGATTTGGATACACTGCTACAAATCTGTTACCCTTTGTAAGGTAAGGAGATTGCTCCAGCTGAAATAAGGTAACATCTTCCCACATGTTCCTGGGGAGATGTGGCTCAGGACCAGAGATTCCACTGTGCTTTTGAATTGGTGTGCTGGAAAGCAGCTCTTCTGTCTGTTAGCCCAAAGTGTGCATGGACTTGGCTGTTTCGGGACCTTTAGAAGCAGCAGGATAAAGTTTGTTATGCATGTGAAGCGCTGTGGTCCAACAGCAGTGGGTCTGCTGCTGCCTGGCACTGTCCTAAGGTGTGGAGCTGAACACAGCGCTGGGAAATGAACCCTCAGCCCTCGGTCCCAAGGGCTGTAACAGGCTTGAGTACTTAATTTAAACCATTTCTGATTTAAAAGCAGTGATTGTCATCAGTGGCAGTACTTCACCTTCTGGGATGCCTGGAGTGTGTTGCCATGGCACTGACTGCTATTTTGTAGGAAGAAGCATTCATTTTTCCTGCTGGGCCTCATTCTTTAGCCCCACTTCTGATTTCTGAGCTCTTGCATAAGATTTTGTTTCCCAGTTTCTGTCTAATGGAATCTGGTCTGTTCCACTGCTTGGCCTTCGGCAAAGAGTTTCAGTTCATAAACAACATGTGATGTGCTTTCCTTATAAAAATAGTAGAATGGAATTAAATGGGACACAGGGCTGGCATACAGCTACACGTTCTAATTATTTTGAAGCTTTTGGGGGTTTTCTTTTAGCCCTCTTGAGTTTTGTAACAGCACTGCCTAGGATTTAAATTAGCGCATCGGGCATAGATTAATATCTTCATCTTATTAATAAAATTAGAGGCACTTCTTGTCAAAGTTGGGTTCCCAGATGGAGTAACTTGCTATGTACGTTGATTTAACTTAAATTTGAAGCCAGTAGTCTATAACTTGAATCTCAGAGGTGCTTTTCATCTCTTTCCATTGTTGAAAATATACAGGCATTCATTCCTAGCATATTTTTTTTCCTGTTAATTTTTTCTATGGAGTCATGTTAACAAATTTCTGATTTC
Organism: Nicator chloris; assembly: GCA_013400495.1. NCBI lineage: Eukaryota > Metazoa > Chordata > Aves > Passeriformes > Pycnonotidae > Nicator > Nicator chloris. The sequence continues at coordinate 177,237 of WAAE01026316.1, forward strand.
TTGCTTCTTTTTATGATATTTGTATGTGATGTAAAAGCTGCATGAATTGGATGCAGAACATACTCTGTGGAAAAAGCTCATTATGTGAATATACTAGTCCTTATCTAGCAGAGTAAGCAGAGAAGGACTGTAAGGTTAATTTTTTAAGTGAAATTTGCTGTGTGAAACCCCCCCTCTTTTGAGCAAAACACAGTGAAATGTGTGGGCATGATTTCTGTTTTTTGAAATCCATTGTATTAGAACACACACATATATAAGGATGAAGACTGATCAATTGTTTGGAAAAAAATGCGTAATGTAAATGGAATGTGACTTTTTTTTTCTTTTACCTTCAGAACAATCTGGGGATCCTGTGGTCTCAAAGGGATGAAATTGAAACTGCACAAACTTACTTGGAATCTGCAGAAGCCTTGTATAATCAATACATGAAAGAGGTACTGTGTTAATATCATGGCGGGTCCTACTTTCACGTGCCACTTGCAGGTTAAGTAATCTTTGAAATAAACATGCAATGGAATTTTGAGTTTCTGTGCTTTATACTGACTGCTGTGATACTTTTGGCAAGTGATACAAGCTGTACTGCAGTATTAGGACAAGGCAAATTAGAACATTACGTGCTAATTTCAAAATAGAAAATAATTCTGCTCAAAAATAATGGTCCCTTTTGAAAGCCCTTTAATAATCCAAAGGTGATGCCTGGTAGAATTTGGGTTTTAATGAGGACTATTATTAAATCTTATCTTGGAAATGCAATAAAAATGTCCATTGCTTTCAGTGGGAAAAGAAAACAAAACTAATATTTGCATGGTTTGCTCTGACTGTGCAGTGTTTTGTAGGGGCAAGTAGTTTAGTTTCCATATCCAAGAGGACTATCTCAGACAGCTAACCCTCTCATGCATATTAAACAACCTTTTGAGCTGTGGATTCTGCTGTGTATCCTACAAAGACTCCCTTGTGCTATTTTTAAGGTCTTTGCAAAGCTGTTCCTTCACTGACTTGCCTCAGGGACAGCTCTGGAGAGAGCTAAAAACATTTGTGGCCTTTAAGAAGCAGTAGCTGTGTCTCAGGACAGCTGAATATGTTGGACAGACCTTACTTTCATGAAATTACAGGTTCAGTTCAGGTTTTACCATGAAGTTCATTTACAGTACCAATTATACTTGTGGAGATTTTTAGAATGGGTGAGTCTTTACTGGTTGGGTACTGCCCTCTTTCCACCTTTGCAGCCATGCTGTCCTACAGTGATAGGAGAGGTAATGGATCTGGAAGAAAGCCCCACTTGTGCTGAAAGGCTTGCCAGCTTATTTCCTGCCCCCTGGATCAGTTGGGCTAACCAGAGATGCTGCATCTCTCTACAGACTCTCTCTCTAATGTTCAACTTGGATATTTATACCCAGCCCCAGCTATCACATGACTTCAACAAGCTTCTGGCACTTGCTCCAGTGATAATGAAATTAAACTGGTATTATGGTATAGTGGATTAAAGTGTTGCCAGGTACTTCACATTTGCACTGTAGACGTTTCTGAAACTTTAAGTTTTTGTTGGTAGGGGTTACTGAATATTTCTTCTGGGGCTTTGCTGCCTGACTAAGGTTATACATACGTGATCACTTGCCACAATTTTCCCCCCAACATTATTTGCCACTTACAGTTCAAGGCACTATGTAATCAAACATAACCATGCTTTAAGTCTTTCTTTTAGAAGAAACTACGGATTTATACAATGATGTCAACATTTGTCTTTCACAAATTATAAATATGTGAATATACTTTTCCTAACATTCCCCATTTAATTCCTGTCAGGGAGTCTTTGGTAAACTGCTGCTGATGGAGACATTTTCCTGAGCTGGTGGATTTAGTTGTTGACTGACTGGGTCTAATTAACTTACAAATTAGATAGGATGGTTTCCCCCCCTAAAGCAAAACCAAGGCAAGTAGCTTGGGCTAATGAAGTCCACTTAGAAAGGAGAGTTGGAGAGCTCTTTCTGAGGATAAATAAAGGCATAAGGCTTGATATCAGAGATAGATTTGTAGATACAAGAAGGAGGCAAGAGTTTTGCTTACTGTGTCATTTCAGTTCTTTTCTTTGCAGGAGTAGCTCTAGTCTTGCCAGAATATACTCCAAATCTTGTTAGAACGTTTGTATCTAGAGAAAACAAGAGGAAGAGTTAGAAATACACCTCTTAAAAACTAATGAGGTGTAAACAGAAACCTGCAGATTAAAAGATCATATACAAAAATCTACATGCCTCTGGTAGGTTAAACCTGCTTTAGCCTATTTTTCGCTATCTGTTTCAGGTACATTTGTTAATTTTTTAGGATGAGTAAAATATTTCTATTAAAAGCAAATAAACAAGTCCATTCAGGGATTTTTAATGAGAAGCAGTAGAAACACAGTATGTGTTCTTCCCTGTAAACTGAGTGTATTGTCTGCCCTTGTTCCTGCCTAAGTCTGTATTAACTCATGAAAAGTATTTATTGAAACTGATTTTTATTTGTTGTCTTACTTTCTCTTGGGCTAAGAAAGAAATGGGGTTAGGAAAGGGCTAGACAAGTTGCATACTAGCCTGGGCTTTGTTGCTGGCAAAGTGGGACTCCCTCCAGGATGCACTGTGTAATGGGAGAAGAGCTCTCTTTAAAAGATGGTTTCACTTGAAGTGTTTTAGACTTGGCACCTGACGTTATTCACAATTGCAAAGGAAATGGGATAAGCACAGGCTAATAAAGCTCTGCCATAAGAAATGTTAATCTGTTGGGGTTGCCTGTGAGCTGTCTGGTAACATTATTGACAATTATCTTAAGGCAGATTTGGATACAGCAATGCCAAAAGGTGTATAGTTGTCCGTGTAAGGATTCTTTAAACCACAGGGCTCGTGTTTTAAAGAACAAAAAAGTGCTTCTAATTATGGGAACTACCACATTTAATAACTTGCATGTAGGTTATGCCTCATAGGAAGGTTTAGCAGCTTCATCCTCTGAAGACATTACGTGTTGTCTCATTTTTCTGTTTGAGTAAATGATCTTGCCAGCTTGTGGATACTGGGAGTCTCTACAGTTCATCTTCACAGCAGCTCTGCTGAGCACTCTGCACTTCATGTTCTCTGCAGAATTTCCTGCAGGATGTTTTCTGCTACTGATCAGTACAGCTGGGCAAACAAATATTTCACACTTGAAGGCATGCTTGGTATTAAACTGATGCCTCAAAACCCAGTATGTTATTGTACAAAACAAAGATACCCAGTGGAGTCCTGGCTGCGTATCTCGGTGCAGGCAGCATGCATTGCTTTAAAGTACATAAGCAGAAGTCTCCTACAAGCTGTGAAGCTTTTCATTCTGTGTGGAATTGTGACTTTCATCCTCTACATCTCCTGAGTGTTGTGGAATTGCTCCTGAGATGTGGCACTGAGATGGGTTATGTGAAGCTTTGTTGAATTTGGGATTGGCAAATGGTAAAAGATGTGCAGCCAGGAGAGGGAGCACTGTGCCACAGAGTAAGAAATGTAGTTTGCTGAATGTGTCACTTACCCTTGCAGGATGGAAATCCTCCCCTGGATCCCAGTGAACATTTCATGGCAGAAGAGGAAAAACTCACAGACCAAGAAAGATCCAAAAGGTGGGTGTTAAGTAGCATACTTACATTATTATTACTTTTTTTTTTTAAATTATGAGGGTGTATTTAGGGAGGAAAAAAAAAGAAATCTAAAGAGACTTGGTTTTTTTTCCAGATTTGAAAAAGCCTACACGCATACTCTGTATTACCTGGCACAAGTCTACCAGCACCTGGACATGATTGAGAAGGCTGCTCAGTATTGCCATACTACTCTGAAACGACAGCTCGAGTACTGTGGCTACTACCCGGTAGAATGGGCCCGCAATGCTGCCACTTTGTCACAGTACTATCTCTCCAAGGTAATACATCCAGTGCTTTTCTGCTGTAGTTGTACCATTTAGTTGTGTCAACTAAAACAGTTGTTTAAACAGCTCTTTGAGACAGGGCTCCCATATGAATTGAAAATGTGCACCTATGAAACCACAAGTTGTCTTCTGACATGAAGCATCTCTGTTTTTTTCTGAAGAGGACACGGTGGCTTTCCTGTGGTGTTGTGATGGCAGTGGGGGAGATCAACAGGGATGTAGACATGAGAAAAGCTCTGTAGTTAATGAAATATTAGCAATGATGGGATGCCATGTTCCTAAGTGAACTTTGGGGTTATAATAATTTAATTGAAAATTCTTTCTTATATTGTTCTCTTACAATAAAGTTTGAAAACAAAAAGCATCTGAGGGCCAAGGTATGGCTTATTGTTTACTCTAAATTATTGTCCTTTGTACCTTAGCATGTGCTCAAGAGTTGTTTGAACCTATGTGAACATTAAAGTTAGTATGTGAGTTGGTAGCTGTTTGCCATGTGTTGACTCTAAACAATCTCCTGTTAGGAAGTGCTTCAGCTTTATTTAGGAATGTCTATATTCCAGGCTATTTAGATGCTCTTTTCTGATGCTTAAAAAGATTCCTGCCCTACCTAAGCCAGTTAATGCTAATTTCAGTAGTAACTCCTAATTTCCATATATTTTTGCTGCATTGATAGCACTAATTATTTAACAGTGCACTGCCAAATATGGGTAAAGGAATCTAGATCTGACTCACGGTGTTGACTTGTGTGTCCGGCTCGTTCCCACCACCACCCCATGATAGTGTTTGCCACAAGGCATCACTTCCTTTACCTCAGGCCAGCCAGAGTAGCAGAGAGCAGAACAGTCAGAACGTGCAGTGTGCATAGCCAGTATTAAAGGAAAGGCTTGGTGTTGTGGCTGTGGTACAGAAAAACAATTAGAAAATATTGTATTCAGTAATAGGTGTGGAAAAATTGTGTTTTCTTCCAGTGCCTGGGGAATATGCTCCAGAGCCTCTCAGTTCTGTCATTTCCCTTGTGGTCATGTATGCTCACTGCCTGAGGTGAGGGGTTTGGCCAAGTGACAGCAGTGTTTGAGCTGCTCACACCAGTGCTAAATGCTGCTCTGTTTCTCTCAGGAATGCTTTATGGAGGCTCGACACTGTCTAGCAGCAGCCAGTGTCATCTTTAGCCAAGCTGGACAGGTGCCATCTGCTGAAGATGGTAAGTTTATAAAAAAGTTTTGAATAAAATTATTGTGAATTAGCATCATTATGTGTTAATACTTAAACCTGAAGTTTAACAACATGAACAAACCTTACCCCAGTGTGAATTTTCTGAAATATTTTTCAATAAAGTTGAGTGTTTCTGAAAAGTGACTTCTGCTACAGCTCAAGATTGGCCACGTGTAGACCCTGTGAGAAAAAGTCAAGCGCTTGTCTCTGGTGTTTCAGAAAGCATACCAGAGTAAAAGTGAAATTTAAAACAATATCCATTTCAACAGTGGCAATGTCTCTGTTCATCCATTTGGCTTTTTACATGTGTTAAAAGTGCAGTTTGCCTCAGTGATCAGAGGGCAGTCATTCAGTGAACCAAACCAGATGCTTCCTGGGAATAGCTTTAAAAGAGGGAGCAAAACTGCAGCTTTTAAAACCCCAAATCCAGAAGGCATTTGTGCTGTCTTTTGTTGCTGGATGCTGCAGCGTCATCAGTGGCTGTTTTTGGAGTTCTGGTTGCCCTCCTTGTTGTTTGGGCATTTATGCAAAAGAGCAGCTTGGCAGTCCAGTGTGAATAGCAGTAGAAGAAACTTTTAGAGAGCTGACCCCAGTTTTAAGGACCTGTGGTTCCATGATAGTGTCAGCTCTGTTTTAGGCCTAATATTTGCTTATCTACAGCAGACCCTTTTATGTCTCTTGGGCAAGTAGAAGCTTCAGTTTGTGGAGAGGGAGTAAGTATGAGTCAACTAAGTTCTATCTGGACTTCTTCCTGCACTACATAGGAGTAGTGATAATCCTGTTTGTTTTGGTGAATAATTGCTTATCCTACCTTCCCTTCCTTTTCATGGGACAGAGAGCTGGGCTGTGGACTTGCAGAAGGTTCTAACTTACAGAAAGACCAGTACACAGTCAGCATTGGCCATTCTCAAGCACATTCATTTTAACATGTTAATTGGAATATAAACTAACATAGACATAATTAATAAATGTGCCTTTTCTTAGATTAGCAACAATTGTTGATTCCTTAATGAGAAACTTATTTGCTCTAATGAAAGATAATGAGTGCAGTGGGTCTGAGTCTGAAATTGGCTTTTTATTTGGTGAATAGAAGTGCTGCTGTCCTGTAGGAATGTCCTCTCATTGTTCGGCCAACTCACTGCCTTCTGCACAGAGACTGGGAAATGAGTTTTCAAACAGTTGAAATCTGTTTGGTTTATGAAAATGTTATCTTGAGACATCAGCAGTGCTGCTATTTATGATAGTGGGGAGACTTCAGGGAGAAAAATACAGAAGTAGTAGAGCTAATAAACTTCATGTTTGTACCAGGTAGCTTAACCAAAGGCAGTTTCCCCTATTTTGTTCCCTTTTATGGTAGCAAGTCTGGGACCCATTGCAATACAAATGCCCTTAATCATCCTCAGAAACAACTGCTGGGCAGACAGCTGAATCTCAGAAAATGAATTATCCTGATTTCTTTCTCTTACTACAAAGAGACCTGGAAACCTTTTCCAGTAAAGCACCTTGAAGGTGAAAGGTCTTTTTAAAGATACATTATGATCTGTTTATTTTCAGAGTTCATACATGACAAATCCATGTTAATCTATATGTGTTTCTACCAGAAATGACAGTTTACAGAACTGTTACATAAACTAACATTGAGAACATATTTCTGTCTAACCATGAGGAAAATGAAATACAAGTATATTCTTTGCGTGTAACATTTGGGGGTCTTGCTGGAGTGCTGCACTTGCCTTAAAGTTTTTATGTGTTTATGTCCATTCAGCAGATGAAACAGAGCCAGACCAACAGGACCTTCCAGAGAGGAAAGCTGAAATTGCAAGGTGTTGGATTAAGTATTGCCTGAATCTTCTGCAAAGCGCTCGAAAATTGCTTGAGGTAACAGAAAATCTGTTCTGTAGCTGTCATTGTCTAACAGCAAACTAAGTCTGCTTTGACGTTCACAAGAGGAATCAATTTGCAGTTGGTAACAAGAAATAAGCAATTGCCCACTGAACAAAACAACAAATGCTTGCAGTGTAGCAAGTGTTTCATGGTATTCTTTGACTTAAATGCAGCATTTAAGAGTAAGCACAGATAGAGGATCAACTCTGTAGAGTGATCAGTGCATTGCTTTTACGGCAACTTCAGAGATTTTCCTCCCCTCTGCGGCATTTTTTTGCAGCTTGATTTGACAGATTCCTTCTTATTTAACTGCTAGTAAGAACATTGTCTTAATATGCAACAATTTTCTGTGCTGATGTTCTCATTCATTCAAGCATTTGATTAATTGAGATTTGATTCAGTTCACGTAATTCATTCAAGTACTTCTTCAGATGTTTAAACCAGCATTTGCTGAAACGCTTTGTGAAGCAGAGCCTTTGGGCTTAACATCTATTCCTTTGGCTGTTTTGTCACACAGGGTAGAGAGACTAAACCACTTCAATTTTATGTCTTTTCAGAATTGATAATGTAATTTACATGATTCCTTTGTTAATATAAGGCCTCATATATTAACGACTTCTCTTTTGTCTGGTTGCTCACTAGTTTATATTTCACAGGTGACCGAAAATGATTCAGTGTAAGTCTCTCTTTATAAGCCAGATTCGTTTTTAATTAGCATGCTTTTTCATTTCAGGATAACATCGGAGAGCTGGATCCAGACAGGCAACTGGAACTTAAAGCCCAGAGGAAAAAAGAAGAGGATGAAAAAGAGAAGGGCAGGAAAAAAGCTGTCCTTTTTGGGACAAGTGATATATGTGACTCTGTCTTAGCCATGGAGGAGAAAGTGAGCAGCGTATATCCTTTAGATTTTCAAGAAGCCAGAGAAATCTTCCTGGTTGGTCAGCACTATGTTCAGGAAGCAAAAGAGTTCTTTCAGGTTGATGGTTATGTTACTGACCATATTGAAATAGTTCAGGATCACAGTGCTTTATTTAAGGTACTTGCTTTCTTTGAAGAAGACTATGAGAGGCGCTGCAAAATGCACAAGCGTAGAATAGACATGCTGGAGCCAATCTATGCAGACCTGAACCCCCAGTACTACCTGTTGATCTGTAGGCAGCTTCAGTGTGAACTAGCTGACACCTATTATGAGATGATGGATTTAAAGGTAGCTATTGGTAACAGGCTAGAGAAACTAGACTCGCACACAGTTAAAAAAATTAATTCTCTGGCTCAGTTTGCAATCAAATACTATGAGCTCTTCTTGGATTCTTTGAGGAACCCTGATAAGGTGTTTCCTGAAAAACTCGAGGAAGATGTTCTTCGCCCTGCAATGGTGGCTAAATTTCATATTGCACGACTATATGGTAAGCTTATTACTTCAGATAGCAAAAAGCAACTGGAAAATATGCAGACATCATTGGAATATTACACATTTCTGGTAGACTATTGTGAGAAGTATCCAGATGCTGTCCCTGCCATTGAAACTGAACTAGAACTCAGTAAGGAGATGGTGAATCTTCTTCCAGCAAGCATGGAGAGGCTAAGAACAAAGCTGTCTTCATTTGTATAAATACTTGCCTTGGAGGCAATGGGCACTATCAGAACAGTTACCTGTCCAAGCCAGGGCTGTGGCACAGCTTCCATACTGATTGATAGAAGTAAGGTGTCTGCAGGGACATCCACCTAGAGCCTGCACTAGTGTAACCCTGTGAAAAGCTCAGAGCTCTCCTGGTCCGTAGCTCACCCTCACTAATGGTGTAAACTCTAAATGTAAAGTGTAAGTCCAGCTAATGCTTTGTACTGTGTGTCCAATATGTAAATATAAACCTTTTCTCCCTCACAGCTTTTTCTTTGGTGTATGATTCAGTTTTTAAGTGTAGTGCTGTAAGAAAACAGTTTGTTTTAAGAGAATCTCCTTCTCTAAGAAACTTTTTTCTAACAAACCCGAGGCACGTTCTTCCAGCTAGAATGCATTTTATCTCTTCTAATGTTTGTTCCTAGAAAACTTTATCAATGTGAAGGGAACTTGTTTTCAGTATTTATTTTGTATGTTGCTTGTTGTTCTTTTCCCTTGTTAATCAAAACCTAGTTGATAGAGGCTCAATAAATGGACTAGCTTGGCTAAATGTTTCCAAGATTCCTTGGAATTCTGTTTCCTGTGTGTTACTGAGATACAATATATGTTTTAACTTTGGCCAAAATAATTAGTTGTGAAAGTGTTTCCATATGAGTGTCTTCAGGAAAAACACACGAGGAACTGTAGTGCCAGAAGCCAGAGCAAGAAAGCAGCAAACTTTCTTTGTGGTGGGAGGAGATACCTTGCTCTTAATAGAGTATTCACAGGTTACAGGTCCTGTGCTCTAGTGCTCCAGACATTTGCCTAATGCAGCTTGAAGCCATGGATGCCTTCTTTCTTTGTGCTGCTCAGGGAGCCCAGGTGCTGTTTTAGCAGGAGCTGGAATTGGGATCTCTCTGAAGTTGTTTTACATGAAATACAGGCAGAGCACATGGTCCAGCTGCATATTTAGAGATGATGGCCAGAGATGCTAGGGGACATGGGGCAAGTGAAGGGACAATGTGACTTTGTGCAGTCTTATCACTGACATGGTGACGTGGTAGGAAGATGTCCACAGCACTAGAGGGCATTGAAGGAGAATAGTCAAAACAATTCTGATTCTTCTGGAAACTGAGGGGGAGGAAACATCCCATTTGCTTAAAGAGTGTGAGGGGAAAGCATGTACATCTCAGACGTGTTGTGAAAATCTCTTCTGCAGAGAATTCTGCAAGCTAGACTGTTAACCACAAACAAACAGCCCAGCAAATGGGTGCTGGAAATGAGCAGCAGCAAAACTCAAAACTAGACCAGCTACTTGTGTGCCTGTAGAATCAGGGAGAGAGAGTGCACGTGCCTCTGTATGTTATTGCTGTTCTACTAAATAATTGTCTAGTCAGCCTCTAGGAGTTTGATTTCTGCAGTCAGATCTTTAATTCAGGTTTTCCTGTGGCCTGAAAGTAAGACAGCCCTAGTTTCCTAGTGAAACATTTCATAGCAGGCTGTATTACACACTCTTTTTGTCTGATTTCAGTTAAAGCTAGTGTGCACTTTTAACACAAACTAAAAGGTTAAAATTTTTTCTACTAACTTACGGTTTCATATTCAAGTAAAAGGCAGCAGTACATGTTTGGAGTAGTTTTTTTCCTTCTATACTTTTGCCTTTGAGCAAATATTGTATAGTATGGATTGCCTGCCTCATCATTAGTTTTTTTGTAATTTGGAAGAGGATAATTTTCGGGCTATACTAGCACAAAAAAATCTTTTTTTTTCCCCCCCTTTTTTCCCCCTTCAAATTCAAATACTGGTCTGAAGTAAGTGTGAAAATTTACCTGCAGGTAACTGCAAAGCTGAATAAAGTGCAGGGTGCCGTATACTTTTTAACCATCAGATGTATCCCTTTTCATCATTTGATGTATCTATTTTAACCATCATCAGGTGTGCAGAGACGCACCCTGAATCCACTGAAACCACAATGAGAGCTCAGCAGACAGGTAGGAGTAGGTCCATAGTTAAGAAGGCCTGATATAAGAAGGACCAGAGCTTTTTCAGCACAGTCAGTGTGATTGGCACTGTGGCTTGGAGAGCTCTCTCCTCTGAAGATACCCAGAATACTTTGGCTTTCCCAGCTTTTTAAAAAAATATATTTCATAAAAATGCATATGGAGTTACAGAAATCAATTATACCAGTTCATCTCGTAGACTAAATGTTCAAGGCTTCTGGCAGCTAATTATATTTTATTACTGGAGACTGCATTGTGCCAGATGTTCAGCACAAAGTATTATGCTGTGCTTCTTTTAAGGCATGTCTTTTTAAGCAAACCCTTTGAATAATTCCTGTTTGTTCAATGATTTGAGAGAATGAACTTATGTAAGATTGCGTATTTAGTTAAAAAAAAGAGGTGGCGAGCTTGTTGGATTAGGCAGCAAAGCTCCCTTCAGGAATGTTGAGTTTTAACTGTAAAGTATGTGTGAGGTCAGGCATTTATTTCAAAGATTAATTGAAGATTAGATTCCTGTGAACTCTCTTTAACCTGCATTTCTATTCCTTTCTGTACAGCAAAAACGTCTTACAACTGAAACCTCCTTTTTGTTGTTCTGCTAGTTCTTTCTCCTTAGCCAGCATAAAGCAGCGAGATTTACAAGAAGTCCAAGTTTGTGCAGAATTCCTGTCAAGTGTGAGATCAGAGCTATAACCTCAGCATACTTCTTCAAATAGCGTGCAACACTCATGAGAAGTGATTTGGTTTGATTAAAACCAGTTTTGGTTTAATTGAAGCACTTAATTCTTATGCTGGCTAGAGATCTGGTAGGTGTTATAAAATGGAGTGATGGGGATGGTTGTGCTGTGCTTCAGTATTTTGTGAGAGAAAGAAACCAGTGCCTTGTTCCATCTCCCTACAAGGCTGTCAGAGCAGGCTCTTTGTTTTTTTCTCTCTGGGCTGGAGGAGAGCGGCAGGAAGTGACTGCTGTGACCTCTGTTGTTCTTAAGACATCTGAAGCACCGGGGCAGCGGGCAGAAGCGAGCCCTCACTTCCCCTTAGCAGCAGGAGGAAAGCAGGTCCCCTGCGTTGCGAAGGGAGCTGCCTGTGCTGGTCGCTGCCTCCGTGTGGCAGAAGCTCCCCGGGCTGGTTCGCTTTCATTTGTGCTCCTGAAAGCCCCTAGGTGGGGAGCTTTGGTCCTGCCCCAGCACAGGCTCGGTGTGGGTGGTTTCCTTCTCTGTGTGCACACGGAGATGTGTCGGTGTAATGGTGCGGAGCACGCAGCGGGTGCGATTACCGCTGCGCTTCCACGTGCAGAAATACTGTGGGAGCCTGATTAGCCTTGACACCAGACAATGAGAAACACCCGCGATCTTGGTAACACGTGGCTTTACCCATCTCACTTTTATTTGGGGTTTCCTTTTCGCTCAGCACTGAGCGAGCAAAGATGACCTTTACTTGTGTGTTTCTATAAAAAGACTGAGATAGTTGGTGTTACCTGGATGTTTTCTGTGGAGCTTTTTGTTATAAGATGCCCAGATGTCCTGCAAAGGAGGACGTAGCTAGTCTGGCAGCTCACAAGGCAAACCCTTCTGTAGTCTTGAAATTACAGAACTAAAGACTGTTACGAGAAAGCCAAGTGCATAAAGTTGTGGCGAGAAGCATTTGTCAACTTTCTTTCCTCTTGTATTGCAACATCTGTGGCTATTTTAGAGCTTGCTACAAATGATTAATTTTTGGTTTGAAAAGTGCTTTTATGCATTTCCCAGGAACTCTGTCCAAAGTGCCTCCTAGTGCTTTTTCACTTTGCAGTTTTGTGGTTTCTAACTCTTCCTTGTCACAAGTAGGTGCAAAAACAGTTGTTCCCTGACGAGGACTATTTGCCTGGCTGCTTTTTTTCCAAAACCATTGTTTGGCTGTGCCTTTGCAGCTGAAGAGTCAGGCAGACTGTTGGGATATGAAACACAGCACCTTTGGAAAACGTGTTGCTTCCATTCAGAACAGAAAATGTCTGTGATACTGATTGTTTAGGGAGAAGTGACTGATAAAGTGGTGCCTTAACACCAAAGGTTTTAATAATTTGGCTGTTTATAGCAATGTTTTAAATACCTAGTGCTTGAATTTTTGGCATCAGGTGTGCGCAAAATACAGCAAAGTCTTTTTACATGCTCATTGTTGCTGTGAAAGAGATTTACTACTTGGCATTGGACCAGGATTTCTCTGAGTTTTTTTAATGCAATTTTCTGCAGAAACAAAGAGGAATTGGATGAGTGATCAGTGAAAGACTGAGATAGGCACATGATGAGTGAGCTGGTGTTAGTCTCTGAAGACTGTAAGAGAAGTACAGTCAGAGTGCTTATGTCAGAGTTACTCTGAAATCTGTGGGTGAAATGCATGGGGTAAACAAAAAAAAGGAATGAACAAGATGATTTTCTGCATACTTAAGTGTCTTGGAATGGAGCGAGAGCACGAAGTTTCCAGGCAGGGTCTCAAACCACTGTGAGGCCATCTCTGGATTGCCAGTGGGTTCAGCTTACACCTGAGAAGTTTCACAGCAGCCCATGAGAGAATGCAGTCAGGTGGGCCCAGAGCCTCCTTCCACCAGAATGCTAAGACTTCTTAAATAATAGAAGTAGTGATGTCCTAGAATTGATTTCTAGTGCAGACAAAGAGACAGAAATGGAGATACTCCATCTGGTTGCCAGCATGTGGTCTGCAGACAAGGAGGAGACAAAAAACCCAACATAATCCCTTGGTAGCAAAGTTTGTTTTGAAAGCAAATACTTGCAATGGCTTGTGCATGACACCTGATAAGTATCAGACACTGCTATCCATCTTGTGTCCACATCTGGAACTTCTGGCAAATAGGTGGCAAATACTTTTTAATGTCTCCGTGTGCTTTGCCTTAATGTTTTCTTATGGTAGTGAGCTGCTAAGTTACCTAGGGGTCATGGAAACACATATTTTGCTTCTCTCTGCAAAAATACCTCTCACAAGGTATTGCAAGTGCAAAGGTCTTGAGACTCTCACCTCCCTGGCCAGCCTGTTGTGGCCTCCCTGCTGCGCCCTTTGCTGGAAATTCTGGATGAGGTGAATCTTGTCCCAGGCTTCAGCTTTCCCTGCTGACTGACCCCTAAGTCCTGAAGCAAGAAAAGACAAAAAAATCTTTTTTCCTAGTTAATGTGAATTGTTTTCAAAAGGGATGTGCTCATCTTGAAAGGGGGCAGAGCAGCTTTGTCAGCACTGCAGTTTCTGAACTTGAGGAACAGCAGTTTGGAGCCTGTTGCTTCACGCTGCAGCAGCATCCACCCAGAGAGCACAGAGGAGATCCTACAAAAAGAGCTTGGAGGCCTGGGGAATACCAGTCCTGCTGGGGAGACGCTCTTGTGGCAGGTCTGATTTTCCTGCTTTTCCTCATTTTTCTCTTCTGTCACATTTTGAAACAAAAGGATGCTTCTACTAAATCAAATGTGCTTAAAACTAGCTAAGAAATGCCCAGCTCCTTTGGTTGATAGGAAAAAAAATATCCTGTTCTCTTTTAATGTAAACATAAATTCACCTCTTTCCCCAACAATTCAGTGAAGATCACAAAACTACAACTCCAGGCTGGTTAACTGGAGCCCGAACACCAGCTCTGCTCCACTGTATACACAGGATGGGAGAAGCAGGTCTGGTTCATGGGGAGACCTCCACAAGAGAATCGCTGCTTCCCATTCCCCTTCATCTTCCCAAATCTACAGACGTCCTTTCTCCCCACATGGTGTGAAGTTTGTCTGTGCCACCAATGGTGCTTGTACATAGAAATAAGTTTGCCACTACTTGCGCAGGCAGTGGTGGCAAGGTGAGCTGCTTGGAGTGGATCTATGGGCAAGAGCCCAGGGCTGACAAAAAGCATCTAAAAGCTGCAGAGTAGCTCATTTGTGTGAGGTTGTCCTGTGCTGGAGAAACCAGCTGCTGGAAAAACAGCTGTGTCTAATTCCTGGGTAGCTGAGCTTGAACCAGTAACATATGCAGCAACGCCAACTGGTTCACAGTGAAAACATATTCCCTGAGAAGCAGTGGAGGAACAGGGCATCAGGCTTTTCTTTGAAAACATCTTTGTCCCACCACCCTTGTCTCCCTTGTTAATTCCTTCTGGATTTAGGGGCATTTTCCCCACAAATCCTGTGTGACCCCTCGCTCCACTGTGCAGGTCCTGCTTGCACTGTGGGGCTGGTGCTGCTCTGGATGGAGTTTTAAAGGACAGACGGCTGCTGAAATTGCCTCCCTAATCAGTAACCAGAGTTTGGCTACTGTGTCATGTTTAAACAAGCTGTTGCTTTTGAACTGTAGTCCTGAAGTTGCCAGCCAAAACCTCCTGCTGCACCGTGCTTCAGCAGGTGGAAGCAGAAAGCATCAGCACTTCCAGCAGCAAGGAAACCTGCTTTTTCCACCTGAAGGACAGACCTGTTTCTTGGTTAACGTTTCCGGGAGAGAGGGGAGATTGCACATGGCGAAAGGTCGTTGGCAGCTTCCTGTCTGTCAGAAGCTGTACTCAATCTTGATGCAGCTGTGGCTTTCCAGCAAAGATGGAAAGCACTTATTGACCTTCACCGTGGGAAGAAAGGAGTTGTTCTTCTGTGAGATCTACATGGCAGTGAGTGCCTGATTTCTACGTGATAAATGTCAGTACTTTCTTACAAGATCCAAATCTTATCTGCATAGGCCGGGCCCTGATACTGCCCTCAGAGGAGAGAGGCGGTGGCACAAGAGGCCGAGGGATGCCATATGCTGAGCTCAAATGTGACCCAGGTTAAGAATTAATTTTTACTCAGGGCTAGATGTAGAAATCCCCCCCAGAAATCCCTCTCTCTCTGGGTTGCCAGCTCTTTGCTATTTTGAAGCAGGAGAGATTTTTGCTTTCAGTCCCCAAAGGTTGGTTGGTTGAACATGAGCTGGTGGCAAAAGGCATCCTTAAATTTAGCTGGACTGCCTGCCTGGAGGGGAGCTCACTTCTGAAGGGCATCAAGGGTGATTTTGGGCATATAAGAGGGTAGCTCATGGGTACTCCCTGAGATGGACCAATATGCTCAAGAGCCCGCTAGATAGCCAGGTCTCATGAATCTCATCCCACTTCAGCAGTGAGTGTCAGGGAAGGAAACTGTCCTGCCTTCCCAAAAGGCAAGATGGGCAAAGCAAATGTTCCTTGTGTTGAACCCAGCTGCCATTCAGACACTCTCCCCTGTCCTCTGTCCATCCCCTATTTTTTTCCTGTTGCCATCATTCTCTCTTCACTCTCGTTTCTAGCTCTTCTTCTAACAGATGCAGCCTTTTCTGTATCGGCTGCTCCCCAGAGCAGTGACCTGTACAAAATATGTATTTCTACTTCCTCAGCAGAGCAAATAAAGACCTGAGCATCAAAGGCAGTGCCCAGTGCTTCAGGACCCCTGCAGCTGCTCCAGCTGTCTGCTGGCTTTGCTGCTCCATGGGGATGAGTGTTTGAGGGGTGCAGGGGTCAGCTTGGATTCATTCCCATGGAAGCCAGGGTTGAGCTCCCATCAGCTAAGGCAGGGAAAAACCTGACTGGAAGTGCAGAGCAACCCCACAG
Organism: Nicator chloris; assembly: GCA_013400495.1. Classification (NCBI taxonomy): domain Eukaryota; kingdom Metazoa; phylum Chordata; class Aves; order Passeriformes; family Pycnonotidae; genus Nicator; species Nicator chloris. The sequence continues at coordinate 193,411 of WAAE01026316.1, forward strand.
CAGTTAGGGTTTATCTGATTTCTGAGCAGTTGTCAATGAGAAACTTCTTTATCAGGACCCTGCCTGGACAGATAGTGCCTTGCCTGTGAGCCTGGCTGATAAGCACCGGGACTGTGAGTGCCCCTGCACCCATGGGAGTCCATCTGTCCATCTGGCTGCCTGTCAGGAATATAGGCTGCAAAGTAAACCTGTCCTGCCTGCTGAGGAAAAGCAGCAAAGGGAGTGGCCTGACACTGTTATGCCAGACCACTCCTCTGGCCCAATCTGCTCCATCAGCATTTACCTGGGCTAGAGCAGAGAAGGGGTTGATGTCCAAAGAATTGGCTGAAACACCTCCGTGATGCCCCTCTGGGTTACTGCTGGGATTTTCTTTCTTCTGTATTCTGCCCTCATCAGCAGAGTGGATGTCTTCCTGCCAGGCACTCCTGCAGTGTAGTCCACATTTAGTGATGTTACTAAATTAGTGATAACTCCCGAGGCCAGCTGGGAGATACAACAGCCCTGAAAGTTACAACTAAGGAACGGTTCAACACTTTAGATTTTGAACTGTTTATTGTTGTTTAAGACTACTCCCAGATTTTTCAGGCACCTAATGGAAAGTCCTGGGTGTCTGCTCAGGGGTCTGGGTGCACAGTGTTGAGGCAGTCTTCTCCTTCCACCTGCTCCCTGCTTTCAAATTAATGCCTTACAAAAATGCAAAGAACAACTTTGCAGGTTAAGAAATCTGCTTTGCATGTGATTTGAAAATAAAGGCAGCACTTCAGTGCAGGAGCTGTAAGCAAGGCTCCAGGAGCAAACTATACTCTCAAATACCTGCTCCTCATTTATTTGCTTTTTTTTTGTAGCCCTATTCTGTTTGGATATTTAATCTTTCAGTTTATATACACAGGATTTATGTAGGAAGAACATTATCCTATGAATCTTCCTCACAGATTATGGAAGGTAAATTTGAGGTAGCTGACCTTGGTATGGTGACTGTGCTCTCCTCTGCAAATTTAAAATATTTAACTTAAAATCCTGTTTCTCTTAAACTCTGATAGTCATGCCATGGCACATTTCAAGGTTAGTGTTCCAATATAGTTTAGCTAATGTGGTGTTCTCTGTTTAAAAAAAGAAAGTTTGTTAGCTTTCAGCAGTTTGAGGCCTCTAGCCCAAGATGAGATTTTTTAAAATTAGAGCTGATTATTTTCATTGTATGTCCTGAGTGGTTTACAGATGGTGTTCCTTGGCCATCCCACAACGCTCCACAAAGGGCATGCTTTGCTTTTAACACATACACATCCCAGACTGTTTCAGATCCAGGTCTCCAATCGCTTACATGTTTGCAGGAAGGTGGAAAACTCTTTACCTGCCAAGGGCAGTGGGGTGTGGGCACTGGCAGAGTGCAGCAGGGCAGGAGATGGGCACAGGCTGACCCTCCCTGCAGGCTTCAGGGCCCTGTTACACAAATGTACCTGAGACAGGGGTGAAACATTTGCTTTGGACTTCCCACAGCTACCGATTGTAAAGTGATCTCACTTCCTGAGGCGTGCTGCAAACACAGAAAAAAACCCCAAAACTATGTGGCAAAACTGCCAGTGCTACAAGTTCCCCCACCAGCTGATAGTACAAGACAGATAACTCGGCTCTGCAAGATCCCCCTCCAGATACAGGGAATATGCAGCTCCCCTACCCACAGCAGCTCCTCTGGCTCCTGCAGAATCCCCAGTTGCCCATGACCCTGCCCACTGGAGGGCATTGCTCTGGCTGCATCCCAGGGGGCTTCCAGTGCCATGGTGGAAAATGCCCTGGGCTGGTGGAAAGGGCAAAAATAGCCAGTGGAGTTTTACTTTCTCACACTGGGGTTGTTTGTGCACAGTGGAGGGGTGTGGAGCGGGTTAGTGTGTACCCATGATCAGTGGAAAGTGAGAGGTGCTGTTGCAGGGACTGTTTCTGTAGCCTTCAGCAAGTGGAGGCTGATCATCTCCCTCACGTGTTTGCCCTGCTTCCTATTGATGCTGAGCACTGCCTTAAACAAAAAGAAAAGAAAAAAGAGCTGATGCTAAAAAAGTGAAGTAGAAATGAGGGTGAGTAAGAATAACCACTACACGAGTCCTTCCACACCTGCTTCGTTTGTCTCCTATTTTTCCCGTGCCAAAGAAAAACCCCATGTGCAGAGGCTCATAAGGCGGAACATGCAACTCGATCCCTCAGTCCAGTGGTAAATCCCAGCGTGGAGAGGGAGCTGCGGGAGTTTTTTCTGCTGCTTCATGGGGTTTTGGTGGAACACCATGCCCTGGGGAAAGTCACCGCTCTGCTCAGATCCCCACTGGGGGCCTCTGTGGACTTTCCACCACATAAAAATAGATTTACCACAGACAACTTGCACTATCAGCCCCAGTACGGATAAAATGTTGCAGCACATCAGGCCCAGACGTCAGTGCCCCAGTTAATTCAGCAGCACTCCATACGACTGAGAAAAACCTCCACTGCTTTGATAGCCTCATTGTTTGTAATTTCTTCTTAAGTGAACTCAAGCCTGGTTTAATCACAGCCAAAAGGCAAGCAAAAGGTACGAGCCAGCTGTAAGGCAGCTTCTATTTATCTGTCTATATAAGAGCTTATGGCTTTTCAGATGTGTTCCTTGTGGAGCCACATGTGTTCCAAACCCTTTGCCACATTCTCTGGGGCATTTGCACCACACAGTGATGATCTGGCCAAGCAAATTGCCTATGCCCTTCCAGAAAGGAATTGATATGTTTCTAGCAGAATATATTATCTAACTTAATATATTTTTTTCACTTCTACTGCAAGTGATTCTGCTTTCAAAAAAACCCCAAGCCTGGGACGAGATTCCAGAGACAATTTACTTCTGTGGAAAAAGATGATTCCCCAGTCAGTGAAACATGTACTGACTGTGAGTAGCTGTCTTCTAACCCATCTGGTGGACTGGTGTGGGCTTGAGGCAGGGAAAAGCAATGCCAGTGCCAATGCAAAAATGCAGTTGACCGAAAATCAGGGAACATTAAGCACTGCTTTTTCACTCTGGAGGCCTCTCAGCATTGGGCAGAGGCTGGGTGGGACGTGTGCCTTGACCACAAGCTGCCCGCAGCATCACCTTCAGTCCAGCTGCTGGGTCCTGGGTTTGCTTTCCTCCTCGGGCAAAACAGGAGATGAAGGCAGAGGAACTTTTAATTTAGATTGATGAAGGCAGGAAGGCCACAGTGCTGGGCTTTTCTGTTCATGTCTCACTCCTGTCAATCAGGAAGTGGTGACGCAGGTTATGGGTTGGGTTTGAGGTTTTGGAAACTTTTTCTAAAAGTCGATCTCCTCGCTCCGTCTTATTTCTGAAGTGTGAAGCTGTGGTGAAGGCTGGTTGCGAGCAGAGGGATGCCAGCCAAAATGCAGCTCCTTATCAGATGTAACGGGAGGATTTTCCTGGCTATTTGTTTAATCCTCTTTGTGGGATACACAGCACAAGGTAAAAGGGGGCAGTTGTTCTCTCAGTAATCCTCTTTCTGGGCTATGCAGTGGGGGCCAAGTAAGCAGCCTCCGAATTTTACAAACTGGCCTTCTTCTGGGGGTAATGAGATCTACTCAGAAAGTCTGTTTTGCTAACGTTTCCTTTTCTGGCAGGGGAATGGCAAGAAAATGTGTTTTTTGTGATTGGAGCATTTCCATTTTGGAGAAAAGGCTTCATAAAATATGTTGTTGCTTGTGTGTATGCTTTCAGTCTACATATCTCAATATATATTTTTCTAAATGTCCCTTTCATAGTGGTCTGGTTACTGCTGTTACTCAGTTATGGAGTTATAGACATAGTATGTAACAGTTCCCATGTCATAACACCTACGGTCTGCTTTCTGGGGGGAGCGGGAAAGGAAATTAGTTGTAAGTATGAGGAAACTAAACGGTTTATTCCGTAAAATATTGCAACATATACCACTAAAATGACAAAAGGGAAATATTGATTCATGATGCCGCACCCCGTGGATTTGTTTCTTGTGAGAGAAAAACTGCTCTTCAAGCATGTAGGGTATAATTTGTTCACAAACCAAAGCTATGATAGTGATAGGCTCTCATTATGCATTACCTCTCTGAGGCTGATCTTTGAGGGATTATGGCCTGCTTGTTCTATGTTGTTAATTTGCAAATTTTTCAGCTGCAGCTGTTTATTTTGTTGCCACTGTTATTATTAAAAACCTTAATAATAGGCAAGGAGAAGTATGAAAAAGGCATATACTGTAGAAGCAGCAGGAAAGTACACCCGTGAGATCTTTTTTCTTTTACAGAAGAGTGTAGGAGGTAGCTGAAAGTCATCCAGTACATTATGGAAATATATAGGGCAATAGAGAAGTATAATTACAGAAAGATATTCCCAAGAAACTGAGAAAAAAAATAGATAAAATGCCAATAGGTTGAGAATGCACCAGGAGGTTTTGGAACAAATTAATTGCATGAGACGAAGAGGAAAGGATGAAATGTCACTGCTCTTATCTTTTTTATGTGATCCTTATTTTGTCATTCCGGTATTTTTTGAAGACCCACATTTTCAGTGACAGCCCCAGTCAGGAGTGCCACAACTGAAAACCTGGGTTTACAAAACCCTGTTGTGTCTAGGAGACACCTGAACTGTCTCTCCTCTGGTGAGTGCTCCCAGAGCCTCCATAAACCCCAAACCTGCTCCTGTGGCACACCTTGAGTTTCTCACCTCCCCACCAAAACTCAGCCCATTGAACTTGAAGGGGCAGAACTGGAGCCAACAGAGGAAGGAGGGCACAGGAGCCAGCTCTATGCTGGGTGCCTTGTCCCCAGAGCTTTTCACATTATTTTCACATACCTGCACCTTCAAGGAGAGTTGCAGGAGGCTGAGCCCCCAGGTCTCCCATGGTTGTGCCATACTGTGAGCTGGGGATGAGCCTTGCTGTGACGGCAGTGGTTTCCCATGGACTTCCTGGTGCTGTGTGAGAGGGGATTCCCTAGGATTTTTTGTGGACTTCCTGGTGCCGTGTGCAAGATGTGCCTGATGTCTCTGATGACAAAAATGTCACTTAGGATGTCAGTAGCCATTTTAAAAAAAAGTCTTCAGGGTTACTTTACTTTTCTGGAAGTTGAGCAATCAGGGCCACACAAATTACTTTCATCTACTCCTTTAATCCTTATTATGCGCTTATAAAGTTCATAAGACCTGGTGAATAATGTCCTGGTCCTCATGGACAATGTGTGGCTGATTCCATCAGGTGCTCCGATGCAGAGGGCGAGGTACAAGAGGGTGAGGTGCCGCCCTGACGCCTCGGCTGCTAACTGCATCGAAGAGAAGGGACCCTGGTTTCACATGCCCACTGGCGGGGCCAACAGGATCCTTCCTCCCATGGCAGATCCATCCTTGTAAGTTCATTTGTGTGGTTTTCATTAATGCTAGCACCCCAAAATGTATTATTCCCACCTTGACAGTCCTGTCACAGCGTGGCTCGCCCACGGTAACGTGAGGCTTTGATGTGTTCATCTAAGAGAGAAAATTGCCACTCTGCGTTTCAGGATGAAGAGATACCAGGAGCTGGCTGACATATTCCCTCTCTCGGATGAGGATTCCGGCTCTGGGTCCAACACCATGGTGGAAGCAGAGCCAGCCTCTGGGTCGGGGCTTGGTGACAACGACAGCTTCTCTGAGGCGAAGCTGCCCGACTTCCTGGAGAGCCTGCAAGGCACCAAGCTGAAGGAAAAGCTGTCGGAGGAGGATTTGCTCCTGTAGGGCTGAAGACATCATCCTCATGTGCCGCTCCCTCGCCTCTTCCCCTGAGCCTGACCCAACAGCCATGAAGTGAATTTAAACCAGCATCAATAAAACCTTTGCCTTAAGATCTTCACTGCTTTCACTTACTAAAAGCGTTGCTGTTCAGTCTGAACTGCCTTTTTATGTGTGTGCATGCAGCAGCCATCACAATGGGGGGAACAACAGTGATGGGTGCACAGCCAGCTCTGTGGGAAAGTCATCGTGCTCTGATGGGATAAATTCCAGCCCTTCCTGTACTGGGAGCCGCCTGCAGTTTTACAGCAGGCAGCCAATCGCGTATCCCGAAAAAGAGCGCGAAATCCTGCCAAATGAAAAGGTTGATTACCGCGCGTATTTTCTGAGGGGACCTCTTGGCGCTGCCGCCTCCCGGCCGCCAGGCGGCGCCCTCCCGGGGCGGGCACGGAGCTGGAGGGGGCGGTCACGTGCGGCGGGGCGTGGTCCCGGCGCGCGGGGTGGGCGTGGCCTGGGCCCCCCGTAAGGTCACATGACCAGGGGCGCGCGGCCGGGGGCGGCTGGTGCTGGTGCGCGCGGGGCCGGTGTCGGGCCGCGGAGGGGGCGCGTACCATGGTGAGTGCGGGTGGAGGGGGGCGGCGTGATGGTGGTGGTTGTGAGGGGTTCGCGGAGGGGCGCGTACCATGGCGAGTGCGGGGCGGGGGGGGGGGGGGGCAGCGCCGATCCGCCATCGCCTGAGGCGGCGGCGGCGGCCTGGGCAGGGCGGTGCCTCATCTCCCCCTCCTTCCTTCCAAAACCAAGCATTTAGGGGGTTATTAATTTTATTTGCGGATTAAACGTGCCCGCATGATCTCGGTAGGGCGGGGCTTGGTCGTGAAACTTGGGTTCCGTGTGCCCCGCACAGCTGCCGTCGGGGAGAGCGCACGGACGGACCTGGGTTATCGGTGGATCTTCCGGCAGTGCCGTGAGGCAGCGCTGGCAGCTCTGGGCTGTGATCCTTACGGAGCACACCCTCCAGGAAACGGCGGCCGCCTTGTGCCTGGCAGGCTGGGCGAAGCGCTCGAAGTGCTCTGATGAAAAGGTTATAACAATACGTGCTGTAAAGACTCATCTGGATCGATGGCTTTGTGGTTCTGGGGTGTTCCTTAACACGTGTCTCTCTTGCGCGTGCAGGAGCTGCTCAGGGCTCCGTGTGAAGCTGGGATTTCTGTACCCTCTATCAGCCGCCGGCATTCCCACAAGTCCTTCTGTGCAGCTGTTACACGTTCAGGCTGAACGCAGCTTGATTTTGGTCCTGATGTAGCAGAATCTCTAGCGTCTGTCTTTTGCACAAAACCAAGAGTGTAGCCTGGCATTTGGCCAGTTTCTGGAAACCCCAGTTCTCTGTCTGCATTCTCTTAAACTGTAACATAATAAGCCCTATGATAGCTATCTAAAGTACTTCTTGTTTTGCATAGCTTCCCCGCAGCAGTAACTTCAATAGCAGCTGGAGGAGATGCCAGCTGTTGACTTCTTTATTTTGTGTGTTCTTGTTCTCTCTGGAGGAGATCATAGCTAGGCTCCAAGGAGTGCAGTTGAAATATTTACATGCAGTCTTTGAGAAGTGATGCGTTACCAATGTTTAGTCTGGTTGACCATTTAAATGGCCAGCTTGTCATTCAGAAGGTACTGTGAGAGCATCCTGTATAGTTTACTTAAAGGTAATGTGCTTCCTTGTTTAGTTAGAGGGGACTGTAAGACTAATCTGAAAATAAAGTACAGTTTCAAGGAAAAAATGTGGCCATGCTCAAAAGTATCTTTTGTTTAAAATAGTCTACAATTTGGAATTCTTGTTGAAACTTTCTTCTTTTTCTCCTGCCCTTCCCCAGAAGCCATGAATCGGTAATGGTTCTAGTGTACACTGTTTAAAAAACAAAAATACTTTTTCAGCAGTCCATACAAATCTATGCTTGGCAGATACTTGGAAGACATTTTGGTCTTCTATCCGATGGCCTTGTTGCTCATCTGCTGCTGCTTTCCCCTCAGAATGTATAGTAGATGTAACAGGGTGTCAGTTAAAGTCATATACATCTTTGTGGATTGAAGTGGGGCCGATTGCTGAACACATACCAAGTCAGTTTAGTCTTGTGTCAATCACTGTTCTATAGCTCCAGCTTGCTCTGTGCCCTCTCTTTTCTAGGAGGGGTGAGCACAAAGTCACTCAGTGTTCCTACTGCTAAGCAGTAGCATTCAGATCAAATCTTCCTTAGGCTCTTTGTTTTTTATGCTGCATTTCAAACTTCAGGTGCCCAGAATGTCTTGGAAAGAGTTCTTACTCCTTTTTTTTTTGTGTTAAATTGGTGAAGTGACAATGCGTGTGTTGTTTAACCCCAGCTGGCAAGAAAACACCATCATAGCCACTTGCTTATCTCCCCACCCTGGTGGGATGGGGAGGAGAAGCAAAAGTAAAACTTGAAGGTTGAGATAACAGTTCAATAATTGAAGCAAAGTGAAATATAATAATAATAATAATAAAAAAAAAGAAATATAAACAAGTGATGCACAGTGTAGTTGCTCACCACCTGCTCACTGATGTCAGACCCCTGTCAGGCCCTTCTGGGTAACTTCCCCGGTTTGTACACTGGGCAGGACATTCTAAGGTGTGGAATATCCCTTTGGCTGGTTTGGGGAGCCTGTCCTGGCCATGCTCCCTCCCAGCTCTTTGGTGTACCTCCTCACTGGCAGAGCATGAAGCACAAAAAATTCCTTGAATGAACACAACTTAGCAACAGCTAAAACATCAGTGTATGATCAATGTTATTCTCAGACTGAATCCAAAAAACAGTGCTGTATCAGCTACTGAGAAGAAATTAACTCTAGAAGAACTTCTATCTAGAAGTTAACTCCAGCCAAAACCAGGACAGAGTGTTCATGTATACCAAATTCATCTGGTTGAAGCAGATGTTCTCATGGAGAACATAGTGCAATTTCTCAAAAAACCCACAAAAATCACACTGAATTAGTGAAGTGTCGTCTGCTTTAGTACATCAAAGCAGATTAGTGTCTAAATCTTTGGAGAAAAATGTTGGCTTTTGTACTAATCTTGTTGAGCTTCCCACAGAGCCGCTAAAGTGTTTTGCAGCTTCTTGTGAGAAGTGTTTGTGTAAGATCAAAGGATGTTCTCTTGGGTTCTTGTGTTTGGTGCCCATGAAAAGTTCAAGCACAGAGAAGGCTGAGGAAAGGTGAGGACAAACATTGTGCCTGAAGCAGTGTTACAGGTAAACTTGTAACACTCACTCTCTGATGGCAGCCTTGTGCAGCTGAGGTGGGCTGTGTGAAGTTCTCTGCCTCTCAGCTGCTGGTGCTGTCTGCGAAGACAACTGTGGTGTGTGTAGCCAGAGGCAGCAAATAAAATCCCTGTTCCCCTTCCCCAGCCAGGGGGATGCTTTGGGCTTTGCATTATGTCCCCTGATATTGTTTGTTTCCATTCATTTGCTCTAGTGTTTGGGTTTTTTTAGCAGTAGTAATGGTAATGAGGCTGTGTACTTTTTATAAACATGGTATTTTGTAAGAGCTGTCACTGCTTCTTACTGACCTGATTTCAGTTATTTGCTAGATGAACAGCTGTCCTTTGTCATCCCTATTTCTTGGGTCTCTGATACATAATGGCTTTGTAACTTTGTGGAAACAAAAATGTTTTTTCCACCAGTGTATAGAGTACAGCTGCAAGTAAACACCACGTTTAAAATGGAGTGTCCACTGTGTAGTAATTCACCCAATTCTTGTTCTTCCAGAGTTTTCTTGGAAACCTTTTCGTTCCTGTTTGTGAGATTGATGTTGTACTTAATGATGCTGAAACACGAAAACCTGCAGAAATCAAAACAGAAGATGGTAAAGTAGAAAAGCATTTTCTCTTCTATGATGGAGAATCTGTTTCAGGAAAGGTAAATTTTTATTTAAAAGTGATTATTAATTACTGTTCTGACTCTGGCATGCAAATGCATATTTGAAGGTAAATGAAAAACTGCTGTAAGAGCTGAATTTTCAGCTTGTGTTGTTATTCAAAGAGGAAACTGTTTTGCTATGTATGGTTTTTTTAACCACAGTCATTGAGGCAGCTGATAGAACTCAACATTTTTGAATAGTAACTGTTTATTTATTTCCAGTCATCTGATATTTATGAATAAGCTTTTTGTGCAATGATGTGCAATCCTGTCATTGCTTCTGATGAGAAAACTATTCCAAACTGGATCCCCTTGCTCCCTCTTCCCTTTGAACTCCAAAATCCACAATCCACTACAGGTAACAGTAATTTTTGGCTGGCGCAGTCAAAAATTTGCATACCCTGAAGATAAGCCCTGTGTTCCATGCCCTGAAGTGATTTCTGGATTGCATCAGAAGAGCAACAGAAGAGCAACATACCAAGTTCAGCTGACTGCTGGGTCAACAAGAGTTCTTCTTGCTGGAAAAAAAGGCAATGAAGTTGAGATTGCCAGAGGGATTTCTTTACATTCAGTATTGCACCTAGGAACTCCTTGGCATCACTCTGTTTTACTGGAGCCATTCCCACTCTCTGAATATTTCTGTTACGATTCGCTTTTCCTTCAAAAGACTTGAGTTGGGTATTGTTGGGTTCTGAGATTGACTTCTGAATGTCTGCTTTGATCCTGACTGACCGATATCACTGGGCATCTTCCTGCTGTGGCAATACCTTGTCGTACCAAGATCCTGCTTCTCTACAAAGATCCCTCCAGGGACGTGAAGGGCCACAAGATGAGCCTCAAACCCAGGAAACTGAGGGAAAAGCTTATGATTACTGGCTGGAGCACTGCTTGCTTGTATTGGCCACGCCTGTGAGGTGCCTGATGAGTTTTGGTTAACACAAGCACCGTGGCATGAGGAGGTCTGGGAGACCAGAAATTTTTTGGACAGCTTCCCTCTACCCCATCCTTTTTTTCACCACCAAGATGGATTGTTCCAGTGGCTTACATCCTACTCAGATAAGGGACAGTGTACTGGAGTTTGAAGTACAGGAATTTCTCTGGCATCACTGCCTTATAAGAAAACATTCTATATGCTTAATATTTACATGTTTCAATACAAAGTAACCTTGTGGAATCCTTTCTTGTCTCTTTTTGAGAATCAGAGTCACAAATGAAAGTCTTCATAGTAGGTTTCGTTATCTGTTATTTTTCATTGACTTAGACAACACCAGTATTTAGCTGTCTGCCAGAGAAAGGACTGAAGCTCTCTTGGCTTGAAAGGAATCGGTCTCATTGCATTTCATTTTTGAACTTCCAGATGTGACTGTCAGAAAATACTTTGAAGCATCATGACTGGCTCTGCTTGAGCTTTGGCTTGGATACTTAATTTTAGGACTTGAAAGTTTTAATTTTAGTTGTAAAATTCACTCTCGTGGATGATTAGCATTTTCCTGAATGTTTTAGTGGTGCCTTGGAAATGCTTAATTTCATGATCAGCTGTTTGATTTGGCTGCCTTCAAGCTCAGGCAGGGCCGTGGAGAAGAGATCTTGGTTTTCATAGGCATGTACTAATATGTTGTCCTTTTTACTGAGATTGTGTTAGAGTGAAAATGTTGAAAAAATGTAACTTGTGTTTGGTTGTTTTTTTTTTTTACTTTGATAGGTGAACATCTCCCTTAAACATGGGAAGAGACTAGAGCACCAAGGAATTAGAATTGAATTTGTAGGACAAATTGGTGAGTTTAAGCTCTAAAGGGGCTTTTAGGTGCTTGTGGTTTATGGAACTTGGTACTTGTGACTATCAGCAGTTCGGCTCAAGCAATGCAGCCTGTTCTGATCAGTGGATGATAAAAGCCAGAGGAAAGTTGTATTTTCCTTACTTTAAAGCAAGTGATGCACCAATTTGTGCTGCTCAGAAAGTCATTGGGAGAAAGATATGTACATGTGAGGGATTGTGAGTATTCAGTTTGTCTCAGACTAGTTAAATTTCGATTAATAACCACTAGAGACTAAACTTGTGGTCTTCTCTGAAAGAGAAGAAGCACAGAAAAGAAATTAAGAGGCAGCCTATAGCAAAATACTTTTAAAAGTTCTGTGGCAGTTGGTTTTATGAAACCTATTAGAAGTGTAAATTTCTTATAACTATCTAAGTCTGCTTAGAGTTGAACTATGAGGAATCTTTATTATGTCTAACTTCTTACCAGTCCAGGTAATCTGTCTGCGCCCTTAGGCTGATGCTAAAATTCCTTCCCTCTCAGAGAGCTCTTTGCATTATTGTTACCCTTGGAAGTAATTACTCAAGTTTCAGCCTCATACAATTGACTTTAGGTGGAATTTCACAAATTCCCTATTTCTCATCAGTCATTAGGCTTCAGTAGTCTGTGTCTGAAGTGTTGTGTACCAGATATGACTGAGACCTGGCACCTGCTGCTTTATGTTTTGAGCTTTTGATCAATAAGGCTGTAAAATTAAACTTTTGAGAGTAAAGCAGCACTGTGATGGGAGTGAGGCATATAGACAGAGGAAGAAAAGAGCTCAGGTATGTCAGCTTCATTTAGTCTGTTGTCTTCTAATAGCTGTACAGATTGTTTCTCATCTATTATTGACTTAAGCATTTTACTCTCTAGATGAATTTAATTTGATGTAGTGTTTCTTGAAATTCATACATTTCTGGGACTTTGGTATGCTACATTTGGAAGTCCACAGAGATGTGCAGACATGGTTTAAACTACTGTTCTTTGTACTTGTCCCCGTTTTCTTGCATCCTTCCTAGTTTTAGTATAGAAATGCAGAAAGCATTCTGGTAGTGTGATCTCTCTGCACTATTTGCAGACTAACTCCGTATCAAAGCTGGATTTTAAACCAACTCTTCAGAGTACAGCTTTTCTGACTGACTCACACAAGAAGTGTTTGATATGCAGCATTAGATAAACTATGCATTAGATGCATGCTTGTCCCAGCAAACTAAGTACATTTTTTAGATAATTTGTGGTCATATTAGAAAATAGGAGTTACTAGTTAGTGTCTGTTTCTACCATATTGGGAGTGATAAACTCTGGAGTTGGTCTGTTAAGTTCATTTATTCTTTTCTGAAAAACTTCAGTCTGTGTAACATCAACTACCAGTGCTGATGTTCAATTTTGAATGGTAGAGAAGCTTATTTTTAGATACTGAAATGTGTAGGTTTTGATTTTTAGGGTAATTTTTGGTGAGAATTGCATGACATAGATCTAGGAATGAGTAACTGATACTGCTCTGGGGACAAGAGATGCTGCTGCTGTGAAACTGGCTTTGTTTCCAAATGACTGACTTAGACCAGGGGTCATAATAAGCCATTTGACTGTAGACTAGTAGTAATAATAAATTATTTGCTAGATGTTGTTAATCTGCAGACTAGATTAGGATCACTGGCTTGTCCTAAATAAGGCAGTCCTGACGTTTCTTATGTTTCGTCCCTTCAGCAGTAAATGCTGGAAGCCAAAACTGGGCAATGCTAATTACAGAGCATGCAAAGCAAGAAGTACTTATTAAAGCTAGCTAAACTGTCATTAAAAAACAATGCCATGCTAGTGAAGCTCTCAATGTGTTCTCTTCATTCCAATTAGTTCGTTAGGGAAGCTAACTGTAGGTTGCTAGAACTGAAGGTAATTTGAAAATCTGAATAAAACATTTGGTCAAATATGTGTATTTTAAGTTAATTGCTTCAGTTATGGTCTCCCACCTGCTCCTGCCAAATTAGAGACAATTTTGTTTGCTAAAAATAAACACTGAAACATATTTTCCTTTAACTTTCTAACTTTAGAACTCTTCAATGACAAAAGCAATACCCATGAATTTGTAAACTTAGTGAAAGAACTGGCCTTACCCGGAGAACTGACCCAAAGCAGAAACTATGACTTTGAATTCATGCAGGTTGAAAAGCCATATGAATCCTACATTGGTGCCAACGTCAGACTGAGGTTTGTAACTGTTAAACCTTTTTTTTCCCTCTCCTCCCCTGCAGAAAATTCATAATTTAGCAGTTATGCTGCTCGCTCTTCCTCCTTTTAGTTATTACATAGAACATGTAAAAGCCAGTAGCTAGTGTGCCTTGATTAGAGTTGTGGAGATTGTAATACAGTGTGGTCTTTACTACTTAATTTGGAATCGTTCAATGCTGTTTGTATAAATAAAACTCCTTCAGTTCAATTAAGTGAAGACAGTCCATGTCTCTCCTTTAAAAAAAACAAAACAAAACATACCCACAACTGAAGAAAACATTCCCACATGTAAGTGTTTTGTCTTGTGTCTTGGTGTCTTACTCTTTTCTACTTAGTCTTATGAGACTGTAAACTGGTCTTTCAAAGAATATCTGTACTTCAGAACATGAGGGCTCGTAGTAAATCTGAATAACTCTGGCTAATTCAGTGGCTTTCTTTGTAGGTATTTTTTAAAAGTGACAATCGTGAGACGGCTGTCAGACTTGGTGAAAGAATATGATCTGATTGTTCACCAGCTTGCCACGTACCCAGATGTAAACAACTCCATCAAAATGGAAGTAGGCATTGAAGACTGTCTCCATATAGAGTTTGAATACAATAAGTCAAAGTAAGTGTCAGAGCAAAATGCATTCAAGTAAATAACTTGGTATGAAAGGATATATGTAATATATGGTGAGCAGCTTCACCTTCTGGAGACTTAAGATGTAAAGTACTAATTACACAAAGGCCTTTTTGAGATATAGTTGGCTGTTCTGTCTTCAGTACTAACAGCAAGGTCACTAGCAAATATTTAAGACTTAATTTTTGCATTTATGCCTTTTCAGTATGACTAATAGCACTTGCTTTCCTGATACTGATGGAGTGATGGAAATACTGTAGTTGCTCTGGTCTGGCTTAGTTCAGTGGGAAAATAAGCTCCGAGTAGTTTCCAGGCAGATAACTGCCTATGTGACTTGTGTTCAAGAAGGTGTAAAACTTGTGTTTATTCTTTAACAAAACCCCCCATTTTGTTCTTTTAAAGGTATCACTTAAAGGATGTGATTGTTGGAAAAATTTATTTCCTCTTAGTGAGAATAAAAATTCAGCACATGGAGTTGCAGCTGATCAAAAAGGAGATTACTGGAATTGGTAAGAGGAACAAAGTCCAAGTGAAATGGCAACTTGGGTGCCAGTTGAGCCTTATGCAGACCTGGAGGGTGAAGTCAGTAGTTGCAGCTCTGCCTAAACCAGTGCTGCACCAGCTTCTTTCTCATTGGTGTTTGACTACCATTTGCATTTTGTGCTTTGGCAATAATACTTTGTAGTCAACACTGTCAGTCTGTTTAATTGTTCTGGGGTTGTGACTCTTGTGACTCTTCACAAATGTGAACCCTTGTAAATGGAACTTGGGCATAAATATACAGTAGCCTAATCAGCCTTAATAGATAATGAACAAGGGAAGAGGTGTAAAATGCATCCTGAAGACCCCCTTGCCTCTACAGGGATTAACTGGTTAAGGGGGCTTGGTAAACATTAGCATGAATCAGTCATGTTGTAGAAAGATGTCATTTTCTCTCATCCTAAAAATTGATATGATGAAAGTATCAAGCTTTGAAGCAGAAGCAACTTGATTATTGCAGATCAGGCTTGTACTCACCAGAACAAGGCTGGAAGAGGCTGTGGCTCATGACATTTCATTCCCTGGTAGCTGGGGTTCTTGGGAGCTTCTTGTATGGAGAATGAGAGAGTTTCCAGTAGAGGAAGGGGAGAAAGCTCTGCTTTATTTCTGGCTCTTGAGCTGGCTGATAACCCTTCAATTTCTAGTCTGAGCATGGCCTGGCAGTATCAGTTGCTCACCAAGCAGAGCAGTTTCAAGATTCCAGACCCTCTTGTTTGTCCCTTATTTACAGCTTGCATATCCAGGGCTCCTTGGAAGCTCTGGTTCCTGCCTATTCTGTGTCAGTGTGGCAGGGGGAGAGATGGAAGAGATGTCCTGCCTGGGAGAGGGTTTTGCTTGCTTTAGCCATGTCTGACTTACATGCAAGACAAAGGCAAAAATGCAATGCTGTGTTAATTTAAATGCTACAGAATGGAAGTGGTTGTGATAAAATTTTGCGAATGTTTAAAAGTGAAGTGTGTGTTCTCACAGTGAAAACTTGTTTCACCAGGACCCAGTACCACAACAGAGACGGAAACCATTGCAAAGTACGAAATAATGGATGGTGCACCAGTTAAAGGTAAATACTGTTTCAAAGGGTGAGCATTTAGTGTTAAAATCCTATTTAAAAGATCTGGGGCAGAAGAGAGGACTTACACAATTGTTTTTACTGGAGAAACCAGACTTCTCCTTAGGTGCTGAAATGATGCTGCATTTTTTATTTGGGGAAGACATTTTTATGGACTTAGGGTATTTCCTTGGGATCCTAGTAACTCCTACCCTTATTTACCATTGGAAATTTTATGACTGATTCTTTCATCAAACTGACTCCATGGTGTAGACCAGCTCTAGAGAATTCAAAATACTGATCCTTCTGACTTTCCTGGCTACCATGCTTGCACTGAGAAAGGGTTCTCACTTTTCATTTCATACTTGCTTCTGTGGTCAGTGTTAGGTTTCTGTTTCTTTGGTGGGTGGTTTTTTAGCTTGTGCACATTTGTTTGTTTGTTTTCAACCAAGGAACAGGCACAGACAGTGCTTGGGAAACTGCTTTTATTTTGCATGTCTTCCAAAACTGTATTAATTATTCCAGTTGTAAGGAACTAATTTAAGCTTTCTGGTTTTTTGCAGGTGAATCGATTCCTATAAGACTGTTCTTAGCAGGCTATGACCCAACTCCAACAATGAGGGATGTGAACAAAAAATTCTCAGTGAGGTACTTCTTAAATCTGGTGCTTGTGGATGAAGAAGACAGACGATACTTCAAACAGCAGGTATGGTCTATAGCAATCCCGTTGCAGAATTATCTGGGCTGTTTTACATGCTGCTTTGAACCTTGAGCAGGTTAGAAGCCACCCGTGACTCAGTGTGGCGTAAGCATTTCTGCTGGCAAGTGTGTTGACAGCTCTGTAGATGATGTTACCTTGCAGAAAAGGAGTCAAGGGGGATGCTGGATGCTATTCCTGCAAGGATAGAATGCTCAGTACCATAGAACTTGCATTGGGAATACCCAGACCAAACATGGGGTGGGTAAAACGAGATATTGGTGCATTTGTTTGCTTCCTTAAACTCCTGCAGAGAACTCTCCCCTCCTGCATTAGCCTGGGTTCAAAACTGCTGTGTCTTAATAAAGACTAAAGCATGAAAATGCTAGAGAAGATGAGGTGATACTGAGGAAAGGTGTAGCCAAAAGGGCCACTGGAAGAAGCTGTGTGGATTAGATCAGAATCTTCCTACTACAAAGTAGACAAGGCAGTATAATTAAACATGGAAAACAAGAGGTAGCTGGAGCATACAGTGGCTATGGTAGGCTTTGGATTTTGAGAAAAGGAGGAAGAAAAATTTCTTGAATTCTTTAAAATTGAGGGCAGGATAGTTAAGGAAGGGATGACTGCTCAAGATTGCAAGTATTCAAGCAGTAACTAAATATATAAACTTCATGGTGGTGTCTTTCTGTTACTTTTATATGAACTGCACTGGTAAGTAGTGGGGATGCATTATTTTTGTAGGCTCTTGTGTTTGGTAATCTTTTTTATTTTCCCGAAAGTTTTAATCTATCAGGAACTTAAGATACTTGATGCTGTTGCCTTAATGGTAATTGTTGGTTTCAAGAGTGTTTTCTTCCTCAAATAGGAAATAATTTTATGGAGAAAAGCTCCTGAGAAGCTGAGGAAACAACGGACAAACTTCCACCAGCGATTTGAATCTCCAGAGTCGCAAGCATCTGCTGAGCAACCCGAAATGTGAACTGGTCTAAGGTGAAAAACTTTGCAGTGCTTCAGCAGGTTAAAGATGGCAGCAGCCTGTGGGAAAAGAAGGCCAGAATTCCCATTACAACTGTCTTTCTTCATCTTACAGTGCTGCGTTTACCATACTACTAAAGCGTTCTTCAGTTAAACATTCAAGTATGTATATACATTTAAAATAAAGTGCTTTCTCAAACACTGGAACTTTCTTAAGCTACTATTTTATACTGCACATTTACTTTTATTTGACAATGTTATATGCACTTGGGTATGCAAAAGCTTAAGTCTAGTTATTTCCATGCATGGTAGGCTGGTATATTTGATTTTTGCTGCTCACCTCTACAGTGTAGACTAAAGCATTTCCCATCTCTCATGTTGTTTATTGCATGTTTGTTTCCAATGTTGCTTATTTGCTTTGTTTTGTTTTGAAACTGCATTAAGACGCAATTGACTAAATCACACTAAAAATCAAGGTTTATGGTGCATTTGTCCTAAAATCTCCTATTTACTACGTTAGACAGGGTTTAACTGAAGCTGCATGTACATGCACTATGACTGGAGCCTTCCGACACCTCACCAGCGGTTCTAAGAGGCTTTGCATCTGTCAGTAACAAAGAGTGTTGGGAAGCATCTTTGCCCTCCCCCAGTTCTCTGTCAGACTTTTCTAAGCCTTTCACATGAGTCGCTCCTAACTTTTGGGGGCTCATTACCCCTAAAAGTGACTGAATTATTAGTGACTGTAGGGATGTCATGAGTTCACCTTCAGGTGGTGAGCGGGTAAAGTATTTGAACATAATTAGGTAACTATGATAACTATTGATGAAGTAAATGCCGGTAACATCAATTATTTTGCAAATATCTAACAACTGTGTTTCCTCCTGGCTTCATGATTCCACTGTCTTCACAGTCAGTCTCTGTAACTATCCTGACAGGAGAGGCAAAATATCCTCAAAGGACATCCTTCTGGGCCTGTTAGAGGGCAAACAAGCTTTTTGTGGTCTTCTGCAGAGGTATTTGAAGCCAGGCAAGCCTTAAAACTTAGAAGCTTGTCTGGCACAGCAGATTGTTTGTCTTTATCATCATCTCATAGGCATTTAATGTTTGAAGAAGTAGCTTAAAGGAGTTAGTGTTCATCTGTTCACCACAGAGCGTGGGGTCTGTTATCAGACCTGTGGCTTGGGCACAAATGGAAGCCTGCTGTGAGGAAGGCAACTTGCACTTGTAGTTCACTTGGCCTTTAAACCAAGGCTTCTCAACTCCGGTGCAAGTGTCATTGGTAACCTTACTTTATGAGTAAGTAAATAATCAAATTACATTTCTGTAAGAACTGTTTTATTACTGCGGCACTTTGATAAAGCAAAGACTCTGTGTACTTTATGCTAGGATACTCCTAACGCGGATATCTTCAGCTGAGAGCAAATCCAACTCCCTCATGTAAGTGCCTGTTCAGAAACTTAAAAGAATAAAGCTTAAAAAAAAAAAAAAAAAGCCAAATATTTTCATGGTCACTTGCATGTCCTAAACCTGGGAACCATGATTTTGAAAAACTTGATTGTACTTAACCAGCCTCAGATTGTGCAACCGTGTGTAACGAGCGGGGGGAAAACATCCTAAGCTGCTATTTGAATTATTAAACCAGCTGTATTCTCACTAAACCCGGCTTGTCTGTGTGTGAGGGGCGCTGCCATCTCGGAGGGCACCCGTCGGAGCGGGGGGANTTGGCCGCGCGCCGCCGCCCTTGTCCGCGGATGAGTCGCTGCGCGTGGCCGCTGCTGCGGCGGCTCCCGGCGCGCGCGGGGCTCGCGCTCCGACATGACGGCGGCGCTCCCCGTGCGCGCCCCGTCGCGTCCTCAGCGTCGTCCTCATCATCGGCCTCCTCCGGGGACGGCGGCGCCTCCCGCGCCCCCGACACCTCGCTCTTCGTGCCCGTGCCGCTGAAGCCCGGTTTCGGCGGCGCGGCCGAAGAAGACGTGGGCGCCGAGCTCACGCGGCCCCTCGACAAGGGTGAGTGCGGGCGGGACCATGAGGGGACGGAGGGCGGTCCTCGGGTACCGACCGTGAGGCCTCTCCCGCCCTCTGCCCTCCAGTACTGGAGCGGGGCTGGTGAGGCCGCACCTCGAGCGCTGTGTGCAGTTCTGGGCCGCTCAATTCAGGAAGGACGTTGAGGAGCTCGATCTAGTCCAGAGAAGGGCAACGGAGCTGGGGAAGGGGCTGGGGCAAAAAGTCTGATGAGGAGTGGCTTGGGGAGCTGATGCGGCTCGACCAGGAGGAGAGGAGGTTCAAGGAACGTTTCGCTCTCTACAGCTCCCTGGCAGGAGGCTGCAGCCAGATGGGGGTCGGACTCTGCTCCTAGGGAACAGCAGCGGGACAAGAGGAAACGGCCTCAGGCTGTGCCAGGGGAGGTTTAAGTGGGACATTGGGAGGAATTTCTTCACAGGAAAAAAGATTAAACATTGGAAGGGTCTGCCCAGCGAGGTGGTGGAGTTACCATCTCTGGAGGCGTTTAAGGACAGACTCCATGTGGCACTCGGTGCTCTGCTCTGGTGCACAAGGTGTTGTTCGGTCATAGGCTGGACTCTATGATCGTAGACGTCTTTTCCAGCTTAATTGATTTTATATCTCTCCTGAGGCCCGAGGGAACTGCCCCCTGCTGCTCTCGGGTCCTTTCCTGGGGTCAGAAAGACCCTCTCCCTTAAGAGCAAGGGGTCCTTCCTTGCAGATTGTCTGACCAGTGTAGCCGTGCCCGTGAAAGTGAAGTGGGATAAAGGCTGTTGGGTGAGATGACACCTGCATGTGGTGGGGCTGTGCTGCGCAGGGCATGATCCGTGTGGGTGCCTTCCAGCTCCGACTATTCTGTGGTTGACTGGAGCCAGTGGGCGTGCCCTTGTGGAGGAGACGCTCTGCTGGCCTGCTTCCTCCATTCTCTGTTTTGGCGCGGTCAGGGTAAAGGTGCTTGGCTTGGGGTGGGTCTCGCAGCAAACTGCAGTCTTGTGCATTCCAGAACCATAACTGTATCTGAACTTAAAAGGCATAGTTTCCTCAAATATTGGTGTTACAGACGGAAGAGATTGTCTGTGTGTGAATGTGCCTAGATCAAAAGTGACTGATGGCTTCAAATGGACAAGAGGGTAGGTTTAGATTGGGTATGAGGAAAAAATTCTTGTCAGGTTGGTGAGGCAACGGCACAGGTTGCCCAGAGAAGCTGTGGCTTCACCATCCCTGGAGGTGTCCAAGGCCAGGTTGGATGGGGTTTGGAGCAGCCTGGGATAGTGGAACATGTTCCTGCCCATGGCAGGGGACTGGAGTGATATGGTCTTTAGGTCTTTAAAGTCCCTTCTAACCCAGACATACTTGTGTTCTTGTGACTCCATGATCTTAAAAGATTTGGTACATAGGAGACAAGTTCTCGATTCTTTTGATGTTTGCTGATCTGAAAGCATTAGGGGTGCAAACAGAAATCTTTTCCATATCTTCTCCTAATTAAAGTGTTCTGATGACATATTATTTCTCTTAACTCCAGAGTACAGGAGCATGGGCAAATGATCTTAATTGTTCAGAACTGTGGAGAAAAGAATATCTGGCCTTGAAAGTTAAAAAAATGAAACAAAAACTAGTCATGATGAAGAATCCTGAACAGCTGTAATGCAAAAATCTGTGTTGTCAGACTTGTCTTTTATATGAATAGTGCATTCCTCAGGTGCCAATAAAGATGAATGATGACTTCCTAATTGTACATTACCTGTTGTTTCATTTATTAGAGGAGCAGTTATGTTGGATTTCTTCAAAGCTACAACTAAAATGCTCTGGAAAATAAGGCTAGATTCTGTTTGGTCTTTGCTAAGTTGTTAAGAGAGAACAGATTGGCTAAAATTATGTGTGCTTGCACAGGTGAAAATTAACTGCTTCAGACAGTCTGACATTCTTCTATGTGAGACTGGCAAGGAATAGCAGCCAGGTGACCTGTGTGGTGCTCATCTGGCTTGTTGGCCTCTAGTGCTCTCTTTGTTGCTGTCAACAATATTTTGGAAAAACAATAAGGTGTTTTAAAAGTATTGGTGTTTTGAAACCCAATAATGTTAGAGAAGACTGGAGAAGACCTTCCTTAACATGTCGCCATTTTTAGAAAATGAAATAAATAGTCTTCCTCTGCTTCCCCCTTCAGGTTCTGACCACACACAGTGTTATGCATCTGTTTTTTTATATTTTAAATTAAGATACTTTGTCAGATTCTGCTGCAAAGTACTGACCTAGATTCAATAAAGAAAGATGTGTATTTTTGAGCTTTCTGGTTACAGCTTGTGAAGAAACTTTGTTAATGAGTGTAATTCCAGTGTGAATCATCTTGTTAACTTGTTACTTGCTCAAGTGAGAGTGATTATAGTTTTCACACATATTCAAATATTGTTAGGAAGACTAAAAGTCTTTTTAGAAGGTTATTTTTGTAAAGCCAGTTTGGTAGAAACTTCATAACAGACCTGGAATTAATTCACTGCTTCTGTTTTCCACGACTTCATAGGAAGTGTACCCCTGTGAGAGCTGATGAATGCTTTCAGTTTTGGTGTGTGTATCTTCTGTATCAGTTGTCATTGAATGTCAGTTCTGTGGCTTCAGTTGTCAGACCATGGGGCTGTGCTCTACTTGTGGGAGGTGCAAGTCAGGAAAGACCAGGTATGGCAGCAATTCACGTGGCAGGAACAGGAGATGCCTGAACAGGGGGCTTAGTTAGATGCACAGGGTTACTTGGACTGGACAATGGGAGTCTAATAGTTGGGGAGGAATTCTAAAATAAAGCACTTCAGCTGCCCCAGTGGTAGTATACAGCCTGGCTGCAGTGGATTGTTGTCATCAGAGATACAGGGAAATGACTCAAAACTCTTCATGCAAACAGGGTTGAAACATCTAAATGAAAGTGATACATTGGAGACTAACGGCATAATTTCTGAACTTTACTGCAGTTGGGCTGTCTTTTTATAGAGAACCTTAAAAATGCTGCTGAGAAGTCAGAGTAATTGAGGAGTAAGAGCTACAACACAGTTCTAGAATGACAGAACAGTAAATAAAGGGAAATCTCAAAACAGGAGTGAGTTGTAAAAAGACTGGTGATTGAGACAGAATCAGGACACAGGTGTACTGAGTGTGTATGTGCAGTTGGATAAGCTCCCATGGGGTGCAATGCCAGCTTGGTTTTGTTTAGATTTACCTTATTGTTAGGACAAGTGTTTGTACTTAGGAAGGACTGTGACCTTGGTTGTAGGGTGGCATGGTCCCAATGTCATGTTGCCTGGGATAGAAACATGTTTTGGCATTGACCTTTTAATCTTGTAGTAAGGCCAATGGGCTGTGAATTTAGCTGCGTGGCTGATGTTGTGTTAATTGCTAGAGCTTCTTAGGGAAGCTCTGAAGAGCATTGAGCCATGTGCTTGCTTATACTGCACTGTTTTCCCGTCTGTCTTTGATTTTGGGGCCCTTAAACGTGAGTGTGGATGCCTATCTATGAAATGTAATCCTGCTGGTGCCCTTGCTTCAGAGCATGCGTTAATCCATTAAGAGACTCCTGTAGCTGTGCATGGGGTATGGGATGTGCATTTAAATCTGCCATATTCTTGTCAGCTGGTGATTTTCATTGTGTCAAGTGGACTGTCTCTGTTAGAGCTTTTTAAAGAGGCAATGTTTCAATAATTTAAGGTTGAAACTTTCCATGTCGTGTTGGACAGTTATGGAATGAGTTGCAGAGCAGAGCTTGACAGTGTTGTGTCCAGTGACTTGTGTTGGCATCCGGGCTGTGCTACATTTATTCCTCCCAGCATTTTATAATGCAGAGTTCATAGACTTGAGTTTTAAGAATGATGTAAACTCATGAATAGGTATTCATGAAATTTGCTAATTTTTTTTGAATTTCTGATCTGCTGTCGGTGGAAAGGAGACACATCCTTTTGCACTGTAATCTAACTAACGTTTAATGAACGAATATCAGTGTGTACTTGAGTAAATAAATTTTGTTGCAACACTGAACTTGCCTTTTAGGGAAGGGAAAGCATTTATTAATAAGCTTATAAAAGATTTTATTCAAAGAAAGCTGAGTAATTTGTGATACATGTGAAGAAACTCTGGGTTTTTTCTTCCTTCCTTTTATTTAACCTGAGAAAAGAAAGAATACTGTGTCTAGTTTACCTGATCTTTCTGAAGAGTCTGTCTTGGAAGCAGGGTGGAGGGAAGAACGTACTTTAGGATGTTGATTAAAAGCTGTCACCAAGTAGTTCAAGCAGATTTGCTTTTCATATTAAAGCCTCCTGATAGGTACTGATAAAAAGCAAACAAAAACCCACCCCTAAACATTAATTAGTTTGTTCCATGACTTGTTAGCTGCATGTTTCCATCTTTTCATATCAAGTACCAGGGGAGACAGCTGTCACCATCTTCATGGCAGATCTTACTCTGCTGCAGTTGAAGGTTGTCCTTTTCCACGAGAGTCCCAGTCTCACTCATTGATTGTATTTGATTTAGGGAGAGTTCATTTGAGTCTGTTCAGCATGGAAGGATTCCCTCTCTCTAGCACAGGGAGACTACAAGCCAAGATCTTTAGGCCAGGAGAATGTGATTTAATTTTGAGGAAGCTGAAAAAGAAGTTACTCTTTTTCTACAGGTGAAGTTCTAAAAAACTTAAACAAGTTCTACAAAAGAAAAGAAATTCAAAGACTAGGAGCAGAAAATGGACTAGATGGTAAGAAGATGTTTTAAGTTTATAATATTTGAATATGAAATCTGTTTTAATTCAAATATGGTATTAGATGTGATCTTTTTATCACAACACTGCTTCTTGATGTTGTCTCTGTCACTTAGTTCAAATAACCGTTATATTTACTTTTAATAGCTTATATTAAGGTGTAAGTTTTTCATGAACTGCTTCAGTGTTTTTTGGGGGGCGGTTTAAAAATAGACTTTTCTGATCTTGGCCACATTAATTTTGTTCCTTTTTTGTTTGATTTTTTTTCCAGCTCGCCTCTTTCACCAAGCATTTATAAGCTTTAGGAAGTATATAATGGAATCCAGTTCTGTGAGTGCTGATTTGCATATTATTCTCAATGATATATGCTGTGGTGCAGGCAAGTATCTGGAATGCTTTTTTACTTGTTTTTGCCCTGTATGCTTATTTACATAAATGTGGACCCCCTACTATGCTGTCAGAGAGATTAAAAATCCCTGCTTCCCTATCAGAAACATTTGTGCCTATCCTAGGGAATATTCAGTTCTTAAATCTCCTGACGTGGAAATGAAAGATGTGAAGGTGTTAGCAAGAAGCAGCCTGTTGTTTTACTGCATCTGTTCAGGGCTGAAATGAAAACAGTGCTGTTCTGTTTATCCCTCTCTTAAAAATCCAGTAGTCACTAGGGGGCACTTGGAGAGCTTCCTCCTGGCTGGTGGCTTTACGGGCAGCCTTGTGACAGTGCTCTGTTTCCCTGTGGCACTGACAGAGGTGTGTTTGCCTGCTTAGGGCATCCTGTGCTGTGATTAACAGCACGTAACTGAGGGGTGATGCCAGCTGGGAACAGCAGAATCAGCTTTCTCTAGGGTTTGAGCTGCACACTGTGTATTTTAGTGATGGGATTTTAAAGGTTGCAGTGGCTGTTAGTTTTGTCTTAAAACGTAAATGTGTAGATTTTGAATCTTGGCCATCCTAGGAAATAGTCTCATTATATTTCTTGTGCATGAAATGTTCTGCAGGATTTTCTCATTTCCACTCATTTGGTTGTATATGAGCATTATGCCTTATAACTCATATACAGAAATATGGAATTTTTTTCATCTGAGTTTCGCTTGTCCAAAGATGATAATTAAATATATTACAGTTTTTGGAAAAAATTCACAATAATTTTTAGTTATTGAATAATAATTCTCAATTTAACCTCCCCCAAAATAGAACATCCCCCCCTAAAAGAAAAACACTCCAACAAACCCCAAACCACTGCTTTTTCTTTTTGTGTGTGTATGTTTGATAATAACAGTTTTTTAGATCAAGATATTTCTTTGAAAATCTATGAGACCTAGACCCTAGAAGTGTGACCTGAAATGAGACCTTTAAGGCCCACATGTCTACTCTCAAATGTTCAGAAGAATGAACCTGGATTTTTCTTCTGAGTTGATTTTAGTATTTTTATTTTCCCTCCTAGGGATTGGAAACTTAGAATTTGGAACCAGCGTCCTAAGTCTCAGTGGCTTAGAGAAGCTGCAAATCTGTTTTTCTCTGTTTATTCATAAAAGCACTTTAAAATCCCTCTCCCCTCCCCTCCCCTCCCCAATTTAGGAAGAAGGAGCTAAAATCTTCTTAGGACAGAAAAGCTATTTCTCATCCAGCTTTTCCACTGTTTGTCATTTTTACTTAGAAGTTCTGTAGGGGAGTAGGCTGAGCAGAGTGAATATACTGAAATGAGATGCAATTTTTCATATTACTGTGTTTGTATTCCATTGCTAAATGAGTCCATGTCCTTGTGTTAGTTCCCCTTTCTGCCACTGAGATAATTCTTGAACTTTGTAGAGAGCCACAAGTTGAAAGGCTTACATAAGTGCGGGGTGGAAGTATAGAAAATTTTTTTTCAAACTTTATTATGAAGGTAGACGCTTAAACAAGCACACAAACTTTCTGAAAAGGATTTGTTCTTCTAGGTCACGTGGACGATCTATTTCCGTTTTTCCTGAGGCATGCAAAGCAGATCTTTCCAATGCTGGACTGCATGGATGATCTGCGCAAGATCAGCGATCTGAGGCTGCCACCCAACTGGTCAGTGTGGTGAAGTGACTGCACTGTTTTCTTTTCTTAGTGTCATAGAATTTCATAGTCTGTGGACTTCAATGTAATTATGCTACATTTTCAGTTCTTTTCTCTGTTTTTACAACAATTTGTGTCAGGAACTCTTGTATTTTTTATGAGATACATCCAAATGAATTAAAAAGAAAATAAGATTATATCAGCTATGAAAGTCACTGAGTTGGTGTGGCTTTTCCAGGAAGATGTTTTCTGACATATGTTTGGGAGGTAGCACATCAAAACATTAAAATATTGATAAGCTCAAGGAGAAGAGAATTGCAGTAATAATGAGAATTATTTTGAATGCAATGTGTGAATTTCACTCTGAATCTTTGAAAGTGTTGTATGACTTAGGAGTTCAATGGGTAAGACACAGTAACCTCTTTATACTGTCTCTAAGAACTTGATATTTGTGCTTTCAAGACACATTAAAATTATTAATAAATAAATGCTTAAGCTAATTTCCAGTTTCTCCTAAATCAATATCCAGATAAATGTTCAACAGATCTGCTTTATTTTGTCTTTGCTTTAGGTATCCAGATGCCAGGGCTATTCAGAGAAAGATAATATTCCATGCTGGTCCTACAAACAGTGGAAAAACTTACCATGCTATCCAGAGATTTTTGTCAGCCAAATCTGGAATATACTGCGGTCCACTAAAACTTCTGGCTCATGAGATCTTCCAAAAGAGTAATGATGCTGTCAGTATGTCACATTACTTACCAACATTCTTAGTGCTGAAGCAGTCTCATGAATGCATGTCTGTAAAGTCCTGTAGTAGCCTCAGCTGGTCGCTGGAGCCCTGTGCTTGAGCAGCTGCCTTTGCTTTGCAGTGGTGTCAGCTCATGTGAAAGCAGTTGTGCATTTCTGCTTTAGGAGCAGAATGGAACATCATTTCCCCAAGTGGAACAGTGCTGTCTCCGGAGCACGTGCTATGCAATCATCCCTGCAACCTGCCTCTGTTCTTCTGGAATTAGCTGCTCCCTGGGTTAGCCAGGTTCTACTATTAGGTTTTTCAGCACAGGGACCATGCCTTCTTTTGGCCATGACCTTTATTATAGCTTGTACAGCTTGTACACAAAAAATTACCCTTGCTTAACTCCCCTCAACCTTCTGCTTCAATGTATAAATATATTTCACTTCACTGTCCTTGAAAAATTCTGTAGATTCAGATGTGTTGAATTGAAGAGCAGTGCTGTATATCAAGTCCCTAGAGGAAATTCTCATTAGTGTTTTATATTGCTTCTGGCATATTTTTGGAGGCTCCTCACCAGTGTGTTTCCAGCTGCAGAAAACCAGACCAGTTCTGAAGCACGACAACTACATATCACATGTTAACACAGCAGCTTCAGTGTTGTAATTTCTCTTTTTTTGATGTAGAATTTGTAACTCCTGTCAGATTATCAATCTTTCTGAGCAACACATCAGAAAGATTGGCTTGTCCTAGGAGATAGCTGTAACGTACTACATGTGTTCACAGAATGACTGTGGGTCCCATGCGGTGATGTTCCTTGCTAGTGGTTACTGAACTTTTCTCCCATGTCTTTAGCGTGTGTGAGAACTTTTCAGTTGTTGGCTCCTGGATCATGTCGAGGTCCTTGGGGGTTAAACAGGGTTTACAGCAGGGCTCTCTGGGTGGCTGTAGGTATGGATGGAGCAGCCATCAGCAGCCAGGAGTGTAGAGCTGGCAGGGTGGTGGCCTCAGCTGTCTCTCACAGCTGATCCTCACGAGCTCCTGCTGTATGAGGCAAGGCAGCAGGTGAGGCTGGCAGCAGGGCAGTTGCCAAAGGAGCTGAGCAGGCTGGAGCTTGCAAGGCTCTTTTGCTACTGGGCCTTGCTTTATGAGCCCCTTGTACTCTTCTAACAGTTCGTTTGTGGCAGATGTGGCAGCTCTGAAATGCTCAGGGGCAGATGTAACCTCCTGCAGGAGTAGGGGAAGGCATATAATTACAGAAAGCACCTCTTCATTAAGCCTCCACTCTGATAGAACTTAAATACAAGGCACAAGTCTCTCAACGCTGAGTGGTTATTTCTGGATAGTTTCTATTACACTGTCCTAGAAACTACTGAAAGAAACTGTTTTTGTCCTCTTGGAAAGGGGATCCTCTCATGTTCAAGAAACTTGACTAAGATTTCTGAATGCCTTTAGAGTGTGCCATGTGACCTGGTGACAGGAGAAGAGCGTGTGTTTGCCAATGAAGACGCCAGACAGGCTCCCCACGTTGCTTGTACCATTGAAATGTGCAGCACTAATACACCTTGTAAGTACACATAATTGTTTTTGTCCTATCTGTGGTATCCTTGGTTATTCCTTGGACTCAAAAGTAGCTGAGCTCTTCTTTTTCACTCTTATTTGAACAATTCCTGAACCAGGATAGAGCAGTTCAAGAAACCTGATCATTTCAGAATAGCTTTTTGATGATAGAATATTAGCTTTGTTTGAGCAGCCTTTTTTAGGAAACCTATGAGCTCCTTCAGTTCCTTTGTGTCTTGTACTTCTGTTCTTGATGCTCTTCCTTGGTGCATCATATTTTTCTTTTTTTGTTTTAAGATGAAGTTGCTGTGATTGATGAAATTCAGATGATCAGAGATCCTGCCAGAGGCTGGGCTTGGACAAGAGCCATTCTAGGTAAGCTTGTTTGTGTTGGCAATGAATTGGCTTAATGGCACATGAAATTAAAGCTTAGCATTCAATATAGTCATTAGTGGTTATAATATGTGATGCAGACGAAAAGTATTTCTTCTTCATGTCTTCTCACAGCAAGTTCAAGAGATACTCTGCCTCAAAGGATTTGTCTGCATGACAGGAAGCTACCTGTTGTGTTTTACTTAATGAATGGGTTTTTAGAATTTTATTCAAATGCCTCTTTTATTTTTCTTTCCTTGGATAATAGGGAGTCTTTACTACATTGTGCTGTCCTTTTACATTGACTATTTCCAAGAAGTGTGCTTTTCCATTCAATTAAAACAACACCAGTTTTCAAGAGACTACCTTTGTAGAGATTATGCTAAATAATGGTAACTTTAAATGTATTATAGTGTTAATTTCAAATGGCTCATTTATAGAGATGCATCAATCTGTTTTGTTCTTAGAAGAATGCTTATTTTGATAACTTCAGAATTTTTCTAGAGGAATTTTTGAAACATTTTTCCTCATATTTGGAACAGAAGTTTGGAATCTCATTCCCTCTTGACCCTTCCTTTTGTTGCTTTTGAGTCTAAGTTCAGCAGATTTGTCACACTTCCTTTACTTCCTGTTTTTCCCTTTTCTGTTCTGTCTGAATTAGACATGAATTCATGCAGAAATCAAAACTCCTCAGTTCTGCTATGGTTTGGGAGTTAGTAAAACGTGAGTAGTAAATAAAACATACTCAAAGCTTTGCTTCATTTGTTCAGTGGCTAAGAGTACCTCTTGTTTTGGCCGAGAGGGTGCAGTGAGGTGTTGGCTGCTCTGATTATCACACTAATGATTTGTCAATATCACCTGCTGGTAAGAGATCAAGAGCAGCTGTAGGGAAATAGTGTATTGTGGGAGAGGTTTTAGGTACAGGTTTGGTCCTTGAAGGAGGTGAAATACAGTCTTCATTGTGTTTAGCAACCAAAATACAGTTTTTTGATACCTTAAGAGCCAGCTAAAGCTACTGTTGTATATAAACATGTAACATTTTGCTCCTTGTTCAGGCCTCTGTGCAGAAGAAATCCACGTTTGTGGAGAACCTGCTGCTGTTGACTTGGTGAGAGAGCTCATGTACACTACAGGAGAGGAAGTTGAAGTAAGTAATTCTGAGAAGCTATGAACAGAACATCAGGTTCTCTTTGCTGTAAAACAGGGGGAAAAATGTAGGGTCCTTTTGGGAGTATCACTGCTCAAAGTTGTCCTGCAGGAAGTCTTGTTAAAATGTTTCTCAGTTTCTGTAAAGCAAACATGTTGCAAAGTTCTTTCTTTGTTTCTTGCTCTTTTTAAGCAGTGGTACTGTTTTCTGAAAGAAGATAAGTGGTTTGATGAGTTCCCTTCAGGGGATGCTGCAGCTGGTACAGCTTTTTATGGACTTTCACAGTTCTGATCTTCCAGGAGGGCACAGTGCTCTCGAGTTTGCTGACTTTACAGGATGTGTTGATAGTTAGTCTCGATATGATGGAATTTGAGTTTAAGAAGATACCATCTTTGACAACTTTAATTCTAGGTCCGAAACTACAAAAGACTGACTCCTCTGACTGTGCTGGATTATGCCTTAGAGTCCTTGGATAACCTCCGTCCTGGGGACTGCATTGTCTGTTTCAGTAAGAATGACATTTACTCTGTCAGCCGGCAGATTGAAGCCAGAGGATTAGAATGTGCTGTCATATATGGCAGTTTGCCACCAGGTAAAGCACTCTTGCTTTTATTGTTAAGGGAGTGTTCTGTTTCTTGCTGCTTTTCTTAGGACTTGTTTGGACTTGGACTGCTTTCTTTATTTTAAAATAAAGCAGTGCAAGTTATCTAGTTTTGCTTCTCTGTGTATCTAGAGAAAGTAATCAGCTTTCATTGACTGGTGTTTTAGTCTTGGGATTAGACCTTTATTATGTACTTAATTTTGATCTTCAGATAGATAAAATTAAATGAGGTCTATCCACAGCTCTCGGAGTGATTTAAATCCCTCCTGCCCCCTCCCCCCATCTGCAACCAAATGCCAATCAATTACCAATTTTTTTTTTTTTCCTCAGCCTGTTATAATGATATTGGACTTACTGATGCATTGTCTTTATTTTGCATGAAGTTTGCT
This sequence comes from Nicator chloris, assembly GCA_013400495.1. NCBI lineage: Eukaryota > Metazoa > Chordata > Aves > Passeriformes > Pycnonotidae > Nicator > Nicator chloris. The sequence continues at coordinate 224,526 of WAAE01026316.1, forward strand.
ATGTGATTTGTTCTGTCATTCTGTTTTAGGAACAAAGCTTGAACAGGCAAAGAAATTCAATGATCCTGATGATCCGTGCAAAATTTTAGTTGCTACAGATGCAATTGGAATGGGACTCAATTTGTAAGTACTTGCAGCAGGTTATGGTACTTTTATTTTCCTTCGGGTGTGGTGGCCACATTAATTTCCTTGCTTTTTATCTCCCCAGTCTGATTAACTCATCTAAATATCTGCTGTGTTGCTGTTGTAGTAGAGGCAGCTGAAGAATGACACAGACTGCAACTTCTTGGAGGGCTTATAGCCAAAGTTTATTAGGAAGCATGCCTTTTTATTGACTGTTTTGATACAGCTGGACCTGATTGGTCCTCAATCAACACCCCTCACCATCACTGGTTAATTAGAAACAACACCCTTTATAAATGTCTTGCAAGTAAACAACAAGGGAAAAACACCAGGTGCAAAAGATTGTTTTGAGTACTTTGACAAAGAGTGCCTGGGAAAGTTTATTTCTCTCACAGGTTTTGCTACTGTCCTGTGCTTGAAAATCTCTGCCTGACCAAGCTGTCAGCATCCACACTGCTGTGTCTAGATAGCACAGTATGTGCATTTCAAGTTCTACTTTTAAAACTGATTCCAAGAATGAAGTGGCTCCCTTGGCTTGTTCACACAATTCAGTGTGATATCTGGCCATGGCTGGCAGGACCTACTGGATCAACTGGAGTCAAATGTGCTAGGTTATCAGAGTTACCGTTCTCTTGCATTTCTGAAATACAGAGCAAGTTGAGCCCAGTGTCAGATTGTTGCCAACTACTGAGGCAGGTGGTGGTGGATGGACTGGGAGGTGATTAGGACATGAGTGATGTGTGCAGGGATGATGATTCTCCTGCAACTATCCAGTAGCCTTCTCCTGCCCTTTACGTATGCTGTGTCCATAAGCAGTGTCTGTGATACCCTACTTTATAGAGGAGAAAAAAGCTTATAAAAAAGCAAAAGCTTTAATTCTTCATATTGGAAGTAATTTGCAAAAAAAGGATTTGCCTTTGTTTTTGTTTAAATGTTTCAGGTGTATAAGAAGAATAATTTTTAACTCCATAGTAAAGCCAACTGTCAATGAGAAGGGAGAGAAGGAAATAGACTCCATTACCACCTCCCAGGCTCTGCAGATCGCAGGCAGGGCTGGGCGTTTCGGCTCCTCCTTCAAGCAGGGAGAAGTCACCACAATGCATCACGATGACCTCGTGCAGCTGAAGGAAATTCTGAGCGAGGCTGTGCCCCCTGTCAAGGTGAGAACCTCAGTACTCAGTTTATACAGATGTACTCTGGGGCTGGCTTATGATATTCTGATCCCAGATTATTTTTCCTTCTGTCTGTTTGCAATTTAGTAATAAAAATAGGTTGTCTTGTGCCAGAATGACTTTGGATATATGTCCCATTTGGAGACTTGCACTGTTGCTTTTTTGTTGAATCAGCTTTTTAAGAGTTAAAAGCTCAAGTGCAGAAGTTCTTAAGTTTCAGCTAAGTGTGCTAAATACACTGGAGTCTACAGGGTGATTTGGTTTCTTCCATTTTGTCTTTCAGTGTGTTGTTTCTGGTGCATTAACTTTAAAACAATATTGAGAATTAATGGAAGTTTTTTTCTTTATTTTCCATTTAGGCAGCTGGCCTACATCCTACTCCTGAGCAGATAGAAATGTTCGCTTATCATCTTCCTGATGCCACTCTATCCAACTTAATTGTAAGAATAATCAAAATATTAGCTTCTGCTTTATAAATGAAGTGTCACTAATGGTCACTGCTTTGTACAAACCTGCCCTTGGCAGACCTGACAGACAGCCTTGCGTGTGTTTTTTTATCCATTGAGTTCTTCTCTCTACCACTCAAGTGACTGCAGATAGGTTTAGGATGTTTAACTTTTCTGTGCTACTATAAACTTGAAAGCTGTTGAAACGTGTCAGTGTCAGTCATTTTTACACGTGTTTAAAACTGTGCAGCAGCTTTTGCATTCCAGCTTTTCTGAGTTTTAAATGTAGACATTTCAGTCTAGAGGCTGAAGATATTAGCGATCTAAATTCAGATAATTTATTTGAAAATTCCTGGGAAACTGGTCATGTCAGATTGCCACATAACTGAAAGCTACCTGATTTTTTTTTTCTGTTTCTGTGGATTTTGTGGTAAAACAGTGTGTTTGTAACTTACAGAAAACTAATTTTGTGGGATCGATTTGATCTCCTCTTTAGACAGATACTGGTTCTTTTGGATGTACCTGAATATTATAAAGTAGAAATTAAGATTCCAATACTGTAGTGAAAAAATGTTATCACAGCTTTTAGTAAACTGAGAAATCCTTGGCTTTCATGGTTTTAAATGTGCATCATTGTTCCTGCTGATCTGCTGTTATGTAGCAAAATGTATACTTCTAACCTTGAAATAAAAGATTATGCCTGGAGACCTCCTGGAAGACTTAGCCTGGTAGGGTAACAACACATTTTTAAAATTTTTAGATTAGCAGTTTCTGGGGTAGCATAGTAGTATCAAGATAAAAACCTTGCGTTGTTTCTGATCTCTTAAATATTCAGTCACATATTTAATTAAAAACCTCAGTGTTTCTTTAAAGATGTTTTTGAAAAATCTTTCACAGATTTACATTAGAGAAATAATTTTTGGGGCCCATAAAATTCCCCCTGCAGGGTGCACTGCATCTTCCATTTCTCCAAACCTTGAGTATATCTCATATTTTCTTTGAACTCCTCTGTTGGAATACTGTATTTAGCTTGTGTTTTCTTTCTTCCTAAAATAGATCTGATCCTGACATTGAGCTAAAAATACCTCAATTATTGAATTGCATGCTGTAAAGTTAGCTTTTTGGGTCATGCTAAGTGACAAACTGGAGAAATTTCTAAACATAGTAGTAACTGGTTCCTGTGATGGTGTTTGTAACTAAAATGTACCCTTTCAGAACTTCGTTAATTGGGAGACTGACTGAAAGTGTTTGAATAAAGTGTAGTGTGTTATGTCTTCTCCTCTGACCCTGTGTTGGAGAATTTATTGCAAATTCTACTAAAAGAGCAGGGGGAGCTCCCCTGCCCAGTTTTTTAGTAACTGTGGTGGAATTTGATGGTTTTTAATTGTTCTTTCAGTATAACTAGTGTTTCAAACTCTAAATAACGTTTTGGTTTGGGAAGATAAAGTTTAACAACCCTCTCCTGTAATAACATTCTTACATTTGGTTTTATTTTCACAGGATATTTTTGTGAGCCTCTCACAAGTCGATGGGATGTACTTTGTCTGCAATATTGATGACTTTAAATTTCTGGCAGATATGATTCAGCACATTCCACTAAATCTGCGATCACGATACGTCTTCTGCACTGCACCCTTGAACAGAAAAGAGCCTTTTGTGTGTACCACTCTGTTGAAGGTCAGCTATTTTTTCCCCTCAAAAAGTATGGTGTTTATATTGGACCAAGAGGGTTTTGGTGCACTGGGTCTGTATCTAGCTGCTATATTTGTCGTGGGCTTTGCCATCAGATCATTTGAGAGCATTCTTAAAGTGCTCACAGGTAGAATAAGAGATATAAAATAGCTGGACATGTATTGAATGCTTCACTATTTTTATTGACCAAAGTTTTTAACTTCTGAGAACTGTTTGTCATGATGTAAATTAAAGTTTGGATAGCTTCTCTGCTGTTTGCCTCTGAAAATCCTACTGCTTGTCCTTGCATGTCAGCTCTGAACTGGGAGAGGTAAGAATTGTGTTCCCCAGTTGCTTGTGCACTGTTAAGCTTTGTCATTCAAAAACAAGTTACTGCTCCTTTGTGCTGTTAGCTTGTCAACAAAAGAAGAGAATGTGGGATTAAGGGTAGTTGCTGGTGCTAATTCAGTTACATAGAATTTAAACCTCAGAAAACACAGAACTGTAAGTTGCTCTCAGAATTATGTCACTTTATTTTTTCAGGCCTGGATGAATTGTTTTTTCCTGTGCCCCTGGAGTGATTGTTTTGAGGAATTTGTAGTCAGCTGATTTTTCAGTTTTTTAGCTTTAATAATAATGTCACTTGAGACTGTTACTTTGTTAGACAGTATTGCCATTGTTCCCTTTTTAAAGACTGTATTAAACTTTCAGAATGTAATAGTGTAAAAATGAAACTGACGTGGTGCCCTCATGTCACAAATATTAGAACCCTGCTTTTCAAAATTTGCAAATACTCTTTAAAAAATGAGTGATTGATTAAGAGTTGAGTTAGTATTAGCCAGATAGGAAGCAGTTCTTCCAAGTCATCAGTACTCTTTGAAAATTTTAGATTTAAATCTTACTTGACTTGTTTTTCTGTTAGTTAAGAGCTGAAGTGTCTGGGTTTCAGAAGAGCAGATTTCTAGTGCAGATTAATCTGTTTGGTTTGTGGGTAGTGTGTTTCCTAAACCAGGGAATACATGTAATATTCTAAACCCTGGCAAGCCCAAAACAAGATAATTAACCAAATAGGAGGAGAAGGAGGATTAAAAAAGACAAAGTCCATCTGCTTTGCTAGATTAAATCAAATACCTTCAGTGTTACGCTTTTGTGGATAGCTCTGTGCTTTTGTTGCTTAACTGTGCATGGCCCATGGACAAATTGTGTTAATGAGGCCCTGGAAAGGAGAGGTGACTCCTGTGTTGAGTAATTAAGTAAAAGAATGCGTGGCATTTGGGTTGTGTAAAACAAAGCTGGTATTTTTTTACCAAGTATGCTACGTATAAAGATTCAGAGGAATTTAACTCTTTGAGGATTTCTTCTTTCCTGACCAACTGAGGACTTGACTGAATCTCCTTGTTTTTCAGTTTGCACGACAGTTCAGTAGAAATGAGCCTCTGACGTTCGACTGGCTCTGCCGGCACACCAAGTGGCCCTTAGCTGCTCCAAAAAACATCAAGGAACTTGTACACCTTGAAGCTGTGCATGATGTTTTTGACCTCTATCTATGGTTAAGGTATTGTCTTTGTGCTTGAAAACTTCTTTTAGTTTTTTTCCTATTATTCATGACTTACAGTCCTAGAAGTGCAGTGTCTTCAAGCCCATATGTACGTGGTGCAGAATGGGCTCCTTTGGCCTTTTAGAGGATCTTGACAAATGCAATGTTGAGGGAGTGAGTTCTGCAGACAGCAGTTTGTGACTGAGAAAGAGAAAGGTAGAAACAAGGGGATTCTGGGCTGGAGCAGCTGAAATGCAAATTAAAATACAGTGACCTTCCTTGCAAATGTAATAAATATTCTTTTTACTTAATATATCTCCCATTTTTGTCCCAGTGAGGAGGTTTTAATTGTGTGTTCTTTTGCCTCTGTTCAGTTACCGTTTCATGGATATGTTCCCCGACGCTGTCCTTGTAAGGGATATTCAGAAAAAACTAGACAACATTATACAAATTGGTGTCTGCAACATCACGAAGCTGATCCGAGCATCCCAGTCTGCAGCTGCTCCTGGTGCAGCTGAAGTTGTGCCGGAAGACTTCCCTCTTTCAAGGACTCAGAAGGATGCCAGGGTGGTTTCAGACCGTCACGGTGCAGCCTCCACAGAGGCACTGTCCGTTGCAATGGAGGCTGCAGGACTGAGAAGAGCAAAGAACTTGAGACCCTCTCGGCTTGATAGCAGGCAGGAGGATCTGAAAAGCTATGGACGTGGATCTCTTGCCAACAGATTGCTGCGGGAGGGACTTCTGACACAGGAAATGCTGAGACAGCTGGAGAGTGAGTGGCAGGATCAGCACAGGAATGGTAGATACGGCTTTGGTTCAAAAAGAGATGATCAGCATAGTTCAAAGGAAACGAGGAAAAAGAGAAAATAGAACCATGTCCTAATTCTGTTTAGTTTGTGTTCATAAAATAAAATACTATTTTAATAACTTCTTTGGCATTTCACGTTTACACTGCTGCAGCTCCTTGATGTTTTTCCTTCTCCCATGACCAGTAATGTGAAGCACTCAGAAGTGGACTCCTAAAGGCTCAGAGGCCGTAAATTTATTTTTACCACTCAGCTGTACGCTCTTTCAATCATGGTGTTCAGCATAAATGCACAGTCTACTGCAATGTGAAAATTTGAACTTGGTGTCTTCTTGCAGGATATCTTCTCATCATCAATAAATGTCAGATATTTCACTAGTAATGAATTAGCTACTCATTCCACCCTTTCCCAAAGGGCAGAGTTTAACAGACCACAAACAAGTAATGAACTGCCTGGAACAAAATTGGCTCAGAATGGTGACAGGAGTCATGTGCCTCTAACCATTGTGTCCTGTGAAAATGTGAAAGGAGGTGAAAAGCATTTGTGGTAATATGTTGGGAGTGATGGAATTCTGGCCACAAGAATTTTAGAGTGAATTTCAGTTCTGTAATTGACGATTAATTATGATGCTGTGTGATTTGGTTTTCATGTGAGCAGCTTTAAGGTGTGCTTTTGAGTTTCCAGTATGGGTACTGGAGAATGGAAAGAATCAGATACTGAAACTGCTGTGTATTTATAAAAATGGGTTTCAGCACTTGTACACATTGCTGGACTGCCTGAGGAGCATAATGCTGCACTGGCCATATATCTGGGGTTGGCTGTGTAGAAGTGCACAGGTCCTGCTCGTGTTAGTGTTGGGAAACCTTTAAGATCCAGGTTGAGTTCTACTATCAGATACCTGACTTTCTGAGATGATCAACTGTGTTTCTCTGCAGGCTGAAAATTTGCTCTGAATCCTCTTTTCCTTCTCACTGTATCAATCCTTTATGGTGCTGTTCAGAAAGAAATCTGCAGCAGTTTGAAAAATGTTTTTAGAGCTGTTTTCAGTGTAGTTCATGTATTCTTTTCTCATTGTTCACTAAAAGGCAAGCAGTGTGTAATTGTTTCTAGTCCACATGATCTCCTGCTGGTTTCAGTACAGTACTGGTGGGGAGAGAAAGTTTTAGGTCCTTCCCCTGCGAAGCCACATTTTTTTTTCCTCCCCCAGGAAAAACCAAGCAGCTCTATGTGTGTGGCAATGGCCATGTGAGTGTTGTGGATTTTCTGCTTTGCAGATGAGTAGTTCAGCTTTGCTTTCCCAGAGTCCTGCTGAACAGCACCACCACTTGCACAGAGTGCAAGGTCGTATTAACCCTTACAAATGTCTTGCATTTGCTACTATCACACAGCTTGTGTGATGGAGTGGATCAGGTGCCTCCTTGTTCCTTGGCCCTTACTGGAAGGGAAGCAGTAGTTGCTCAAGCCTGCAGGCACGTTCTGACCACATGCTTTGTCCCACTTACCCTGGGACTGCACTTCCCCCTGATCCAGGGTGGATCTGCAGACTACTGTTTGAAACCACCTTGGTTGTCCACCATGGACAACTCTTTGTTTTCTCTGCCCAGTGTGTGTGAGGTTGGCTTGTGGAAGACCCACATGGAGATTGTGCTTTGCTTCTGTTAGGTTGAATTTATTCTTTAATCATACAGTAAGCTGAGTACTAGTGTGTATTTTTGAGCAAGGAAAGAGTGTCTGGGACTTCAGGATGTGAGCCAGCCTTGTGTTTCAGCACCAAGCCTTGCAATAAAGGAGCTAAATGACTATAAGCATTCTGTTTTGTGTTTTGCTGAGATTAGCACTTTGCTTAACTCGCTGCTTGTTTCCATAGTGACTCCATAGTAACTGTTGTAGAAGCTCTGAAGTTTGTTCAGGCGTTTCCAGGCTGACCTTATGAAAGTTTTCTTTTCTTCTGAGCTAATGGTGTGGCTGTCATTGGCTCCCATTGGAATGGCTGCCAAGTTGGTCCCATGTGGTACAATCTGGACTGGTGTGGTGCAGGGTTACCCCAACTACTCATTTTTAACCTGCCTTGTGGGGCTGTGCTGAAGCTTTATTTTTAAGCAACAACAATGTTGTTCTCTTGATCTGGAAATCACATTTGCAAACCTGTTTCAGGTGTTCAGTTTTCCAGATTAATTTCAGACATTGAAATTAGAGATGTTTAGAAGTTTATTCATTAATTGTTTATTTGCTGTTCTTCAAATGTAAAATGCTGATTGTAACAGCACTGCTTGGTAAAATCCTTCTGTCTTTTAAGCCCGGTATGCTCTGTTCTGTCTTTTCTGTTTTCCATCTCCTCTGCTTTTCCCGTCAGTCCCCTCAGGTGTTCTGCCTTATTTTATATCCTGATGTTGCACTAGAAGTGGCATATGCAGGAAGAGTGAATATAGGGATCCCTTTCTCTCCTGAGCTTTGAACTTAAGGGAATATAATGGGGAATGAAGCTGCTACCACTGCAGGGAAGGGGTAATGTGTTCTAGGGGTTGATCTTGCAGTCATGAACTATAAAGCAGAAGGATTTCCCCTGATGACTCACCAGTAGCCTTGTCCACTGTCTCCTTGTTAACCTGGGTACCAGATTTAGCAGCCAGCATTGCTACTGCCTTTGATACCTCAGCAAAGATAGATGAGTTTGTCTCAAAATGAAATGCTTATTGATACAGTACCTCTTTCTGGAGGTAACAAGGGCACGTTTAGCTGATGTACTTTTTTGTGAGTTTCCCCATTGTAGCTATGAGCTCCTTTTCTCTGCAGGCCATTGACTGCAATGTGGTGGGAGGCAGATGAGCACCAGACTCTTCAGGATTCTCTGTTGTGCTGTGAGATGGGGTTTGGAGGCAGAACTGCAGGAGAAGAAAGTAGAGAGGGGGGCATTACAATTTTAAAGTCTTGCTGGCCCTTGAAAAGTGGGGAGGGAAGGTTTGTGAATAACTTTTATTGGGTGCAGCTCTTAACAAAAGGGAAAAACAACATTGCCTCAAGCTTCCAAGCTCCATGCAATTGGAGCTGATCTGTTCTCTTGGGCCTGGATTGGTTCTCCTGTCCTGGCCAGGATATGTACAAAATGGCTGTAACATTTTTGGGTGTTGGGCCCTTGTTTCACTGAACTGCTGTCTGTGTGGAATGAGATAATGTCTTGTCTTTTCTTGCACAACAGCCTGCCGGAAGCTGGGATGCACCAGGGGTGAGTGAACAAGCTGTTACGCAGTGATTCTGACATGTCAGGTATTTCACAGAGCCTGCTGCCAGTTTAGGAACATTTAGATCTTTGAGACCCTTTTCCAGTGGCATCTGTCAGAAAAAGAAAGGCGGGAATGAAAAGTAAATCTACTGCATTACAAACACAATGAGCTCTGGATCAAAGTGGGATGGAGCTTGAAAGGTGATGTTTTCAATTTTGCTGGCCAGAGGGGTTGTGACTCGGATGGCATGGGTAAACAATGAGGAGACAGTCCCTTTGGGAGTCAGTGTCTGACTTAACGAGCCAGCAGTTATTAAAAGATGAATAGAGGAGAAGTGAACCGTGCTTTCTGGCTGGTAGTGTGGCTTATTTTCTTCTTTCTTTTCTCTTGAAGATCAAAGGCCTAATTTTAGAACAAGCCCTATTTATGGACTGCTCAGCCACTCTGTCTGCTTTACTCTTGTTCTAGAATAATGGAAAATAAATAGAGCTGGCAGGATCTCCCAGGGTCCAGAGCTCATCCCTGATGCAAGGCAGGAGGAGAAAAAAAGAAAAAGACCTTTCCTAGCAGAGGTTCTGTATGATTTGTCTCTGCAGAGGGAGTTCCCCTCCCTCAGCTCTTGCAATCTTTCCTTGTGATCAGAAGCTGAAAAAATGTGACCTGTGCCTGCTCCTTATGTTCAGCAGAGCTAGCTCCTCTGATCCCTGCTTCTTGACGTGCTATAGCTGACAGGACTGGGCAGAGTCCTCTTTCCAAGACTGGTGCTGAGTATGGAGTTGAGTGTTGGTTTGTGTGCCTGTGGACTATACTCCTGTATATATAGGCCACCATGATCAGTTGTACTTTTTTCTTTTTACAATAGCATGAGATTGTTTGGGTCTATTCCAGGCTATGAACTGATAGCCAGACATCCTTTCTACTGACTGGCTGCCTCTGCCCTTCTCTGGATCTCTAGACAGTTTTCTACCTCTCAGTAGTTCTTTGTGTTTTCTCACATTACTTGGACTTCCCTCCCCCTTTCCTCTTCTCCCCCTGCTGTTTCTCTAATCTATCAAAATCATTTTTGTTACCTTGTTCTGAAAAATTTAGGGTAACAATTGTCTACAGTAACTGTGCTCAGTTCAGCTGAACAGTAGCTGGGGGGAAACACATTGCATGTAGGTGTAGTATGAGTGAGCCTCTAATTACCCCATGAGAATGCCTTTTTGGTTTTTTCCCTTCTCCTTTGTGTTAGCGTTTCACCTCAGATGATGTTTCCATAGTCCATCTCACTTGATACAGTGACAAAATCCTGGAAACACTTGTGGATTCAGAATGAATTTGAGACTAATGGTTAAAGGCTGTGTCAAAATCTGATGGTGTAAGGAAGCTGCTCTTGCTGTAGGTGCTCTGTGCTGCCAGCTGAAGGCATCCTTCCAGTGGGGCAGTCTGACACCCACACTGCTGCCTGCCAGGTAAATCTGTCCTCTCCCCAGGTTTTGCAGTACTGAGTATCTTCACTGGTCTGAAGCTTTGAGTGAAGGGAGAAGAATCAGTCCAAAACCTCTCTGCTGGGAATTGCACAAGAGGCATTCCAGCTGGGGGCAGGGGTCTCTGTGTCTCTGCTCTTACGCAGCTGAAGCTTAATTGGTACAAAGCTGCAGATAAGGGTGCACTGTGCAATACTAGAGTGAAGCTAATTCATGCAGAAGTGCTTGTCTCACAAGTGGGAGCGCTGAGCAGAGGGAAGAAGTCTCCTGAAACTTTAACTTTCCAGATTCCCGGCAGCACCCCGCTGCACGCAGCAGTGGTGGGAGCCTCTCAGCCCCTGGAGTGAAGCGGGGTAGGCTGCGTAGCAACTGTGAGGAGAAGTGGTAACAATTCCCAAGTGGGGCAGTAGCAAAATCGATTTTTCTCCCCTTCAGCTTGGCAGCTCTCCAGGTGCCTGCTCTGGCACAATGAAGTGTGTAGCTGGGGAGGGAGGGACTTTGGGTTGATGTGGGGGGGTGTGATACAAAGAGGCAGAAGTTTAATCACTGACCCGATCACACTGGATGGATTTATTTCTGGACTCAATTTCCCAGGAACGCCACTATTCCACACTGGGGAAAATGCCTCTGCTGAAGTTTCTCTAGCTCCAGCTTCGTGAATAAAGATCGGTCGCTTTGGAGTTATTCACAGCAGCTCTGTCACTACTGACTCATCCATCTGCTTCAAGAAAATGTTTGCTGTCCACTTGCTAGCTTTCCATTTCACAAAGCTAAAAGAGGATCAAATAAAAAAGGTAAGATGCAGCATTAGCTGACTGCTATTTTAAGAACTGTGTTACCCAGGTACGGAGGGGTCTGCAGTATGCAATACAGGCCATAGAATGGCAATATCCACTGAAACCCATTCAGCCAAATGGGGTAGGAGGTGTTTAGACCTTAAACCACCTGGTGAGTGTGAAAATAGGTCCGGTTAGTGGTTTTCTCTGCACAGTTATAGGTGCTCTCCCAGTCATGGAGCAAATTCTCTTCAGTAAGGGAAAGTGCTTAAGCTTTATCTGGCATGGTGTGGTAGAGCCCAGAGGACAGAAAGGATGACTCTTGCTGGGTCGCTTTGCAAGTGTAGCGTGAATGATGGGATTTCTCAATCTGAGTAGGAATCAGTAACGTAGCAGGGATAGAGAAAACCCTTGTGGTCTTCGGTCTGGGTCTGCTGAGATTCAGGAGAGATTTCCAACTAGTGTTGGGGTTCCTGTGCCTCCTCTCTGGTTATCCGAAGCTGGCTTATTGCTCTGATGTTTATAGGTGTGACCTTTAATTACAGTTGGAAAAGCTCAAGATAGCTCAGATCTGAAGCCATCAGTAGTGGGAGTGAGCTGCCTAATGGTTGCTCTTCCTAATCTCCTTTCATGCCCAAGCTGAAGTGAGTTTTTGGGCTTATGTCCATCATAAGACCATGTGAGACCTGTACGCTCCAGTGGCCAGAGGTCCTCTGGTTTGTGCATGTGGCCCCTGCAGGCCCCTCTGTATTCCTGATGTCCTCATTGAGTGCTGTCACTGCTGCTGGGCTCTGTCCTCTGGTTTTCCAGCCAGCAGGAGGTGGGGCTGCCTGCGGATGCATGGTGGGAGATCCAAGCTCCTGGTGCATAGATCTGCTTCACTGAGCTCATCACCAAAGTGAACCACTCTGGGTTCTCCTGTCTGTGCCCAAAACATGGAGTGACTTGTTCCAAGGAGGACTTCCTCCATTCATTCTGTTTTGAAGAGAGGCATTCCAAGACAGGTACTGGTATCTCAACAATCAGATGTCTCTCAGTCATAGCCCTTTTATCCCTAGGATTTAATGTGGTCAGAAAAAGGCCTTGCTGTCCCTCCCCTCTGTGAGGACCTGATCTCTTATCTAGACAGTACTATTTCTTCTTTCTTTTTACTAAGAAAGAGAAAGACCTTGTGGAGAAGTGCTTGGGTGTAGTGGGATTTGCAGAGAAACATCCAGCTTATAGTTGAGTGAGGACAGTGGAGATGAAGGAGCAGAGGAATTCTGGCAAACCCATTAAAAAAAATCAAAGTCTTTCTGTGAGGTGCAAACTAGCCCTTCCTGAAAGCAAGAAACCACATGCTCCTCAGACTTCTCTTTTAAGTAGCCTAGGATAGACTGTACAGAACAGAATTGATTTCTCCCATATTAGAAAGAAGGAAAGTCTTCCCACCTCTCCCTCCCCAGGCTTGTTTACTCTGTGGTGGCAAACCCAAGAGCCTGCCTGCCATGAAAACAGTGGTATTTCCATAAATGAGGCAAAGCACTGTTCCTGTGCTATGAGGGGGGGGGGCAACCAGTTTGGTTTAGCACAGCCTGGCCATTCCTGTGTTTACAGATAAATAGTTATGAGAGCAGGGCCTTGCTCTGGTTGTAAATCAGGCTGGAGAGCCAGCAGGATTTCCTGGGCTCTGCCTTATCTATCCTTGGAGAGGACTCTCTGCTCCTATGGTTGTAGGTAAACAGGGTGGGGAATCCAATGTCTGTGGGCAGCAGGGAGCTAGTGCATGTTCTCTGCAAACAGACAGGGTAATTTTTATTACTCTTGAGGGGGTTTTTTCCCCCACAAGGATTTCTGTCACAGGGCTATTTGGGTCTGTGTCAGAGTGCATGAGTGCTGTATGTCTCCAGTCACTGGATTTTCTCCAGAAAATCAGTATGGGTGCATAGGCTAAGATGATGGATCCTACACAGTGGTGAGGCTTCAGAAAAACCCTAGAGAAAATCAAGAGCTTGGGCAAACAAGGGCTACAAAGACAAATCTGAATAATGGCCTTTTCAAGGCCCAGCTGTATCCAAAGGCAGCTGCTGCTCTAGGACAGTTGTATGTTGTAGTTTAACACTTTCTCCTCTGTGTGTGTTAAATAAGTGCTGGAGTGACTTTCAGGATCCTGGCTCTTTCAGGTGGGTCATTGCTGACCATCAGTTTAAAATGAGACTGTGAATAGGTAAAATAGGTGAATTAGTTTGTGCCTCATTAAAATTGGTGGCCAGTCCAAATTGTGGCAGAGACCAATTTATCCAACAACCTGCACTGCCCTCTGTTTAAACAACGCAACCTTTTAAATCCTGCCATATTGCTGGTGGGACTTGGTTTGTGTCCCTCCAACCCTCCACACCTCCCTATGTAAATGGGACTGATGAAATCTCTGAACAGATAAAACTTCAGAACAACACAGCCTGTGGTGCAAGAGCTGAGTGTCTGTAGTAGCAAGGCACTGGCAATTGTCCCACCTCTCTCCCCTGCCCACCTCCTCTGGCCTTGAGTCTCATGTGGTGGGGAGTGGGATGCGAACATGAATTTCCCTTCAGGGGACATCCAGCTATTTGGAGCGCACATCTATTATGCCTGCATCTTGTTCATACAGCACCAAAGTCTGGCTCCCCAGTGGAAAAGCTGCTGGATGTTGACAGTTTCCTTTTTTTCCCTCTGTTAATCCTTCGTTGTATCCAGCTGTGTGATTTCCAGGTCACTCTTATAGTCCTGCAGGTACATGTCAGTCCCAGCAGCACGTGGTCCTTAAGTAAAAAACCTTTCACTTTGCCCTGATGAAGATGTTCATAAACACTGATTAGCTTCTCTGCCAGTTTATTTGAATGAGCTGCTTCATAGATACTTTTGAATTCTTTTCGATTCAACTGGCTTCTATTTTGATGTATTCTGTGAGTTACAGACCTTTAACAAAGGGCATTGATTGCACCCAAAAATGTGTTTTAGATGTAATCCTAGAATCACGAGAGAATGGAGAGCAGAGCTGGAGTGAGAAAAAGGCTTTGAGTTCCAGCCTGGCATGCCAACAAAGTTAATTGGTTGTGGAGTGAAGCAGTAGCTGAATAGATGTTTTTGGGTTGTGGCTGACACGCTTGGGTACTGATGGCATTTTCTGGACCTGCCTCACAGAGAGGTCAAATTCTCACCAGATTGAGATAGTTTGCAGTCCTGGTTCATTACATCTATAGCAGGAGAGGATGGTGTGAAAACAGCTAGTCAGAGTCTCAAGCAAATGGGCTTACAGAGATTGTCAAGTTATTGGGCCATCAGAAAAGAGGGCCAACTTTTGGGCAGTAATTCACCAAGGCTGCATTAAACATCTTCAAAACAAAGGTTTTTTAGAAGATTGGATGTCCTGATGGTGGCCTGGAGCTTGCTTGCACTGCCAGTCATGAGAAGTTACGTGCTGAGGTTGAAAATGAAACGAACAACCGGCAGCTGCTGAGCACCAAGGAGCCTGCGTGCCTCTGAGTAACACCTTCCATCCTTGCAGGTTGACAGGTACCTGTACCAGCTGCGCCTGTCCGACGATGCCCTGCTGGACGTGATGGCTCGGTTCCAGGCCGAGATGCTGAAGGGGCTGGGCAGGGACACGAACCCCACGGCAGCAGTGAAAATGCTGCCGTCCTTCGTGCGCGCTCTGCCCGATGGCTCGGGTGAGTCCCCCGCTCCTGCGCGGCGCTGCTGCTTTAGCAAAAGGAGTTGCTGGCACTGCTCCAGGATAGCACAGCAGAGGCAGGGCAGCCAGTGGCTCTGGTTACGCCTGTCTCATTGAGAAAGCACCTGTGTGTATACTGAGTGTGCGGAAATGCTGGCAGAGTGTTTTTTTCCTTGCACCAGGTGGATTTTGACCTAGTGCTGTTTGTTTGAGGAAAGGACCTAGTAAGTGCTCAGGAACAGCCTCTCCCATGTGCTCCTAGTGCAGGCCTTGCTGTAGGAGCTGCGGCTGGACATGGCAAGGGCAGCCTCTACAGCTCAGAGCCTGCAGTGCAGCGTACGGTGGCTGTGGGATGTGTGGCCTGGCCTTCTTGGAGCTACAGGGAGGGCAGGATGCTGCAGTGAAACCCCTCAAATTGCCAAGTGACAGCAACACGGCATCCTCAGAGCTGTGATCACCAAGTTCTGCACTGCTTTTTCTAATTCCCCAGAAAGGGATCCCTTCTGGCCTTCCTTGCCGTCTGCATTGGGAAAATCTGCTTCTCAGTGGGGTCTATGAGGAATTTGCTCTGCTTCTTGAGCTGAGACTTGAGGAGAGAATGTGCAGTAGTGTCCTCTGGGAAGATGTGACGTGAGATAGGAACTAAAAGCCCATCTTGTTTGGAGAAGTATGCACATCCAAAATAACTCCTTAGCTGGCTCCTGGCAGTGCAGCTTGACAGAAAATTGCATTTTTCCCAGGTTTAACCAAGTCAATTTGTGCAGGATTCTGTGTCTTGCCTAGGTCAGGACTCGGTGTAAACTGGCTGTACAGAAAAGTGAAATGTTTGCTTTTTGCCTCATTTCCATGCAACTTTATTCCTTCTGAAGATCTTTTCCCTGCAGTTAAATGAGGAATAACAGCTTTGATGGCATAAAGAAGACATTTGAAGGCAAGTCCCTTGAAATGAGGCATGTCTGAGAGAAATTATACACAAGCTGCCTGGATGGAAGGGGGCACTCTTCCTTTGCTGCTAGCTTCATCAAAGAGAAAGAAGTACTTTCTTAACCCTTGCAATGTCAGTGACAGTCACTAGTCCTCAGGTCTCATGAGTCTCTGATGCTGTCCTGGAACAGCAGGGAGCCCCTGAGGCCAGAAGACTTGGAAGATTGCGTGTAGTGTCATCAGTGTTGCAAGAGGCGATGTTCCTCAAGGCCAAGGTTGGACGGTGCTCTCCTGGCCTGCATGGCCTTTCCTATGTGGTAAGGACATGCTGAAGCATCAAGCTGGGCTATATCCTCTTGACACGCTGCCTACTCCAAGTATCACATTGATTTTTCTGGTTTTGCTCTCTTGGAGCTCAAACAGCTCAAACTTGGATGGTTATTCCCCATTTGCAATAGCAATTAACTTTGAGATTTTTTTGGTGCCCTCAGTGTTGCTGCCTGGAATGACTCAGAGCATCTTCAGTTTTTCATTGTTTAGGGATTAATGGTCTGACTAATGTCACAGTTTACTGAGTAGCCCAATCTGCCTCCTCACCTTTGATAGCTGGCCATATATTACAGGTAGAATTTCCTGCTTCCTTCCCTTTCAGGACCAGATTTAATAAAATTTAATCACATGTTTGGACTGTGGAACAAAGATCATGCAAGGCTAGGCACATACCGCTTTGTTTTCCTTTTGGGAAGGGCATTTTCCTGTGTGTGGGGTAAACAATTGTTCTATTGTAGCAGTGAGGCCAAACTTTCCTTCCATCTGAGGTTTGCTGCTGGAGATGTATGTGTCTGAGCAAGCCTGTGGAACAAAATGGTGCTTTCACAGAAACACCAAAAGACATTTGAAAAGGATTGTGTTGGTTGACTTTGGGTAGCCAGTTACCTTTGCCCCACTTGGAATTTGACTTCTGCACTGGAGCTGGAGTCTTAACATGCCTGCAAATCCTGCGTCCTCTACTGGATACAGGGAACGGTCTCACATTCTGATTGTCCCACATTTCAGGTGATGGTTTTGCAGCCTCTGTATGCTCTGGTTGGCTTTGCAGTTGCTTTGGGCCTTTCTTGCTGAAAAGCTCATCCTTCTGCAGCTTGAAAATATGCTGCTGTGGAACGAGCAGGGTTGGCAAACCCAAAGTGCCAAATAAAAATCGCATTAGCTATTACACAGCAAGCTAAAAGGAGAGGCCTGACAGCCTTGCTTAGGGTTTCCAACTCTCAGTCTTTCTGATGCCCACGGGATAAGGATCTGCCATGATGGGGCAGAGGGAGAGCCTGTGGCTGTGGTGAGGAAGGGCCCTGGGCTGTGGCCATCAGCCTGGCACCTGAGCCACACTTTGTGGCCATCCCCAGTGATGGTTGCCCACTTGTGTTGCAGAGAAGGGCGACTTCCTTGCTGTCGACCTGGGTGGCTCCCAGTTTCGTGCCCACCGGGTGAAGGTGTTTGCTGACGGGAAGCAGAGCAGCCAGCTGGAGAGCAAGTTTTACCCCACACCTCAGGAAGTCACACAGGGGAACGGAGCCGAGGTAGGGGGCTGCTGCTGCACTGCTGCTGCACTGCTGCTGCACTGCTGCTGCACTGCTGCTGCACTGCTGCAGCACTGCTGCAGCACCTGCCTGCGGGACACAGCCTAGCTGTCCTCTCTTTTTGTGCAGCTCTTTGATTACATTGCTGACTGTCTGTCAGACTTCATGGAGACCAAAAACCTGAAGCATAAGAAGTTACCTCTTGGCTTTACGTTTTCTTTTCCATGCAAACAGACCAAACTGGAAGAGGTAAGGTGCATAAAGAAACACTCTTGTCAAGCTGAGCTCCCTGCAGAATCTGGAGAAGCTGATGAATGCAGGTGTTACCCTGTGGCTTTTATGTGGGGTCACGTTTACATAGCTCTCTGCAGAAGGCATGGATGACTTTGAGCATTTAACTAGACTTGACTACCATTCAGCCATTCATTTCTCATCTCAAGGCAGCATGATCTTTAAGATAAAGCTGTTCTTTGGCTTTATCAGTACCCAATTCCACAGGAACCATGTGGCCCTGTATTAATGTGTGGCTTTTCAGACATGTACTTTTGTGTCTTGAAGCATCTTTGTTTTTTTAATCACTCTCAGTGATTTTATTTAGAGTTGATTCTGAATAAGAAATACTATAGCTGAGCTTCTTGAGACACCTCTTGGGGAAACAAAGGGCTGGTTGCAATTATTTTGTGTTCTCTCATTCTAGCCTCTTTTATTTCTAGGGGTCTGTGCTTTGGGTTCCAGTCCTGCAAATGCTTTTTGCTTAATGCTATTATACTGTGACCACCATAGGAAAGCCACACGTGCCTTAAATTAAGCACAGGGAGAAACATTTACACAATCAGGACTTTATAACTGTCCCCTTTTGGTAGTGTTGGTACCGACAGGCACCCCAAGGTAAGATGTTCTGCTCTGACCTATTTGGGCTCAGTTTTAATGTGCAGAGAGACAGAGTGGACTTCTCCACACACTGTAGTCTTGACTGCCTCTGTGGTTTGTGTGCTAAACACTTTGTGCTTTTGAGTCACTGCACTGTTACTTTTCAGGGGGTTCTTCTTGCGTGGACAAAGCACTTCAGGGTCCGAGGAGTTCAGGACACAGATGTGGTCAGCTCTCTGCGCAAGGCCCTCCAGAAGCATAAGGCAAGTTTTGTACCTGCAGGAGCTGAACCTGAGTGGCCTCAGAACGCTTCTGGGAAATCAGCTCTTGGTGTGTGAGTTCTTTTGACAGTTGTCAGACATCCTTCAGGGATGGTCAGTAGCAAGTGCCCGGCGTGCCTGTACATCTGGTAGATCTGAATCTCTGTCACAACTGTAGCTCAGACTGCCCCAGTAACAGCTGCCTGCTGATAACCCAGGCTGGCTGTGGCAGCTCACCAGTATGGCCCCACTGTCTCAGCCCAGGGGAATCTCTTGTGGAACTACTGGGTGAGATATAAAACAATCAATAATTTCACATACTGTGTTTTACAGCCTGGCTTGTGGGATGAAGGTTGGTAGGGGAAAATGTCATCTCAAATTGGCACACCTGACTTTACCAGGGCTTGCCTGTCCAGTGTCTAGGATGGAGCCATTGATTGCAATTTTTGAGGCTTCTGCCCTTGAAGTAGCATATAGCCTTTGAATAACACTGTTTTGATATTTTGGAAAGCCTTGCTTTTCATGTTTGATGCTATTGGTAGCACCAGCTAAGAAATACAAGGCATCTTTCCATATCTTGATGACTTCGTAGGAAAGAGGAAATGGGTTCCTCACGTGGTAAAAATCCAGCCTTTATTTTGGCTCACTTCTTTTTCTGCATCAATCTTGTAGTTATTAGTAACAAGTATCTGAGGCTTCCTGGGTGAAGTGTGACCTCCTCCTGGCGTTGGCACCTGAGTTGCAACAATTCTTTAAGTGTGAAAGGAAAACTGCACAGCTTTGATGGAAGGACTTTCCACTTGAGTGTGGTATTGCTGCATGGCTATAGCTGCATTTATGTGTGTTTTCTGTCCCATTTGGTGGGCTCTGCTCAGCTGGTAGGATGCTATCCTTTTCACACAGCCTGTAAGCACAGTATCACAACATTCATACCAGTAACGTGTCTCTTTTCTGGCAAATGAGGTGGGATTGGGGAAAAACAAATCCTTCAAGCAAAGAGGCTGAGACTGAAACACTTGAGATTTTAGAGATATTTGTAACGTTACAGGGTTGCGGGAAGAGTGTTGTAAAAGGAAGTGGTGTCTTTCAACCCAGGAGTTTTCCTAAATGAGGCCTTCAAACTGCGACCCAGGGAGTTTGTCTGCATGCTGGTGCACATTTATCACACAGGAGGCTTTCTGAGCTTTTTTGCCCTGTTAATCACTCATTTTTATGCTGTTAGGACATAGATGTTGATGTTTTGGCACTGGTCAATGACACAGTGGGAACCATGATGACTTGTGGATATGATGACCAGCGCTGTGAAGTTGGACTCATAGTTGGTAAGTTTTTCTGTTCACCATGAAGGGGTTTTTGCCTCTCATTTGTTGAATTACTACAAATCTGAAGTAGGAGGGAGTTTCACAATACAGGAAAGAGCAGAAAGAAAATGGAAAAAACAATGGTTGGATTTTCAAGCCTGGCTGCCTTCTGTAAAGCAGCTGTTTTTATGCTGATCACATTGCCATCAAATACCACAGTCCCCATTTTGTCTGGGCTCAGTTGTGACCAGCATACTAAACTTTCCTGCTGACTGTATAGAAAATTACTGTGTCTGTCCAGAGAAAGCTGAATTCCCCTCACGTCTGGTAGTTAGTACTGGCAATGCTTTCCACAATTTCTCCATTTCATGCACCATGATGCCTTTTATTAGGCACACAGAAGTACATTTGAAAAAGTAAAAAAAAAAAGTTTTTAAACAAGTCAAGCCTTAGAATAATTTTGGGGTTTTTGTCCTCACTGTGAAATGATGATTTCACAGGTGTAGGTGGCCTATATTAGCATCTTGTGCCACAGGGTTATGTATTTGTATTTTCTTCCCAAGACAATATAGTGACTTATTCCCAAACATGTGGACTTAACCAAAAAGCACACATGGAACAAACAGTATCATCCAATACCCACAGGGACTGGCACCAACGCCTGTTACATGGAGGAGATGAGGCACATCAGCCTGGTGGAAGGGGATGAAGGGAGGATGTGCATTAACACGGAGTGGGGCGCCTTCGGGGACGATGGTGCTTTGGATGACCTCCGCACAGAGTTTGATCGGGAGCTGGATCTGGGATCTCTCAATCCTGGAAAACAGTTGTAAGTGACTCCCTGACTGACTTGCAGTCTGGGTTCTCAGAGTGCTTTTCCAGTGTTTGCCAAGAGGCCCTTTGGAACAGGAATTGTCTTAAGTGAACCTGAAATGACTTGATGCTGGTTCTGTCTAATCCAGATCTTTCCCTTCTGGGAAGGGTGAGTACCTTTCATACCTCCCTGCTTCAGGCCAAGGGGTTGCTGCTACAGTTGCTCATGTGTTGTTAAAACCTGGTGGTTCCTCTGGTATGATCCTCTCCTCTGGAGAGGAGCTGGTGAACAGCTGAAATCCTTCCTGTGCTCCGTTCCAGGTTTGAGAAGATGATCAGCAGCCTGTATTTGGGGGAACTTGTAAGACTCATTCTCCTAAAAATGACAAAGGAAGGTCTGCTCTTCAATGGGAAAGTGTCAACAGCTCTGCTTACTAAGGGCAAGATTGAAATGAGACACGTATCTGCAATGGAAAAGTAAGAACTTGTAATACGCTCTTTGAGAGTAGCCACACACAAAGTTAGTCTTTCACAAACACAGCAGTGATAATGAAAGTGTAGTTAAAGTTTTTGAATGCTGGGAACAATCCTGAGCTGTTCAACCTGGTTGTGCTTTTGCCTAGGAGAAAAGTTGACCTTTCTGTAAGCAGGAATTGGTGTAAGATGGTTTTAGCCAAGTACCACAGTAGCAAGTGTATTGGTAAACATCCCAGATGCAGGTTGTTTAAATAACCTCTCTGGAGACCTGAGTGATGATTGCTGCAGTTTTCAGCCTCTCTGATGTGGGACTGTGGAGTTGGTACAGATTATACATCAGCTAACGGATGACTACATGGAAAACTTGGATTCTGGTGTTTTGAAGAGGAATTCTGGTCCTCATTGTCACTCCAGGAATTATTTTCTTTGTTGCATTGAGTGAAGCTGTAT
This sequence comes from Nicator chloris, assembly GCA_013400495.1. Classification (NCBI taxonomy): domain Eukaryota; kingdom Metazoa; phylum Chordata; class Aves; order Passeriformes; family Pycnonotidae; genus Nicator; species Nicator chloris. The sequence goes on from WAAE01026316.1 coordinate 246,107, forward strand.
ATCCATTATTGTGCTTTCCTTTGGACTGTTTTATCCCGTTCTCCTCTTGACCAGCTGATTGGTCTCACCACATGCTGAACCCCAGGAAGCAGCTAAGTCCCTCTCCCCTGGGTACTTTTGGGAATGCTGTGGGAAGCACATTACTGGTTTATGGGAACCAATTATGATGTGTCGTGGTCTCCTCTCATTTCTTTTTGAGCCAAGATTGATTTACACATTTTTGCATTTGGTGATGTATTCTTTTGTTTTGGGGTTAGGGACAAGGAAGGTCTGAGCAACACAAAAGAGATCCTTACAGACCTGAACCTGTTTCCCTCTGAGGAGGACTGTGTTGCTGTTCAGCATGTCTGCACCATCGTTTCCTTCCGCTCAGCCAACCTGTGTGCCGCCGCCTTGGCAGCCATCCTGACCCGGCTCAGGGAGAATAAAAAGCTGCTGAGGATGCGAACCACTGTCGGGATCGATGGGGGACTCTACAAAACCCACCCCAAGTGAGTAACTAAAGAGGATTTGATAATTGCTGATAATTGCATGTTGTTGTTGCATGTAAGAGCCTCCGTCTGCGTGTGTGTGTGTGTGGCTTTTCAGAGAACCGCTGGTTTTGCTTCAGCTTTGGGGTGAGGTCTAACTGGCTTAGTTATTGCAAAGCTGTCCCAGGAGCTTTAGAATTTGGAGTGGGGTGGGAAAAACATGACACCTGGAGTAATGGTGTCAGAGGAAATGCAGTTGATTTCTCAAGGTGACTCCTGGGCTGCTAGGACACTTGCAGTTCACTGTGGGTTTTTTCTTTTCTTTCTTTCTCCCTCCACAACTTCCCTGTTTTTGAACCTGTGCTTTCCCAAACCGGAAATTTTCTCCAGCTCTTGCCCCAGACTGGTCAGAGGTCTGCTTGCAGACAGAGATGAAGTAAACCATGCCCGAAAGGCCTGTGAGAACCTAAAGAAACTCTGTGTCCCTGCCAGATACGCCAAACGGCTGCACAAGGCGGTGAGGAGGCTGGTGCCCACGTGCGACGTGCGGTTCCTGCTGTCGGAGGGCGGCAGCGGCCGGGGCGCGGCCGTGGTCACGGCGGTGGCACACAGGCTGGCCGCCCAGCGCCGCCGCGTCGACGCCGCGCTCGCGCCCTTCCTGCTGCCACTGGCAGTCCTGAGGGAGGTGAGGGACACCATGAGGGCCGAGCTGGAATACGGCCTGAAGAGAGAGACGCAAGCCACGGCCACGGTGAAGATGCTGCCCACGTACGTCTGTGGGACGCCAGACGGCACAGGTGAAGTTAGTTCCTGATCGCCTGGAGGCCCTTCAGTTCTTATGCTTGTCTGTTTTGGGGGGGGTGAGGAATATGCTAATTAATCTGGCACATGCCAAGGGGATTTATGTTGTCAAGCCGGTGCTTCCTGCTATGTTATCTGTTATCTTCAGCCCCATGCTAGCGGACTTGATGGAATAAATGTCACAGGAAAGACTGTGCTATCGTTGGTATGTCATTCTGGCTGGCAAACGTGCTACGAGAAGTACCAAAATGAAATACCTTTCTTCTCCTTCAGAGAAAGGAAAGTTCCTTGCCCTTGACCTTGGTGGCACAAATTTCAGGGTTCTGCTGGTCAAAATCAAAAGCGGGAGAAGAAAATCAGTGCAAATGTATAACAAAATCTTTGCCATTCCTTTGGAGATCATGCAAGGGACAGGAGAAGAGGTAATCTTAAATGAATGTTTAACTGATGCAGCCAAGGCCCATTGTATGGGATTACCTGTGAAATTTATACGCTGCTTCTTTCCTTCCAGCTCTTTGACCATATTGTCCAGTGCATAGCAGACTTTCTGGAGTATATGGGGATTAAAGGTGCTCGGCTTCCTCTGGGCTTCACCTTCTCCTTCCCCTGCAGGCAAGCCAGCATTGACAAGGTAAGAACTGCAGCACAGGATGGGTCAGACGGCAGCTCTGCATCTGCTTGGTAGAGACATCATTTTGGGCAAGGGTGACTTGTTGGTTTGGAGAATTTATTACTTTACTTTGCAAGTTAGTTTTGTTTCCTGAGAACGTTATCATCCCGTGTTATCCATCTGCCTGTGGGAGGCAGAACTTTCACTTGTCGCTGGCAAGTGGTGGACATGACTTGCTTTTGTTCTATAAAGATGAAGCCCTCATGACAGCAAAATGAAGTGCATATTTTTAATAACCCAGGAATCTCCTTACCCTGCCTTAACTCTTCAATGGCAAGAGATAGCAGATGGCTCCTTCTGCTTGCTCAGCTACAATCCCAGGTTGTTTTCTAAGCTGTGCTGTGCAGCTGTGACTGTGTGACTTCTGCACTACATTAGCTTCTTTTTGTTGAGTGTCAGTGCACAGACCTGAACTTACTTGTTCAGCTTGGGAGAGTTGGCTTTTTGACAGATATCATATCTTTTATCTTTTCAGATGTTATGTAAGAAAAGATGATTTTTATAAATTTCCAAGAGGGGCGGGGGATGTTGTGCTGCTTAGTTCCAGTCAAATATGTAGGATGTTGGGAAAATGAAAGACTGCTACTTTATTGAATGGCCTGGAAGCTAGTCTGCTCTTTCTCAATTTTCAGCTCACAGTTGAGAGTATATCAATAGGACTTGGCCTTTTGTGGACACGTGAATTCATATGCCTTCTGAACCCACAGCATAGCATTTAGGATTAGCATTAGCATCCCAAAATACGTTGCTCTGTGTGTTTGGTCTTTTATGTTCCCACAACTTGAGCGTTTTTCTTAATAGCAGCTTTTTCACCCAGTTATCTTCTTTTTTCTTTTTTTTTTCTTATTTGGACAGACAGTCCAGAGCCACTTAGGAAGTGTAAAGCTAATAACTTCATGTAACCTGGAAATCAACTTCAGCCAGGCCAGGACATTGTCTGAAAAGAAACAAATTAGTGTTGCCTGGAGTTGTGGGATCATACCAAATGTCCTTCAGAAAATGACCCAAAAATTAACAGTAGATGTTCATTAATGTTTGGTAGGTGTTTAATGATTTATGGCAAAAGTAGCATTTGCAGTCTTTCCCTCACAGGTAATACAATGGCTGTGAGCACAAGAGGTGGGGTGAGGTTTTCCAAATGAGGTTTAGAAGGTCCTGAGTGCAGTGCCTTGATAAATAGCTGAGTAAACTTGGAGCCACTACCATCAGCAGTCGAGTAACAAAGATACATGTGCACAGCCTGCACTGGACACCCACAGTAACCTGTCCAGGGAAGTATGTTATTTGAAAAAAACACTGAAAAAAAAAAAGCACTGGGGTGGGAGGCAAGAAAAAGCTGATGCTTGCAATGTACAGGCTGCTCTTTGTCTTCACTTATGACTTTCTTTCTCTTCTGTTCCAGGGAACACTTGTGGGATGGACAAAAGGATTCAAGGCAACAGACTGTGAGGGGGAAGATGTTGTTGATATGCTAAGAGAGGCCATCAGGAGAAGAAATGTGAGCTATTTTTTTCTGCTCATTTTGGTGTATTTAATGCACCCTCACTCTTCCTCTGGCATTCTATTACCTACCATGACTTGTATTTCAGGAGTTTGACTTGGACATTGTGGCAGTGGTGAATGACACTGTTGGGACCATGATGACTTGTGGATATGAGGATCCAAACTGTGAGATTGGCCTTATTGCAGGTACAGTGATTGTCAAGTGACCGCTGTGAGAAGGAAGCACCTGTACAGAGCTGGGTTTTGGGATCTGTCAACCAGCACCTTTTATTTGAGTTTGTGTTATTAGTTGTTTGGGGTTCTTGGCAGATTTGTGTGGTATTCAGCAGGAGACTTAACAACATCTGTAGCAGATAAGTTCCTGACCCTGTTGGGCTTTTGATCATATCTCTGATGGTGCTTCACAGGAGTGTTTGCAGGGTAAAAGAATACAAGCAGCTAGAGCATGAATTCTTGTTTTGACAAGTCTGTCCATAGTTACTGTGTAGCCAGGTCACAGACCATGGAACAAGCAAATATTTTTTAAAATCTGAATGAATTCTTGTTGGGCTTTTTAGATGATTCCCCCAAAAGGTTCCTCCAAGTTTTGATCCGGAAATATACCTAAGCATAGAATCATAGAATGACCTGTGTTGGAATGGACCTTGAAATCTGAGATATAGGAAAGAGAAATTTAAGATGAACGCTGCAATCATCTTCCATAAGTTTCTGGTGGTGCATCACTTTTCGAGCTGAAGTCTTGTCATTTCTTTCCTTCTAGGAACAGGCAGCAATGTTTGCTACATGGAGGACATGAAAAACATAGAAATCGTGGAAGGGAATGAAGGAAAGATGTGCATTAATACAGAATGGGGAGCATTTGGGGACAATGGCTGCATTGACCACATCCGGACAAAATATGATAGAGAAGTAGATGAAGGCTCACTAAACCCAGGGAAACAGAGGTAAACGTGATGGTCCTGATGCCAAGAGCCTGATGAAGTCAGTCTTCGAGAGACACTGGCTGCTTTTTAAAATTGCTTAATGAATGAGTAATCAGGAAATTTTAATATTGCATTTCTTTTGTTGCTTGGTAAGTAACCTAGATATCCAAAACAAACTCCAAACCAAACAAAAGCAAACAAACAAAAACCAAACGAAAGAAAAAACCAAAGACGTACATTGTTATCCCAGCACTGTCTTCATCTTTTGAAGTGTTACCAAACATTGCAGCTTTTAAGATTTCCCTGCAAAGTCTAGGCCATGCTTTGTTCCTCCTCTTAGGGTGATTTTTCAAAGGCAAAATACAACCCAAGCAAGACCATAATCTGAATTTGACTGTTCTTGGTTGGGTAAAGACAGTATTGATTAGGTGTGACTCACTGGTGAATGCATGCAGGGACAGGGAGGAGTTTCACTTCAGTGTGGACTCTGGCTTTAACACTATATTCTGTTTAATATTGCAAGGGGTTTTTTCTACTTCTGTTACCATTTGGCATAGGTAAATATATTGTAATTAATGTTTGCACTTGAAGTCACTGCAATAGATTTTTGCTGATTGAGAAATGGAGTTTAATGGCTATTGCTTTGCAAGATTGGACTTGGAGGTTTTTTTGGAGTTCACGGGGCATGTACATACCACTCATGTTAAACAGAGCCATCTCTTTAAATGAACATTTTTATTCCTCTTTTGATCCAACAGGTATGAAAAAATGACCAGTGGAATGTACCTAGGTGAAATAGTAAGACAAATTTTGATTGACTTAACCAAACAAGGACTGCTGTTCAGAGGACACATTTCAGAATCACTCAGGAAAAGAGGCATATTTGAAACAAAATTCCTGTCTCAGATTGAGAGGTAAAGTTGTTAGATTTACATGGTTTAAATCCTTTAAGTCCTCTGGGACACCTAGAAAACAGTCTTTTGCATGTGCGTGGAGGCCTTTCCTTCAAGAAGTCAATTAAGTCAGTTATAGTTTTCTTCTTTGTGCATCCCCCACCTCCAGAATAAAAGTTAAACATGAGAAATGGGGGGAGTTACAGAATTGTTTTTGTAATTAGAGGAATTATCATTTCCTGTCCACACAACTGGGTTATCTCGGATGCCTTAGCCATCAAGCCAAGTGTTTCTTATGGGACTTAAAACAGTAATTATTTAAGAAAGTAAGTAGTCAGTGATACGTGAATATGTGCTTACCTATATATCTGTGCATGATTGCAATGGTCTCTAGGCTATTTGAAACTCTTTCTGCTGTGGAAAGCCTTGAAAGGCTTGTCTCAGCCTTGAGATCTGAAGTGACAGTCAGGTGGCTGACCTGGCTCTGCTCCCTCGTGGCTTTGGGGGTTAGATGAATGACTACAGTTCGTGCCTTCTGGAGATGCAACCAGACATGGCAAAGGGCGTGGCAGGACCAACTTTTCAATCTGAATTCAGACAGAAATCGGCCTTAAAAGAACTGGGCAGTGCTAGAGCTGAAGTGGGCCCATTTCCTTTGAATCACACCTGTCTCAGCTGCTGGAGCTTTCCCTAATGCCTCTCTGCTCCCTGTGCTTCTCCGTGTGCAGCGACCGGCTCGCCCTCCTCCAGGTGCGGCGCATCCTGCAGCAGCTGGGCCTGGACAGCACGTGTGACGACAGCATCATCGTCAAGGAGGTGTGTGGAGTGGTCTCAAGGAGAGCTGCCCGGCTCTGTGGGGCAGGGCTGGCTGCCATCGTGGAGAAGAAGAGGGAGAACCAAGGTGTGGAGCGCTTGCAAATCACTGTTGGAGTAGATGGGACTCTGTACAAGCTCCATCCACAGTGAGTGCCTTGGTACCACTTCCCTTTGCTCTTTGCTTGTTTTCACTGTGAAAACATACCAAGCTGTACCACCTTCCTGCTGAGATGATTAAAAACCTCAGAGGGAGTAAGGATCTAACACATTTCCCTGCATTTTATCATTTCCCTTTCCTAGCCATAGGATCAAAAATTGTAAAGTCAACTCCAGTTACCACTGGGAGGCTCTTTCCTCCAGGATGTTGAGTGAATCTCATACTTATTTTCCAGCGTTTTGGCACATTTCTATGATATCTGAGTCTCCCAGATGGAAAGCTGTCTTGAGTTTTTGGAGTTGGGTCAGTATTCTGTGAGCAAGGCCTAGAGATGGACGCCTTAGTTTTTGAGTTGGGAGAAGAGAACCTCCTTCATGATCTCCGAAGATGTGGGCAGTGTGTGGCATCATGCTGAACAAAATTCAAGTGGAGAAATAAAAATTAGAATCTCATTGTGTACAGGAATTTGTATCTTTCACAAATAGGAGAAAAAGCAAAAGAAAGCAGTGACTGAGGTTATGGTTTCTTGCTTATAGCTAAACACAAAGATCTCAGATCAGAAAGCAGCTGCTAAAATGTTCTGTTCTTTCAGTTTTTCTAGGGTCCTGCGGGAAACCGTGAAGGAACTGGCACCTCAGTGCGATGTGACTTTCATGCTTTCTGAAGATGGAAGTGGGAAGGGAGCTGCCCTCATTACTGCAGTTGCAAAAAGATTGCATAATATTGGACAGAAGTAGAAATGAGTGGTAATTTCAGCACTGCCAGGCGCGTGCAGTAGGGATTTGCTGAGTGGTGATTCGAGATAGCTTTGCCAGACACCAGTACAAAGGTACCTGTTCTCTGGGAGCAGCTGGTTTTGACCAACCAGGATTGTGCATTTTTGTCCTTTGGTCACTTGGATTGGGTGTTTCTGCTCCCCACTGGCAATATGTCTTGGCATTCCACAGTCTACTCAGTTCTGTGCTTCCTGCAATGCATCTCTAATGCACATGGGAGAGTGAAAAGAAAACAAAATCAACCCAAAGGTGTTTTTTTACAACATCCTAATTAAGCTACAGCACCACACACGGGTTGATCACCAGTTTCTTAGGATTTGTGTGCTTAGTTTTGTCTTGGCCTGGCTCAAAGAATATTGAGATTCTGATGTTGCATCTTATCTAGTGGACATATTTGTTCAGTGCTTCAGAAGTTTTACAATAAAGTTGCAGGTGAAAAAAAATGAATGGACTTTGGTCAGTGATGCTCCCCCCGCTGTTGCACTGGTTGTAAGTGTAATGTAATACTTCCCTGAGTACAGGAGAAGTTTACTTGTTTAATAGACAAATGTAAAGGAAAAAAATGTGATTCCGCAGAATATCAGTTTGTGTCAAAATATGTCACTGCATCTGAGACACACAAAGCTATACCAATGCTGGATGGATTCTGACTGTGACTGATTTTTGATACTGAAGGAAAGAGAGAATGTAGAAGGAGCTACAGAGTCTGCAATGTCTGTGTCAGGGCTACACAGAGGGTATCAAACAGTCCACCAAAATAGCTGTGTAGAGGGAAAAAAAGAAAAATCACCTAAATTTCTGAAAGTCTCCTCTTTGTTTTCCCTCTCTTATCTTCTTGCATGTTCCTGAGAGAATTGTTTCTGTTATGTGCAAAGGAGTTTATCCTTGGTTTTCATTTTCTGCTGCCTGCTGCTCTGCCTGTTTGTAGTCTGTTTGTAAATAAATCTGTGTCGTTGTAAGCCTTGGCTTCTCTGTCCACTGCACCTTCTGAGTTGAGGGAAGAACATGCAGGTAAGTGGCAGCTTTCTTAAAAGCTAAATCTTTAAACCTAAACCTTTCTTTGAATCTAAATCTGTCAGAGTACTCAGCAGCACTTCAGTGATTGTAAAGGTGGTTTGTGGGTAGAGCTCATGGCCTTGTGTGACCAAATGTCCCTCACCTGATTTACCCAGAACAAACCAAAACAATAATATAGTAGAGAGAAGCAGCAAATCTGTGTCCTGCCTGTTCTCCGTTCAAGTATTCCTGTAGCTCTTTTAATCCTCTCTTTGTAGGGATTTGCTTCCTTGTGGGCTGACAGCAGAAAGTGGGGCCAAGAAGTGGGCTTTAAGCCTAGTTAGGTCAAAAAGTGACTGTGGTGCAAGCGGATAAGCAGTTGGGTTTATAAGCTGTAACAACGCCACCGCTGGGTTTAAATTTAGCAATCACAAATTCAAAATTGGAAGCTACAGACTTTTGCTGTTTTGTAGTTTTTAAAAGATCCAAAATGTGTCAACAGCTCTGTGTCTGTGTCGGAGTTACTGGATGGGTAGAAGATACTTGCAATTAATTTTCACTTCTGAGGGAATCCCTCGTGGTGCTGAGCTCACTGGACCGAGCAGTTGGGAAGAGACAAGTTGTGAACTCCTACTACATTTAATGTTTTTCTCCTTTTGTCAAGAAACTTAGTATTTTACTTTTTCTTTATATTTCAAAATCCACAGAGCTGCAGAAACCAAAGCTTCCTATGCAGTAAGGGCAGTTAATGAATGGAAGTTTGTTGCTGATGATGAGCAGGTTAAATTTGGAGAGGCTGGGTGTAGAAGAAAAAAAAAATCAGATATTGAGTGTATGTGGGGCCTAGAATAGCTCTTCTAGACTGTTTCAGGCCCCAAAGGGTGAAACAGGGATTTCAGCACCTGAAATCTTGTACTATCTGTGTGGTTTTGGGCCTTTTTGGGGTAGAGTGGGTTTTGTTAATCTGCAAAAGTGCACCTGTGAATGAAGTATGTCCCTGTACACCTGGGATGAGGTGATGCAGACTTGCCCCAGCATGGCCACGTGAGTATGGTGCAGAACACTTTTTGTACTTTTATTCTAAAGCCTGTTCTGCACAATTGGAATGCAAATCAGTAACAAAACAAGGTAAATCCCTCACATTTAGCAAGAAATCCTATCTTGCTTTGATTTTTCTTTTTAGTCTTTTTGGGAAATGCAATATGCCAAGTCAGGTTACACCTCAGCTGCAGTTACCCTTTTTCTGCAGCAGATTAGGCCCACACTGTAATATTTTTTTTGCCTGTGCAGGTTTTTTTCCCAGTGAGTCTCTGGGTGTCATGGAACCTGATCTCGTGGACCTGAAGCTGCTCCCCAAGTGCTCAGTGGCTCTTGCTGGGGTCCCTGAGGCCCAAGCCATGTGTGCTCCTGCCTTTGTCTGGAGCCAGGCAGCTCCCACAGGGCTCCTTACACATCTTCTGGGCAGGGAGATGGCAGCTGAGCTGGAAGGGCAGCTGCTGGCTGAAAGGGAATGGGCAAAGCTTCACTGGGCAGCCCTGCAGAAGGGCAGGATTGGCCACTGTGGGATTTCACCAGGGATACAAACTCATGGTTTTGCAGACATGCCGTAACCACGAGATTATTTGGCTTTCTCTAAACCAGAACATTCTCCATCTGGGTAATGATGCAGCATCAAGTTCCTGATTGTGTCAACATGTGGAAACTCAGCGACTGCTGCAAACTTGCCATCTCCCCTGTACAGGTATTAAACTGCTGAAGCAAAACACTTCTCTGCCATCTGTACCATCGTATGTGGTGATTCAGGTTAAAGCCCTAGCTCACAATAAAAGTAGAGGCCTTCTGTTAAATGTAACACAGCATATCCTGTGCTGAACAGTAGGTGCTGGAGTTCTTCACGTGACATTGTTAGTCAACATCAAATAAAATGAGATGGTTCCACTTTCACATCTTAGATTTTTATTTTTCGATTTTTACTTTTCTACTGCTTCTTGGATGGCTTTGCTGTGCTTCATTTCTGCCTCCTTTCCCTCCAGTTAATACATTTGGTGCTTGAATTGATCGCTTTTGTTTTGATGCTTCTTGAAGACATGAACATCTTTTTTCACATCTAGGTCACACATGTAATTTGAAAAGCTGAAAGATCTTTAAATCACAGGTGTGACAGAAGTATTACTGAGAGAAGGAAATAAGGTTTGTGCCTTTCAGAAATTCCCAGCAGATGGTTGCAGTTACCTTTTCATCCATGGGGACAAAAAAAAATCCTAAATATGTTGTTTTGCCAGCTAGAGACACATTTTGGTGGCTGCAGATTTGGACAGCGCTGGCCCCTGACTCATAACCCAGAGAAAATGCAGTAGCAGCTCACTGGTGACATTCCCTTTCTCACTCTGACAAAGTTCAAAAGTAAATATAGGATCATGTGGAAATCCTTCAGAAATCCTGATTAGCATGATCTCCCTTCTTGAGAAGTCAATATGACATAGGATTAGCAGATTAGTGTGAAGGAGTTTGAGGCTGAAATGTAGGTAATACCAAAATGAAAGTATTGTTTCTTCGATCTTTCTTGATTTGTTTCTTTGTGCTTGGTGAAATGAGCTGGCTCACGTTTGAGGTCACCATAGGAATTAGGTGGAGGGGGAGTGAGGCAAGGACAGCAGGAGACTTGGTGAATGTTGTCCTGTTCTGGGTAAACTTTCTCTTTCTCTGGGAAGGACCGCCACTGCCTTGAACGGTCATTGTGGGCTTATCCAGAGCATTTCTCAGATTTGTGAAGTCAGTAGCTTGTCAAGTGATAAATACATCTATAGATATAAAATAATAATATAAGGGACCTCTTCCTGTATGCAGGTGGCCTGCTGAGGTGAGAGGAGGAAGGGAAATAAAGCAGCTATCTTCTTTGTCCCAGCACTGAATCCACTCTGTAAAGCTGATGTGGAAAGCAAGATATAAACCCACCAAAAATTTAATTAATGTTTTCCTTTCTCTCCTTGATACTATCACTTTGCAGGTGCACACTGAAGGTGCTGTAAATGTGATGGGTCATGTCTGTCTGAGAAGGGAATGCCAAAATAATTTTGATCTTGTTGTGTGCTTTTCTAACACCCTCGAGATGCCAGCCCCATCCTTGCTCAGCATTACACTTCATCTGCACTCTGTGTCTGGGGGCCTCACACAGCCCAGGCACCTCTAGAGTCAGTAAAAGCTGTGTTCTGTGAAGAGAGAACAGATTTGGTAAGAAACCTGGTAAACGTGGGATCCTCCAGAAAGCCCTTCCCACTGGCACAAGGAGTTGGCTACAGGAAAATGGACAAAGGGCTCCAGGTGGGAGGATTCCTGTGCAGGAGTTGAAGAACCAAATGTTGGGGAATCTTGGCAAGCAGGAGCTTGCTGGGAGGAGTGGAAGAAGGTTCTTTCAGTCTTCATCTTTCCTGACTTAAAAATCCCAAACCTAAAACAACCCAAATTCTTTTTTTTTAATCTAGAAAAGTCCAAGTTAAAAACCAAACAAAAGCTATATATAAAAAAACTCAACCAAAGCAACAGAGATGAGGGGGAAACTGAGTCTGTTTCACTGCCACTGTATTTTATTTTCTCCTTTTGCTGGAAAGGAGAAAGGCTGTTTGGAGAAGAGGGGAGAGATGTGTGAGGGGTATGGCACATGAACAGTTAAATCTTCCCCATAAATTTGTTACTACACATCAGAACAACTTTAAAGTAAGTCTTAATAGTGGAGAAAAGGGATGACAGCAATGCAAGGTGTGAAACGTTAAGAGCTGCTAATTACAAGGACTATCTAAGGGAATTAACTGAGTTAAGTGCTTAATGTGTTTATTGTTAATGGGGGGAGGCAGTGGGGTGGTTACATTACTGGCATCCATTTTATTTGGACTTGGAGGTGGGATGTAGCTCCCAGCCTCAGGCATTTCAGAACAGGGTTCTGTTCTCAAACCCACTGGTGTTATTGATTCAGTTGACTTTTCTGAGGGCTGTTTTTGTTCTTCTCAGTTTGCTGCATGGATGTCCAGCTTGCCAAAGGTTTCTGTGCACCTGGGAGGTCGCCGTTCCCCTAGGGCTGGCTTGGCCGGGGTGCTGGCCCATCTGTTCAGCCGTGGGACTGGGACTGCTGCCCACCAGGCCACTGCAGAGGGCTGTCCTCATCGTGTCAGGCTTGGCCCCTACCGGGAACTAAAAAAAGGCTGCTCTGTGTTGCCACAAGAGCTGGAGAGCAGAGAGGTGTGGAGGGGATGAGACCTGTGGGGCCGAGCTTAGCCCCAGCATTCGTGTGGTGAGCTGAGCTCCGGGGGCAGCAGCCACCGCTGGCCATGGCTGCACGGAGGCGTCCATGAAACATCACTAGGGTTGGGATGGAAGTGGCTAATGGAGCAGACCAGCTGTGAGGGACAACTTGGTCAGAGGGGAGCTCTCAGCAGGAGGAGAAAATGGAGGGCGAGTCTATGAGGGTCTGAGCAGGTAAACAAGGAAGGTGCTTTCCCAGCAGGCACGTCCTGAATACTCCAAAGCGGAAAGTTACGGACGCTGATTTGTGAGCAGCAGCTGATTCTGGAAACAAATGGGATAAATACTGGCATGAGAAAAAAAAAAAAAAAAAGTTGAAATGCCTGAAGGGCACATCCGCTGCGGCCAGCGATTCTGCAGGAAATGCACTGAAACCAGAGAGAGTCGAGGAAACTGGACATGAACACAGTTCCCAGTGCAGCCAAAGGAAAGCCAAGGGCCTGGGAAGTGGCTGTGATAGCGTGCTGAGAATTTGGCTTTCTCTCCCTGGCTCTCCAGTGGAATAGCTATGTTTAACGTGGGCCCAAGTCTGGCTGGGCTGAAGGAATTGTAAAGGTGTTTTGTGTTCTGAACTCAGAAATCCTGCTCCAGAGCCTTTTCTGTTGCTTTCAAGTGTATGTTTTCAGAGCAAGGTCTGAAAAGGGTTTTCAGAGCTGTAGGTCTAAAGCTCAGTCTGTTAGTCTGAAATTTGAATAGTTGCATGGTCATTAAATTTTGCACAAAAAGGAATTGACTCTAAAAGCAGCTGATATATTATCACGATTAGAGCAGTAGCAATGCCTTCTTTCATCACAATGAAGTTACATTGTTAGAGAGCATAATTGACATTTTTTATTGGAAGATTAAGAAGAATTTGTTTACAGCTCACAAACAAAGAGGTTTTAATTCAACAAACTGCAGCAGGAATAAGCAGTAAGTGGCATTTTCATCTGCCGGCCGGCTTGAGCTTTAGCTGCAGAATGCTGTGGATAGGGAAGTATGAAGGAATTTGCAGCTCAATTTCTGCCCAGTAAAGCGTGCACCACGCTGGCAAATGCCAGAAAGCTGACGGGGAGAAACCTTGAGTGCAAAGAAACAAAGGGCTGTAGTTAATATTAGCACCTTTTGGGAAGACACCATGGCTTTTGGAGACCAGCTTCATGCTGCCTGCTGTGCAAAGGTCAAGGTATGGCATTTCTGAGGATGCTTTTGCCATGGAGCCCTCGGGATAACACCTGTCTACTCAACTGGCTGCTAAAGTAGGTATCTGGGTTATTTCTGTTTCTCTGGGTTTATTGCTTCATGGTCTAATAGGCTCAGGAGCTAAGTGGTACTGGCATTTCAAAGTGGCATGTTGTGATTGGAAGGGGGTGCTGTGGAAGTGTTTGGAAAGCAGATCCAAATGAAGCACCATCGTCATTCGACTGCAGAGAGGCTCTCTTTGCTTTTCAAATATATTTGGGAACATGTTTGTGCTGGTGGTTGTGTCTTACTGTCCAGACTGCTCTCCAGATAAAGCCAAGGGTATGTGAAAAATTCGAGGTTTTTTTAAAGCAAATTCCTCTCATGCAATTGGAAGTAGTTTGGATTTATTGTCCCAGCTCTGGTCAAAGTTTAAGAGCCCAAGTCAAACCCTACTGTTCTGAATATGCAGTGCTGCAGAGTGAGAAAAAAGCCCCCTTGGGGCACTTGGGGTGCTGACAAATCTCTGCAAGGAGGGTGCTCATCCCACCAGCCGGGGGAGCATCTGTTGGACCACGTCCAATGGCACTGCTGTGAGGGGAGGGAAGGGGCTGGCCAGGCTGATACTGTACAAATGAGAGCTCTGTGCCACACCTGCAACCCAGCAGCTTCATGCTGGCAATCTGAACAGCACCTGATACGGAGGGCAGGTGATAAAACAGCTGAGGGTGTCTTCTGGGTCTGAATGATGACTGATAGGCACACGCTGTTGTTGCTCTTGTCCGTCCAAAACAAGGTTATAGATAAAACTTGTGATGAAAACATTTGTTTGTACCGATGTCAAATGTCAGAGTAGAAATATCCTGCTGGCAGACAGGGATGCCCATGGGTCTGTCAATGCTGGGTCAGGTCCCAGACGGGACAGGTGAACTCAGCAGCTGTCAAAGGAGCCAGTGGGGATGAGTTGCAGTGGCCTAAGATACAGGGGCCCTTGTGAGGAAACTTCTGCTTTCCTAAAAATTGTATCTTCTTCAAGGAATGATGGGAAAGACAAGCAGGATGGGGTTATCTCTTGCTGCAGTGAGAACTGGGACCACAGCTGAAGTCTGCGGGCAGAGCTGTTGACCAGGAAGTCAATAGGGCTGGGTTCCCCATTTAAAGCACTGAGATGACAAGAAAAGCTTGTTTTTTATATTACAAAAAAAGAAGTCTCCATCACCCATCTTCCGTAGCTATCTGGAGAAGCCAGACTCTCAGGTTTCCTACCAGGAATGGGTCAGGAGGATGGAGAAACCTGTTCAATTAAAAAAAGGATTTGCTTTCTGACACATACATGAGTTTTTCTTTATTGAAAAGAAAGAAAAGTAGAGGTTTATTCCACCTCTGCTTTTCTTCTTTTGTGCCTGAAAATCTGAGAAGGAAGATGGGGATCAGAATCTCTTGTGGATTTGTATTTGACCCGATGTGGTTACCTGACACTCACCCAGCCTGCCTGTGATCTCCTCCTGAGCGAGACGGGTGACAAAACAGCAGGAAGAAGCTCATGGGTGGATATAAGGATGGGAGATGGGTCACCAATCTTCACCATGGGAAAAAGTGATTCCACTCGGGGAATATTAATTCAAATTGATTTGGGTGGTGAGAAACAAAGGCAAAATTAATGCAACACCTTCCCCAGTGTAGAATTGTTGTTAGCGTGCACCAGTATCCCCCAGTATGGATACCTGTGCCACCACAGTCTTCCTATGGAACTCCAGCTGCAGGAGAGTCCAGCTTGGGGCAGTTCCCACTTTTCCTCACAGACAGCCTTCAGTTCCACTGCCACCCCAAAAAAACTGAAAGCCAGCATGGCTTGAGGGAAGAAATGTTGGGATAGGGAGAGAGGACAACCCCAAACACACCACGTAGATGCCCGAGGACCTGGCTGGGGCTGACCCCACTGGATTCCTGATTCCACTCTAAAATGTGTAATGACAGCAGCCTGTAAACTTGAAGAAGACAAAATTTTGCTCAGCGGTGCTGTTTGTATCTGCCTCCAGCCTCTGTTATGACAGCTCTGGACTGTAACCAAGAAAAAAAAAAGTATCACAAGATTGTAACAAAGCAGCTCGAAGTCTCGAAGTCTGCGGTTGCGTTTTGATGATGCTTAGCTGCAAGCCCAGCATCTGGAACTGTCTTCCTGTACTGTTTTTTAATGTGAATGTTTTGGTTTTTTCAAGGCCTTGTGGGTTCGAGTTGGAAGGGAAACAAAGTGTTCACAGGACTCAGGTGTTTCATTGCACATTTTCTTGCTAAGCCCTCCTTGTCTGTGTGCAGCAGGAACCTCAGGGCACCGCTGTAATTTGGGGCTATGTGAGGGCCAGCACCTAGCTGACGTGTTCCCTCTTTCCACCATTCTTCTGGGTCACATTTGTGGTCCACAGCCTGTAAGTCCCCAGTTTCCCCTCTCTCTCGGGATGATGTTAGCTGTGAGCATGCATCTGCAGTATCCCAGCCACTGGAGGGGTTTTTAAGAGAGCCCCTGTCTGTGGGGTGCGTTGGCTTTCAGAGACGTCTTGAGGCTGCAGAGGGAGATGTGAAAACCTACAATTCTGCCTCTTTTTTTGTTGACAGCGCCCTGTGATGACCATGTGATGCAGCAAGTGGTGCTCCTGCTATGGCCACAGGGAAGGAGCCGAATGCTGTGGACATATCTGGCTCCTGCTGCTCCCCGTTGTGCCACGTAAGCAGCTGCTTTACAGCCCTTCTGGGCGAAAGGGTGGAGGGCCTGGACTTGCTGGGGACAGCCCCATGCTGTGAGAACATTGACTGGCCTTGGAGGAGAGTCCCTTACGCTGGGTCTTGCTGGAAAAGGAGCACAAACCTGAGAACTCGGCAGTTCAGGCTGGCAGCTCTGTGGGTCTGGGGCTTGTGATGAGAACTGATTTCTGCTAACAACAAATGCTGGATCAAGGAGAAATGTGTATCCTTCGTGGAAACTGTCCTCTTAGCCTGGGTTGAGAGGTGTCACCTTGTTTGGTGTTAGCAGAAAGCAAAAAAAGGGGGACAGTGTTCCCTATGCTGGAAGTACAAGCTCTTGGTTATGGATTTACTGCTCACATAGCAAAGGTGCCCTGTCATTAAAGGGCACTGCTTTGGATTCTGCCATTCAAACCTTCTTGGGACAGTGCACAGAAAGCAGCTGTCTGCTGAGGTTAACTGCTTTTTGCAGGGCTGAAGGGCTGGCTTTGTTTCTGGAAGTCTTCCCACACAGTGGGTGTGTTAGAGCTAAACTTTGACAAACGAGCTCAATGATTTGTGAGGAGCTGAAAGCAGATTTAGGAAAACTGTCCCCATATAGTACAGTAAATTAGGTTATATTTTCCTTTGTTTAAATCATTGTAACTACCTTATCACTTGAGTTGCTGCTTATGCAGCTAGGCTTTAATTGGTATTGAACTGCCTCTTCTGAAGATAACACTTGAATCAAACAACTGAAAATACTTTAAACTTACCCCTTCTGAAATTTCAAACCAGTTTTCACTCTATATTTTGCCCCTTTTCAGCATCATTTCTTTTAACATTGTTTACTAGCACTAGACATTTCGTAGATACAAGAAATCTGCACTTGTGCTGGTTTCAGTTTGCTGGACTTAAGAGATGTTTTATGAAATGAAACAAATGTTTCACCTTCTGGTCAGGAAAGGCAGCAAATTGACATTGGATTCATCCCCCTAACACCAACGCCCTTGCATTGCCTTACAGATGGAGTTTGTTGATGTATTTCCATGTGTACATAAATATGTGTGTGTATGGTCTGCTTTATGGGTGTATGAGCTGCAATAATGACTTGCTACCAAAGCACTAGGAAAATGCTTGCTTGATGCAGCAGTTCTCACCTTAATGGAAAAAAATGTTTAACTAGTGCAGGGCCCAAGCTGAGTCAGAAAACTGGAATTGTTATTGCTTTCCTTTGCAGAGATGTAAAATCAGTTGTATTTCTGACACTGGAGAGAAAGGTGCAGTGGTGAATATCGAGGACAGGAAGGGAAAAAAGAAAGAGATGAGTTTGGTTGGATTGTACTTGTGTTTCATTTTTGGTGTGTAAGGGAAGAGCAAAGGGAGTGGACTTGCATGCAGAGTGCCGAGGGATGTCAGCAGGCTGGGCCTGTGTTGGAAAACCTCAGTGGGCTGGAAAGCAGCATGGAGTAGCTCTGCTGTGCAACACAGGAGCTAGAGGTTGAGTTTTGTGGTGATGTGACTCCAGGGAGCAGTTTCCTCTTTTCCCCACATATGTGCAGATGTGGGGAGTCCTTTGCAGGATTGCTCACACAGCCCATAGCCTTTGGAAGTAGCAGTTAGCTAAAGATGAAGTAATTTGGTTTGTCCCCAGCTTAATGAGCCTTGCAATCACTAAGAGGCTGAGAAAGAAATCATCGTCCAGGCCTTCCAAATAATGGGGCTTAATTGTAAGCCATGAGTTTGGGGCTTGTGTTTATCTGCTTTCTGGTTCTCTTGGTTTTGTGGGGGTAGTGTTTTTTGCATCCCTCTGATGCTGAAGAACAGCAACTGTTTTAAAGAAATAAAAGCCAACACAGCTAACTGATGCTCAGGTATGGGGAGTTGAGGCACGGAGCATCTCTATCTGCCCCAGGAGTGTCTGTTCCTGTGTGTAGACAACACCCCTGCTTTGCTGGATTTGCTTCCTTCTCCACTGTCCTCTCATCATGGCCAGAGTCTAGAATGCAGACATGGCTGTTTGTGATCCTTAGTTGCTTAGTTCACATCTTACAGAAATACTGCCTTGTCTTTGGAGGGATTTAAGTCTTGAAACCCACAGGCCTGTGTCGTGTCTTCAGCCCTCAAATGCCCAATGTGGTGAGCAGTGCTAAAACCTTTCCAAAGGGACTTCATTAAAAAGTAGCTCACCTTTCCCCCGGAGCATCTCCAGAAGAATGGGCCAAACCCCTTCCTAGTCTTTGTGCCTGAAACATCTTTTGGAAATATACTCCTGGAATGGTGTACCAGGAGCACAAAAACCACTTTCTAAGTGTACAGTACCCTGTCTGCACATGGAGTGGCCTTTCCTGTGTATGGAATGAGCTCCCCTCAAGGCATTCCTGGTTAATTTGGTTTTTTCATAGGGAAAACGTGAGAGAAAGCATCCTGGCTGGCCGTGTGGTAATGCCTGCTTGCTGTGCCTCCTGGCAAGGTGAAATTGCATAGAATGTGGTTAAACTTGTTCCACTGAATTGCTCATCAAACTGATATATCTGCTGCTTATAGATTTTTCTTAGTAGCTTCCAAATAAGTTCAGCACAAAGGAATGCTGATTTCTTCTGTGGATGCACTTGGTTTCCTACCCTGGAATGGGAGCTTTCCCTGTTAGTCAGAACTGTTGTCACGGACTGGGAACTTAGTGTTTATTAGAGATGCTGCTTTTCTTTCACTTTGCTTTGAGAACAGTGAAAGAAAATGTAATGTGGGAGAAAAGGGGATTGAGCATTTTCCAGACACCTAAAAAAACTCCCAGCAAACACAACCACAACTTTATTTTTTTCTTACAAAAGTGGGAAGCATCTATCAGCTGTGCACATCAAAACTATGTGATAAGATTTAAACAAAAAAAATCCCCCCATTGTATAGTTCAATTGGAACGCAGACTCGTGTAGAGCAGTGAACATTTAATGAAGGAATAAGCAAACGAGGGAAAAAAAGTCTTACCCACATCCAGGAGAGCTGATTAACAGAATCACTTCAGTCAGCTGAAACACTTGGGTAGCGTTAAATGGGGCCAATAAGATTAGAGTTCAATCAAAATAGCTGCAAGTCATCAGGTGTCACGTTCAGCCTCCAGTAATTTGTCTTAAAGGACAGTGGCTTTCAAAATAGCCTGCTGGATGCCTGGCAGACTATGTGAGGTGCTGGTAATTAATTGGCTGCTGAATTGATCCCTTCCAGTAAAGCAGGAGGGAAAACCCAGGGCTGGATGCTATGGCAGTGTGACACTCACTCATGGAGGCAGAGGTGAAGGGCTGCTTGCTTCTGCCTGGCAGCCTGTGCACAGCTCCTCCCAGACCCCCCAAAATAACACCTGTGCCTCACTGCAGGCCTGACAGTGCAAGGAGGGCTTGCCAAGGGTTGGTTTGTCCATAGGGATACTTGGCTGCCCCTCCAGCTCTCTGGCGGGGGGAAGCTCATTCATCCCAGTGCTGGTTACAGCATCAAAGCTGGTCATGTGCTCTTATCCCTGCACGGAGCAGTTTAAAAATACCACACATTTAAATATTGCAGCTCTTTTGCCTTGGTTGGACTGTTACATTTTCTCTAGTGGCTTTAACTCTGTCAAGTTCATTTTTCCTGAATGCCATGCTCATCAACTGAAGACAAACCCAATTATTTGCAATACTTGTTCAACTGTCCCTTAATTGCTTTTGACTTTGTCACATGAACTCCCTCCTGCTCCAGTGTAGACTTAATTCTTTAATTTATTTGAGGGGTTGTGATGTGTGCAGGTTTTATTTTCATTGCACAGAACCAAGAGGGCTTGTCTAGTGATGTTTTGAACTTACTTTTTGCTTCCTGTAGCTTAAAGGAAACCTGAGACTGTTGTTTCCGAGTTTGGAAATATGTTATAATACAAATGATCAAGGACCCAAAGGCCACTTTAGTGATCTGTGATATTCTCAATTCGCTTCCAAGTCACAATTTGGGCAGACAAAGAAAACAAACATCCTCCTCTTGCATGTTCTTACAACAGGTGTCATCTTAAAAAGACCACTGTGAGTATTTTAGCTGTCTGATTCAAATTCCTTGAGAGCCAGAGGGGATGCTTTGAATTCCTTTCATTTGGTCAAAGATTAGTTGAAAACAACTTGAGCTTGCGTCCAAGTGTTTTAAATGAATAAGCATTCCTGCAGCAAGGTAACTGAGGGGAATAGTGTGTATGTAGGTGGTGTTCAGGGTGTCTGAGCTGGAGGAGATAGATAGTAGCGCTTGTACACCTCACGTCGAGGCAGCTCCACTAACACAAAACTTGTGGGAATTGAGCAGGACCAGGCAGCGTTCAGACCAAAAAAAGCTGTCTTACCTAGTGAAGCAAAAGCTGTGAACGTGTAGGGTTACTCTCAGAGTATTTATAGAAAGCGGACACCCGAGAGTGAGGAGAGTGATTTCAGATGAAAGATAAGGCTTAGCAGATGACAGATGGATTGAAAACAGGAGCAAGCCTGGCTGGGAATTAAAGATAGTTTCTGACCAGCAGAAGAGGAGGAGCGTGACTGAGCAGTGAATTGCATGTGAGGGAGAGCTTGGTCAGTCTGTGTAAGGGATTGGGTGACGTTGCTGGGCACTGGGATGATTCAGCTCAGCCCCATGTCCCTGTGCCACCGGTGAGCTCCAGCTGTGCTGGTGGCAGGGCACTGCCCTGTGCCCGCAGCGAGGCAGCCTGGCCCTGCAGGGCACTGCCCTGTGCCCGCAGCGAGGCAGCCTGGCCGTGCAGGGCACTGCCCTGTGCCCGCAGCGAGGCAGCCTGGCTGCGCCGGGGATCACAGCCGGGGTGGCTCCGTAGCTTGCCGAGCAAACGAGCAGGAGTAACTCGTGCAGAGCAGTGAAATGCTTGATGGAAATCTCTCTGAGCTTGGAGCCAGGGAAGGAAATCCTGCCCACCCTGCCTGCAGTGACTAGGGCGGTCTGAAGGAGGATGTGGCTGCCAAAGCGGCTCTTGATTTTGGCCAGTGAAGCCATTTAATTAAAACAGCACTGAAAAGGAAGCCGGAAATTCAAGAAGCAGATTTTTAATCATTTAGACTGTGGTAGACAATCTGTATGCAAATCACACCTCCAGCATCACCACCCTTTGCATGGGTGTGTGTTCCTGTCCCTGTGCAGGGACAGGGTGCAGGCAAGAGCCCCATGGGTGGCTGACACGTGTCACTTGACATCTGCATTTGGCTTTAGCTTCTGGAGGGGCCCGGTGTCACTTTGCTAATGTGTGTGTGGGCCCTCAGAGCCCTCATGGTGGTGGATGTCTCCTTGGGGTGCTGGGGAATGCAGTCCAACATGGTGAAATTGTGGGGAGAAGCCCTCTCCAGCAGCGTATTATCATAGAATCATAGGATATCCTGAGTTGGAAGGGACCCACAAGCATCACTGAGTCTGATTCCTGGCCCTGCACAGCATTGCTGGAAGAAACACACAATGTACCTGAAATCAGCTAGGCCTAACACCACCATGTTAACTAAACCACGGCATGGAGTGCCACATCCAATCCTTCCTTAGACGTCTCCAGGGAAGGTGACTCCACCACCTCCCTGGGCAGCCCATTCCAAAGTCTCATCACCCTTTCCCTAAAGAAATTCCTCCTAATGCCCAACCTAAACCTCCCCTAGCTCATCTGAAAGCTATGTCCTCTCGTCCTGTTGCCTGAGCCCCGCGTGGGTACAGTCTCCTGCCAGGGAGTTGTGGAGAGCGAGAAGGTACCCCTGAGCCCCCTTTTCTCCACGCTCAACACCGCAGCTCCCCCAGCCGCTCCTCATCAGATCTGTGCTTCAGCCCCTTCCCCAGCTCCGCTGCCTTTCTGTGGACACGGTCCAGCACCTTAGCGTCCTTCCTCAGAACTGGACACAGCGCTCCAGGTGTAGCCCCACCAGCGCTGAGTACTGGGGAGACTCACTTTGCCGGTCCTGCTACCCACACTATCCCTGGCACAGGCCAGGATGCCACTGGCCTTGGTCACCAAGAAAGGGGTTTGTTTCTTTTTCCTTTCCTTTTTTTTTCTTTTCCCCAGGGAAGCCTTCAGCAGCCCGTCTCCATGGGTGCTGTAGGGCCCCTCTGGGGTACGGCAGGGCGCTGCCCTCCTCCTCCTCCCGGCCAGGAACAGCGCCGAGCTGCTCCGCGCCGCGCGGCCGGCACGTCCCGCCGGGCGGGGCCGGGCCGGGCAGGAGGAGGAGGAGGAGGAGGAGGAGGAAGGGGCGGTGCTGGGCTCGGCTCGAGTCGGCGCGGCCATCCCCGGGCCCCGCATCGCTGCGTGCGCGGAGCCGCCGCTGCAGCCGGCAGGATGATCGCCGCCCAGCTCCTGGCCTACTACTTCACGGAGCTGAAGGAGGACCAGGTCAAAAAGGTTAGATGGACATCCCCCGGCCGAGGGCCGCCCCCGGCCACACCGCTTGATTTTTTTTTTTTTCCTAGTTGTTTTTACAAGGGTTTAAATTTTTTTTTCTTCCGCACGTTGGTTTCGTTGCTTTGTCCCCAGAGCCAGCCAGTTGCGGGAGAAAGGAGGGATAACTCCGGGTTCAAGCCCTCCAGAGCATCGCCGGTGGAGATGGGAGCGGGGTGTGGGTGATGGATGCACATCGGCCGGTCAAGCAGGACCTGGGGGGCTTTGGCAGTGAGGGGTGGGGGTGACGGCTTTTCCTGGTTTTCTTAGGCACCAGCATCCCCGGAAAGGGGATTTCCCCTTCTTTCCAAGGATGCCTGTGAGCATCCCCGCTCCAGCAGGCGAGGAGCAGGTAGTTTTTGAATTATGTGCCGCTGCAGGATCGGAATTTACAGGAAATGGTTGTCAGTTGTGCTTAAAAAGAAGCGTTTCCATAGGCTTCTTTTCCTTCAGCATTAGGTGGTTGCTGCTGTGTGGTTGGTACAGCCCCGGGACCCAGCGCTGCCACAAGGAAAAGGGTGCGGAGCACAGGATAAATAAAAACATGGCAGTTAGGTCCTGGCTGAGCATATTGCAGAGCTGTGGGGAACGGGGAGCCTGGGGCTAGGATGTGGGGACACAACTCGGAAAATAATTCCAAATGTCGATGAGTCGGGCTGACGTCAGGAAACAGAGGCTTCCCCTCTGCCACCTCCTCAGGCGGTGCCGTGTGACCCACCTGGGCGTGCGGCTGAAGGCATCCCTAAAATATTTTGGGAAAGCCTCAATGACAGCATTACTAGTGCTGATTTGTAGTGTTCTTGGGGCTTGAGGATCTCCCCAGCAGGAGAAGAGGAACTCATCCCTTCGGGCTTCTGCCTGTGCCTGGGGAGACCTGGGCTCCAGCGTGTGGATGACTCACCCTGCCCCACCCGAGACACGCTCACCCGTGCCCACTCCTCCCTCGGAGAAAACCCGAGACAGCTTCCCGTGGGTTCCACGTCTCCTTCCGTGCTTTAGGTCTCTTTCTGTTCCGCCCAGCGGCTCTCGCGAGGAGCCGGAGGCTGCAGCGTTCTGCACCTCCTGGCCCCACAGACGTGGCTCTCCCTGTTGCCCAGGCCCACTGTGCTCCTTCTCCTGCAGGGTTTGTGGGCGCTGCTGCCGGTGCCAGGCGTGCATGCCTGGGTAAGGCCTTCTCCGTCTCGCTGTGTGTGTTATATTTAGAACGCCGAGATAAGCACGAGTGTGTGTGGTGGCCAAGGAGCGGCAGAAAGGCTGTGGGGAAGGCACAGGGGGAGCATGCAGGCACAGGGAAACTGCGGTGTTCTGGGGTTATTTACTGCAGGCTGGTTTGGCACCATGGGGCTGCTATTGTCTGACAGCATGGGAAACCGTTCGGCCAGGGAGCTGTAAAACATTCTTATGGATCAAGCTGGTTTTGTCTGGAAAAGTGAAGAAAAAATAAAACCTATTTGAAAAGTAAAAAAAGCAGGCTACTGTTTTTAGAGGATGTAAGACATCTTTTCCTGTTTGTATCCTTTTGGAACGGATGTTGCACCTCCTCAGTTTTGGCTGTCCTGTAGGGAGGATGTCTGTGGCAGCCAGAGGCTCTGCGGCCCCGCAGCAGCTGGGACCTGGTGGGCTCCATTCCCTGGTTCCCCGTGGGGCAAAAGTGCTCTTGCTCCGTGTCAGCGTGCTGCTCGTGAGGTTTGTGCTCCATCAGTGTGCCACTTCTAGGGATACGTGCCTGCACAGCTTCATTTCAGGTCCCTCCCTCTCCTCCCCGCTTCCGGAAGAGCAGCATTTTCTGCTGGTACGTGCCTGTGGCTGAGGGCTGCCACCAACCAAGGCGTTGTCCCTGCTCTCCGTGCTGCCCCACGGGGCTCCTGGATGCTGTGGCTGCTCCTCTGCCTCGCTGGTCCATCACAGCCATCAGCTCAGCATTTGGTGGCACAGCTGGCAGGTCACCTTCAGGATGCTGCTGTGGGTCACAGGAGCGGTGTGAACAGGTTGAAAGTGCCGACGAGCCAAGGCTGGACATTCTTCTTCTCTTGTGACCTTCTTCTTTTTTTTTTTTTTTTGAATTCCCATCTCTGTGTAGCACTAATGCTCTGTAGCTGCCTTTCTACGTGGGAAGCCTGTCAAGGGGCATGGCTATCCATGCTGGTGGTTTCTGGCCCTGGGGATAACCTGCATCTTAGAACCAGTGCTTCCGTGCTGGTTCTGCTGGATTTGTGTGTACTCTCTTAAGTTTTAGCGTGGTTTTTTTCAAATTTGTCATTTTTGGACTGTTTCTCAAGATGAGTCGTGGCAAGCAGGAGGAGTAGGCAGGGTGGAGGTGCAGCGTTGAAGGCAGGGGTGGTTCATGGCGTGAACCCTGTGGTCCCCGGAAGGGAGCATTTTCCAGTGAAACCACTCGTAATGGCACTTCCATGTCACCTTAGTGTGCAGCAGCAAGCTGGCAGTGTGTGATGCCCTGTAGTGTGTGAATACACGTGGTCCAAGCGGGTTAAACTATCCAGATGTTTTTGCAGACTGAATATTTGTGATGTTCTGGGGACAGCAGCAGGAGCTCAGCATCCTCGCTCGGACAGGGGACTTGGCACAAACTCAGCTGTGGCCCCGATTTCTCCAAAGAGCTGACTCCCATCCTGAGGAATAAGGGGGTCATGGAGCATCCCTGGTGTCTGTGCCACTGGCCTGTGTGGGGGAGAGCTTTGTAAAAGTGCCTTTTGTTTCCAACAGGCTCGTACCTGCCGTAGCTGGCCCCAGCAAAGGGAGCCTCTAGGTGTTGCCTGGTTTCTGTCTGTCAGGGGAACAATATGTTTTTGTTGTCTTACCTGAGTGAAGAAAAAGACCTCGCAGTCCAGGAGTGACATGTAGATGTTTAACCTTGAAAAAACACGTGGTGGAATGGAGTATAAAATGTAACAGCTGGTATCAAGAAGAGCCCGGTATTGGTGACCCGCCCCTATAAAGGCTTTTTAGGAACCAGTCTGATAAATCACAAGTAAGCAAGCGAATTTCAAAATGTCTAAACTACTTGTTTTAACATGCTTTGGCTCCTGATGAATCTTCCTCATGCTGAAAGGAGTATGATTAGCTCTGCAGGAAAATGTTTTCATGGTGAAGGGTTTTGGTATGCAGGCTGTGTCAGTAAAATAGGTGCTAATGATTTCTGAAATTGTTGTGGGAGAGCTGTGTTCCTGGATACCACTGGCTGTTGTCAGTGTCCGGGGAATGAGGCATGTGTTTAAGGAATGGCCCTTTGGTTTAAGCCTTCAGTGCTGCCTGTTTAATTTATAATTATTCACAACTGCTACAGTGGCTGGATTTTCAGAAACTTCTTTTCCCCAAGACAAACTGCGTCTTTCCTATGTGACCAGGAAAAATTACGTGAATGTGGTTCAGATGATGAAATCCTGTTTTTAAAAAATTGCTCACAGATTCTGTCTCTGGTTTGTTTTGGTTTGGTTTCTTTTAAGTAAAAGAGGGGGGGAAAATGTGATTGAGCTCTTGGAGGACTCCCGTAGTGGCAGGCTGGGAAGATGCCCTTCCTTGGCGGGTGACTCTGAGGTGGCAGCTAAATAAAGGAGTGCTTTCTGCTCCTTGCCCACACAACTGTCTGTCTGAAATTGTTCCTGCCCTCTGCCATCCCCTAGGAAGGGCTGGCACCTGTCTCCCGTGGGAGCCTTAGTGTGGCTGCGGGTCCACTTGGGTGCTGCCGGCAGCTCCTCTCTGTCCTGGGCAGCCTTTCCCCAGCTTCTGTGTGCATACGGCTGAGATTTGCTTTGTGATCGGCTTTTATTTCCGGCAGAGCAGGGAGTTATTAAACGTCCATCCCATAATCCAGCCTCCGGCTCCCCCCGCCTCAAGTTATTTATGGTTATTGCTGGGAGTTTTCCCTTGGAGGGCTGTACTTACTCCCTTGCTGCCACACTGCTGGAATGACTAACCCTCTTCCCGCCTGGGAGGAAAAAAAAACAAAAGAAAACCACCCTGCCTTTTTTTTTTTTTTCTTTTATTTTTTTCCCCTCGTTTTTCGTGGCTTTGGAAGCTGTAACACATAGGAGTGACTTTTTTCCAAGCAGAGGCTCAGTGTCCCCGCCCCGGGAATCTCGGCGGTGGAGATGGATGGCCTCGGTGCCATGAAACGCGATGCTCCCTGCGTGCAGGAGGGTCCAGCCCAATTATGTAAGGGCGCTGGCAGCGCTCATTGGTCTTTCGCAGCAGCAAAAAGAGCCCTCCCTCCCGTTTTCCCTCGCTGCTGAGGGCAGCACAGGGGCAGAGGTGGGGAGAATGGGCTCGTCAGTCCTGACTGTGCAAACGCCACAACCTGCGCTCACAACAGGGCTTTCGGTGAGCGGGAATCCCTCCGCCCTGGTTTTGGGAGGAGGATGCAGCAGTGGGGCTTTGTAGAGGGGTGTATTAATTGCACGGTGAGGTCTGACTGTGAATGATGTTTACTGTAGCTTTCACTGGGAGATCTGGGGAATCGTCCCTCTGAGCGGCAGCGTGGGCTGCTGAAAGCTCAGCCTGGAAAAGAGGTTGATTCCGCCCCTCCTTTTAAAGGGAATATTCTCATGCTCTGACATCATGGCTTTACACACTCTGCTAAAAAAAACATGGCAGGGTTTGCCATGAAGGAGAGACCTTGCTTAGCCAGACTCCAGCCTCTGCATCCATCCCCAAAGCGTTTGGGGCTGCAGAGAGGGCACATCCCGTCCAGATTTTTATTCTTGGAGTGAAATGATGCTGGAGTGACTGGCTGTGGTTGTTGCTGTGAAGGGGCTGGCAGCCCACGAGGGTGGCACAGGACACAGCAGGGATGTGGGGATGCTGCCCCGGGGTCTTGCATTTGACCTCTGTTGCAAGAGAACCTGAGCTCAGCTCTTCTACCCTTCAGCTGTACGCCTGCACCGTCACGTCACCGGTTCATGGGGAAAATGCATGGTCTCATTTCATCGTGGTATTATCAATCATGGTATTGTTCCTCTGCAAGCAATGACATTGAAAAGTTCACAGCTTGTGCAGCCTCTGGCTGTATCCTCTGTGGTCCAGGCTTGCCTGGCCCCCAGCCCTGTGGTTGGGGATCAGGCTGGGTAGCTGTGCCCAGCAGCACTCACCATGCCTTCTGCCTTGTCTGTGTAAATAAGTGCTGGGTCATGGCAGGAGGGTGTCTGCTTCAGGGAGAAACTGTCTTTGGGGAGACCTTGAGCAGGGTGGGCAGGAGGACTTTCTGTACGAGCAATTAAAGTGGTTTTATGGTCGGTTTAGGGTTTAATGACATTTTGATTGCATTTCCTTTGTGAAGGGCATTATTCATCGCTTCCCATCTCAAAGTCCCCGGTATATGGAGCACTTGTGTACGTATGTTTCACGTAAAGTGTTTTATTGTGGCCTTGTTCTCCTAAGACATAATGCCAACCTGGAGATGAGCTGCTCCCAAGGCTTCCAGAGCAGCCAAGGAGACACACGGAGCCTTGGCACAGAGCTGGCCTGGGGTTTAAAATGAGGTGGCTTTTCCAGTTTTGCTGAGGACAGAAAACATGGGCAGGGCTTTATTTTTTCAGTCTTGCTAAGTAGCAAGCAAAAGTGATCCCAAAGGTGTGGCTTCGATCTGAGCCCTTTGGGGAACCAGATTTCCGAGGCAGGTAAAGAAACAAGGCAAGAATAGACTGGCAACTGAGGTAAAAAGGGTGGGAGGTGTGTTTGGCAAGAACCCCTCAAGGCCATGTTGTATTTTTCAGGCATCAAAGCATCTCTCAGTCATCCTGACAGTGAGGGTGGTTGTAATATTATGGAAAGCAATATTGTTGGAAAACTAGAACTGCCTCCTTTTTCCAAGGAGGTAAAGCAAGCTCCTGTCATTGGAAGCAACAAGGGAGAAGTCAACAACTTTTAATTCAATGTTTTGTCTTGAGAAGGAAGGTGCCACCTGCCCACAGTCAAGTTCTGTCTTTCCAGACCCTCTGGTGGTTGTAGCTTTGGAGTGGGATAAGGAAAGCGGTCTGCTACACGAAAATAATTTCTCAGCCTGTGATGTAGCCCAAAAACTACTGTGGCAAGTCCTTCCCAATGTAAGGCTTTAAACACAAAGCACCTCTGATCCCATCTCAGCTGGGACAAGGTGCCAAGAGAGGGATTTTTAGCTGCAGCTGTTTAGCTCATGGACAGTCAGGAGAGCTTAGAGGTGGGGCAAGGGCTGGAGGTGGTGGTCTGAGGCTGTGGGCAGATGGTTTTGTGTGGAAGAGAGGAGGCAAAGTGATGTGGGACTGGGTTGTGCCTTGGGAAGATGGTAGGATGGAGCTCACCTCAGTGGGCCCTAGATTTGTACGTTTTCCGTGCTTTTGAGGCAGAAGATAAGACATGAAGGTGTGGCTGTGCTGTCAGCTTGGCCAGAGCCCTGGGGCCATGCTGGGACTGTACGCTATCCTTGCAATTAAAGAGAGGTGTGTAACCCCAGTGGGGCACCTCAGGGCAGCCTTTCACCCCGGGGTGCTGGGTGTCTTCCCCAGATTGATAAGTACCTCTACGCCATGCGGCTCTCCGACGAAACGCTGCTGGACGTCATGGCTCGCTTCAGGAGGGAGATGAAGAACGGCCTCTCCAGGGACTTCAACCCAACAGCCACAGTGAAGATGCTGCCCACGTTTGTGAGGTCCATTCCTGATGGTTCAGGTAAGGAGCTGAGTGTTTGTTTTCCATATTGAACATGGTGTGCTTTGTGGAAACCTGTTAGAAATATACGATGTCCTACCAAGAACAAGAGGGGTTTCCTTCCTGGCAAGCCCAGACAACATTTCCAAGACAGCTTCCCCTCTGTGTGCAGGTCTGTTCCCGCAGATGCTGGAAGATTTTGTGATTCCTTTGTCAAAGCCATTTTGATGCCGATGGAAGGCCCCTTCCCATCAGTCACTACATTTACTCTGAGACCTGTCTCCCAACAATCAGTACTTCACATAGAATGATTTTTGATTCATGCAGTTCACACTCCTGTGACCTAGAGTCTTAAGTACAGTGGCTTTTAGTAATTTGCTCTTTCCTTTGACATCTCCTTACTTTTTCCCCAGTGGAAGTGTGAACCATTACAGGTTGAATTTGAGCTTCCTGGCATTCATTTTGCATTTTGTAGCTTCATCTTCCATGCTGTCTTGGGGGAAAACTCACAGAATTTGAGGAGGGTGTAGTGTGTGGCTCCAAAGCTGTTGGTCTGGTATGCTAAGCTTTTTCCATCTAGATGCAGGACTCGTTTTCCCATGCCCACTGTACCAGATAAAAGTGGCACAAACTGCTATCAGACACCAAAAAGGTGTTATGTTGGTAATTGAGACTGAGACTGCCTCTACTACTTATTACTTAAAAATGAAGTGTTTGTAAAAAATACCATATATAGAGCATCTAAATATGTTTATAAACATCATATAATAGTGGTTTTTATTTAGTAGTAACACTGGGTTTTCCTCTCATGTAGCATGAGCTGGTTAACTAGTGTGGTGCCTACCACAAATTAACTAGTTTAGTGCCTACCTGTATGCAGAAATTGCAAGAACTGCATAACAGACTTATTACCTATTTTGAGGCTTTTCTTTTTTTTTTTTGAGTTAAAATGGAGAATTTATTGGTGAAAGAGCATGAGGCCAGGTGCTTTGTGTAACTTGGTGCTGCTGTCTGGCAGGTGGAATTCTTTGATAGCTTTGCTTTGCTGTTGCTTTCTGCCATCTAAGGCTTTATAGTTGAGATGTGATTTGCTGTCTGAAGAAAACCAAAGGGAGAATGTTTTTGAATACTATGTTTCCCTTAATTTAGCATTGCTGGCTGTTATGTTGAAATGCTGTGTTGAAATTTGCAGCCTGTTGAGAAAGCCAAAAGCTGCCACACACAGCTGGGTCACAGCCAGAGGTTGCACTAAGGGTTTGCACATGAGGTGACTTGAGGGCTTTTGTGTGGAATCCCAGCATTTCTACTGGCTCCAAAATCCCTGTTTTTTCATTCATGTTTGTTTTGAGTTCATTTGAGAAGTGACTTGTCCCCAGTTCCCTGCTTCGTCAGGCGCTGCGCAGTGTCAGATCGGAGCTGCTTGCAGTGAGTCAGGTAATTTTGGAAATTGTTCCATCGTACAAACTGGGAAAACTTAGGGATGGCCCAGGAAAAAGGGGATCTGCACATGGCCAGGAGAGGTGTGAGAGATTGCTGAACGCTGCTGGGACCGAGGATGAGCCAGAGCAGTGAGTAGCCCTGGTTGTGTGTAGGCGTGTCTGTGTGTCAAGGCATTAATTTCAGATCATGCATTACACACCTAGTTAGAAAAGAACCTTGTGTATTGTTTACAGGGTGCTCAGTTCTTGATCCTGTGCCTGCCTGGCTCCTGCCAGGCTCTCCAGGTTGGGCACACTGTTGGCAGTGCTTTGCAGCATGGATTAGAGCAAGGCAGTGCTTTGCCCCAGACAATTTCTATAGAACTCAGTGGTGACCTGTCTGTGTAGGTGGCCAGAGCCTCTTTGGAGAGGTCTGGAAAAGCAGGCAGTGCCATTCTGTTCTTTCCCTGAAAGGGCATGTTCTGAGCCCAGGTATGAGCAATATTTGCTGTGGGGGGGTGTTGTGGCACTTCCTTCCCTGACTCACCTGTGTGTGCCTGTCACATGTGGCCCAGCTGTCACAGGGGTGCAGCCAGGACAGGCCCACAGCCCCCTTCCCTCTTCCTCCAAAAGGCTCTGGAGGACCCTCACGGACGTGGCTGTGTTGATGTGCCCAAAGATGGCAATTTCTGCCTTCAGCTGTCCCTCCGTAAAAGCCAGAGGCTGAAAGCCTGGCCTTTTCTCTGGCCTGTCTCTAATTACTGCCTTGTAAGCTCTTTCCTCTGAGTCCAATTATTATTATGGGAGCTGACTATTCAGAAAAATACTGTTGTTTAGTTTCAGATCAGTGCTTGTGTTCTTTTTGAACAAGGAGTTTGTGAGCAATAATTCTAGAGACTCTGGAGGTGTTGATGTTAGCAGTTTTTTTCCCCTTTCATTCAGAGTTGTTTAATTTACAAAAGCCATGAGGTTTATCTGTCCACAGTGCCCAGAATGGTACCTCAAGCTAATTCAAAATGCTTTCAAAGGCCAAATAAATTCACAGCAGGTTTGATTGCACCTTGGTGTCACAAAGCACAGATTAAATGCTGCTATTTCGGTTTAATTCCTCAGGCACACTAGAAGAAAACTCTATTTGCTTGCAGAAAGCTTTATACTCTAGTTCAGAGATCTTTTAAAGGGTGAAGGATGATTTGTAATGATTTTTTTTCCTTGTGATGAGCTTGATGGTGCTGGAAATCAAACACCCTAACCTGTTAATTTATTTACAGGGAAGGTATTTCTGAAGTGTACCGTTTGTTTGAGGTATGCACTTAGGCTTGAGAAAGGGCCATCTGGCCCAGTGTTGATTTTCCCATTAGTTGTTGGAGGTAATGGCTTGCACTCAACAGATGATGCCCATAAGATACAGCTTATTGGGGTATTTGGCTTAATGAGAAACTTGTGGTCAGTGTTTGATTTCTGGACTTGCTGCAGTGAAGTGGGTGATGAATTTTTTATGCTGAGCCAAATAAAGGGAACTGCATCTCCAGTTTGCATATGCTCATGTTGTCAATGGCATTTGTACTGGTGCAAAGCAGTGTTTAAAGCCACACTGCTCAGAAATGGGTCGGGGAGCACTGCAAGATCTGTGTTTTGGCAAACTGAGTTTGCCCATGTCTTGAGCAGCAAGGAGAAGTTGCATTGCAGTGCAGCAAAATTAGGAGGTGTATTAGAAGTTGTGGGCTGGCACTGTAATTTTGCTGTGTTTTTCTGTATGGAGTTTATTGTTCTTTGTGGTTTCTCACATGACAGTGTTTTGTTTCTGTATTGCAGCGCAGCCTTGGAAAACCAAAAGGACATTTGCAGTGTGTTTTTGCCTCTCTTGGTCTGTTTCTGTTACAGATCCTGTCTTGAGGGACACCTTGTCCAGTTCATCAGCTTTTCTGGGTGGGATGAGGCTCCCAGAGGTGCATGGGCTGATGAGGAGGAACAGCTCACTAGGTCAGATTTTAGGAGTTTTGATATGAGATTGGACAGACTAATCTCAGAGGCAAGTATGGCTCTGGAAATCCTCGAGGATAAATTGCATACCCGGAATTTTGGTGGCAGTCTGGGGTCAGAAGGCTCTGGGAGCTGAGTGTGTTTGAGGTAACATGTCAAAACAATCTTCCCAGCTGCTGGAGGTTTTTCCATTTTGAATTTAGGTAGAAGTGGGGAAATGGCAGTGTTAGGAATGGCCTTCTGAAAGTCCCAGCTGATGAGGAAGCAGGGTGAGAAAACACCACGTGCCTTTGCTCTGCTGCCCTCTGAGCCCGGGGACGCCGTGCACAGACACGAATGCTTGCAAAGAGCCCTGCTGGTTATCTGCAGCCTGGACACAGACTCCTGTGTGAGCATGTTGTGCACACTGCTTCCCTAAATATTATCTCTCTGCAGACTTTGACAATTGCTGTCTCTGCTGTCTCTTTGATAAGGCATGAGATAGCACGAGCAGGTCAGTCAAATATGTTTGCCTTGCTCTCCAGGGTGCCAAAGGTGTCATTGCTGGGATAGCCAGGCCACGTGCCTGGAGTCTGTGGAGACTGGAGGGTACTGGGCTGGCTTCAGCTCTCTCCAGAACTGAGGCAGATGGAGGTACACCAACTCTTTCCCTGGCTCCTGGGCAGCTCCTGGGAGCTCTGTGCAAGGCATCACCACTTCTGAGTAACTCCTACAGCAGTATAGGGCTGGCTTTTTAGGCTGTTGTTTCTCTGACTTCTCTTATCTGTCTGCAGTTTGCAGTGAATGTCAGTCTTTCTGGACACGAGATGAGGGGTGGTTCCTACTTTAATTACATCTGTGTGTAGTTTGTTGATTTTAGAGCAGCCACCATTCACTGTTATTTGCCAAAATATCAGGTTTATTGACAGCAAAAGGCTGCTTGTCAGTGGTCTGGCATCCCTTCATTTTACTCTCTCTGTTTTCTCAACATCTCTTTTGGTTTTCTCCTGAGATCCTTGGCCTGCCAGCTTCATCATGAGTTCTGGATACAGGCTGCCCACTGTTTTGGATTCTTTTTGGGTAAACCTTCATCGCAGTTGCCTGTGTATCAACGGGGGTCGGCGTTGCCCGTGTGCCAACTTCGTGTTAAATTGCAGGGAATCAGATCGATGGAATCAGGTTCACGTGGATGCCCTGCAGCTGGAACTTCCTCGCTGTAGGGACTGGACATTTGCTTCAGTGCTGCACTTAACCCAGCTTCATGTTTCTCAGAGTTGTGTTGCATACGATTTTTAATCACTTGTGTCTTGTTTTCCGCTTAGAGAAAGGAGATTTCATTGCACTGGACCTTGGTGGTTCCTACTTCCGAATTCTTCGGGTAAAGGTATCGCATGAAAAAAAGCAGACGGTGCAGATGGAAAGTGAAATCTATAACACCCCAGAAGACATCATGCACGGGAGTGGGACACGGGTAAGCACCTTTCCTTGGCACATCTGGCTGAAAATTAGCTGCTTAGATTTTAGAAAACCCCCACATAAATGATGTTAAATGTTAACATCTTAACAGCCGTACCTAAAGCACACAGACTGCACTTCAGTGTCAATACTGAAAATGAATAAGCAGTACTTAGTGTAACAGAGCAGGGAGGACTGCTGCAAGCCTGCTGTCATCATGTGGGAGACTTCTGGATAAGTTAGGGAAAAAATGGCCTAGAAATAAAAATTCTGGCTTTTATAGTGACCTTACTCCCCACGAGTAGAAATGGAGAGCAGGAAAACAACTTAAGTCTTTGTAAGCAATGAGCATGACCAGCCCTGCAAGTGTAGTGTTAGATGAGGGGGAGAAATCCCCATGACAGCCACATCTCTGTGCTGGCAGCCTGAGCAACTCGGCATTCATGAAGAGTACAAGTACATTAGAAAAAATTACAGGAAGCTGATAGAATGTCTTGGCACAGCTTCAACTTAAGTTTTGCTGAGTAATTGAAAGGTGGGGTTTTTTTAAGTCTTCCCTGTTCCAAGAGTAGAAAATATTTGTATCCGTTCACTTGGATTTCAAATTGAGTTCTTTGAAAGAATTTGTATTTTTTTTATGATCAGGAAGTGAATTACACTGGCAGATTTGTGTCCGTGTCAGCATAAGGCAAAACAAGTAATTTTCATTGTTGGAAACAGCAAGGTTTTTACACTTTTTATTAGAATGAGGTGCTGTTGAGGAGTGTGAGATCTGCAGGAAACTTCAACTTTGTTTCAGAAGAATGAGCAAAGGAGGAGAAAAAGAAAAGTTATGGGAACAGCATTTCTACCTTTAATATATTTTCTGTAGTTACCTTAATATCTTTATTGTCCGTACGTAATAAATGTTTCTGTGTTGTCGTGCAGTGAGTGTAAGATGGAAATCATGGCTTGTCAGTAGAACTGATAAAAGCATTGCTGTGATATCTGAAGCACAGCAGTAAAATAACCTTCTTGTAAGGAGTTTTCCTAAGCTTACTGCTTTGTTTTTGGGCCAAAAGGTCATGCAGTGGCTTTCCCACAGAATGGTTTTGCAGGGGAGCTGAGCTGAGCTGCCTGTGGCTGGTGGAGGCAGGGAAGTTGGGTGGGCTGCTCGGAGGCAGGCTGGGAGCAGGGGGTTGCCTGTCCATGGATGGGTGTCAGGAGCTGGAGGCTGACAGGCAGCAGGGCTGTCTGCACACCCAAGTGTCTGTCCTGGGGAGGCAAGGCAGGCTGGCTTTAGGGGATTCAAGATGGAGACATGATAAGGGTGATGAGGAGAAGCCGGGAAGGGAGACATCAGGTCTGCTTTCTTTCCATGTCTTTGTCATATCTGTGCTTTAATTTTTCAACATCCGAAGGCCATTTGGCTGTTGGGAAGCAGCAGCGTGGAGCTCAGGCTGATAGGTTTTGTCACGGCTTTTAAGCTGAAAGAAAGGCGAGCAAGGCTTCTGCTGACCCCACGGGCACAGCATTTTAAGTACCAGGAAAATTAGAGCACAACTTGGAAGCATTATCAGAATAGCACCCAGGTTTGAAGGTGTTCCATGACAATATCCAGTTCCATGACAATATCCATGTATGCCTTCAGAGGGGAGCATGGGGGTGCCCAGGAGGCAGACAGGCAGCTGATGATGTGGTGCTTATGACTGATGTCTACCCTTGAGGTTTTCTGAAATGTCCGAGTCAGATTTGTGAAATACTTGGGCTGAACTGCCTGTGTAGGGTAGGCTACTAATGATTTCCAGCAAGCTGTGTCATTAACTTTGCTGTTTTACACTCCTAAAGCTTAGTGCCTAATCAGCTTATTGAAGGATTGTGATTTATGGCTTCGTGTCTCACTTCCATGGTTTATTTTGATATTTTCTACTTTGTGGCATTCAAACTTCCATTTTTGTCCATCTGTCAAGCATGGGCTGACAGCTTTGCCAGTCAGAGACGGTTCCCAAAGTGAAGGGCAAAGCTCCCATTGACTTCAGCAGTGTAATAGCAGGTCTAAAATTTGTAAGAAGCCTGTTTCCTGTGTCAGCTCAGTGAATGGGAGTGTGCCTGAGACTTGATTCTGGTGCTCCTTTTTGTGTTCTGCCACCACTGGAGGTAGGTTATGGATTTGTGGCTGTTCTCTTGATCTGAAACTGTGGTTTCCTTGCTCCTTAAATCACCCCCATTGAGGGGCTTGAGCCTGAGCTGGGATCTTTAGTGCAAGTCTCCTGTCTGCCGGCCAAATGCGTCGTTGTGGAGACCTCCTGGGGCCCAACTTGAGCAGGCAACTTCATGGGAATGAAGCCTGATCTGTTGCTCAGGGTCTCAGGCTGTATTGCTTCAGGTCTGTAAATCAGACTGGTCCTTTCCTCTTGGCTGTGGCATTTGCTCTGTCCACCTCTTTGACACGTGATAAAATATTTGGCTCACACTGTTCCCTACTGCAAATCTATGGGTGAAAGAAGATTTTGATTTTTCTTCAGTGCACCTTCCCTACTTAAATGAAGTTCTGCTGGAACTTTGTAATGTTGCCTCTACTCTCCAGTCAGAGTCATTTGGCACTGGTAGGGTTTGGATGTTAATTTGGGCATGGGCACACACAGACGCTTCCTTGAGTCTCCTTGGGAAAAATCTTAGGAGCGTCAGTGGTAGAAAAACGAATAAATGCCTGTCTTTTTTCTGCTTTTGAGCCATGCCTTCTCTCTGTGGTTTATGAACAACAGTGGCACAGCCAGACTGCACATCACTGACCAGGCACAGCTCCTGCAGTGTCCACGTTGTGGCTCACAGCTGACTGCATCTGCCTGCCCTCCCAGTGCACTGCTGACTCACAGAGGTGGGCTGCAGCAGGTCCTGCCAGGGCTGTGTGGGCTAACACAACAGGTGCATGGACTTTTTGGAGACTATTGGGAATGCCCAGGAATTTTTTGCATTTAGACTTACAAAGCAGATCCCGTCTTTTCTCCATGCATTCATAGGTCATTGCATGAGAGGGATTTTTGTAACAACGTACACAGTCAACATTTCTGCTCCCTGCTCTCTGAACTCCCCAGGGGTTTGAGGTTGGCCCCTGGTTTTTGTTTGTAATCCTGGAAGCAGCTGAAAGTTTAGTAGGATTGAGTATTCAGCAAGATACTTTCAGATGGAAAGCATGATCAAAACACACACTCCTGCTGTTCCTGTGTTCCTCCTGGAGAAGTTGCCGTGTTTTATTACGTAACTGTAGTTCTTTTCATAACTCCTCTGTCCCTCATCTGGACAGCTGAAAATTGTCTTCCAGAAACGCAGCAGCGTGCACTGCATTCCCATGTTGTTTCTCTGTGGGGGCTCAGAAAAATGTCTTCGATTTGCCCAGGGCAATGAATGGCAACATTCTCCCTGGGAAACCACTGTACTTTTCCTTAATCAAATCTGACCTCATTTAAAGGCATGAGTTTAAGGTGTTCAGTTTAATTGTAACATTACACACACTGCTTCTTGACCTGCTTTGAAGGACAAAATATTCCTATTCATCATTTGTAATTGCTGCAGTCTGTCTGTAGTACATTCCTGTCTCTCCAGGACTCTAAATTGTTCTTAATAAAGCTGTGTGGGCTAATTGGAACCAACAGATGTCTTTGTGTACTCCCTCCCAGTTATCCCCAGTCCTCTAGGCAGATTACCTGCTCTCATCCCACCAATGCTGCAGATAGGATTGGGTCTGTTTTGTTTGGGTTTTTGTTTTTCAGGGAGTTAAAACATGAGGCACGGTTATATCCTGGGGCAGTGACTTGTTAATAGCTTGCCATCCGTTTGTGGTGTGGGTCAGTTGAAGGCATGTCTGGCTTTCTGGTGGTGGTAAATACAAAGGTGTGTTGTCGTTGCTTCAATTGCTCAGGCTTGATTTCAGCTTGGAGCGTTGCAGTCTACCTGAGGGGCTTTCCAAAAGGCTTTCCAAAAGGCCTGTGAGAGGCCTTTGTGCCTCCCTGGTTCCTGGTGCCATGGTCACAGGTGCCATCAAGGCATCTGGTGGGAGTTGCTACCCACAAACCTGGTGCAGGCTGCCTGCATGGTTCAACCTTTCAAAACATGCAGAAAATATCCCCATTTTGAGTTGTTTCTCAGAACATGGAAAATATTTAGATGAATCTCTTGGGTTTCCTTTTTGTTTGTTTGTTGTGTGCTTTAGGAATAGATTTGAGATTATGTTCTTTTGGGTGGCTGCTGCAAAGTACTGGCTTCTCTGGTCTCAGCAATCCTTGAGTGAAGCAGATGTTGTCTTCTCTACGTCACTGTAAAAGTGCTCAACCTCCCGCAGGACTGGATCCCGAATGTTCTTTTGCCTTGCTCCTTCCTGTTATGGAAAGGTTAAAAGAACATTTTTGTTCTCATCAAATGTTAAGTGGAAGAGTTACAGCAGGCTCGAAAGCCACGAGCCTCTTGTTTCAGGAAGTGTTTTTATATGGGTGTAAAAGATGCCTGCAGAATTAGGCATGTAAAAGGACAGTGCATTTCATAATGTATTAGTTATTAAGGTGTTAAAACACCCTGCTTGAGAGTATTTTCATAGCTATTCCATTTATACATATTTTAAAATCTGGAGAACTATTTTCCCCTTTCCCCTCGCTCAGAGCAGTTTTCATTTGGAGTTTGAAACATTTTCTCCCTGAAGCTGTATCTCATGATGGTTTTATATTTTTCTTACAGCTTTTTGATCATGTTGCTGAATGCCTGGGAGACTTTATGGAGAAACAACAAATCAAAGACAAGAAACTGCCAGTTGGGTTTACATTTTCCTTCCCCTGTCGACAATCCAAGCTTGATGAGGTAAGAAGGTTTCACAATTTTCTTAATACACAGAAGAGCTGCCATGTTATTAAAACACTGCCATGAAAGCAGTATCCCAGACAGGTCTCATTCTGGGGATAAATGAGTATTATATTTCACTGTCAGACTGTGTTTGTGTTTATGTTGCTGCCTGAAAGAGCTGGGTAACAAAAGGGGAGGAGACAGCTGATGTTTTGTGCTGAGCTCCTCTGTGTTATGGTTTACCCTCTAAACATGGCAGCGGTTTTCCCTGCCTCCCGTGCAGCCTTTTTCACCTCTCCACAGGGTGTGACTGGGAAGGACCCAGCCCAGCAGGGTTTGCTGGGGTTTTGCTGCCCCTCACAAGTGCACAGGGATCCGGATCCAGGGGTCCCTGCCAAGCAGCGATCCCGAGCCGTGCCACCCGCTGGGCGTGGGGACAATCGGCCAGGTCCCCTGGGCCAGCCTGCTCTGCAAAGGCATGGGGATAACCAGCCTTGTGCAGCCACTGCTGAGATTCCTGTGACAAGGATGCTGTGGGATTTTCCTCCTTCTGCTCCTTGTACCACAAATGACTCAGCAGCCTCCTGGTACAGCATTGCCGTGGCAACAGAGAAGCAAATGAATGCAGGAAAGTTAAATCTACAGGAAACACGCAGAGGTTGGCCTGTTAAAGCACAACCTGCTTTTCCAGCTTGCGGGTCTCTAGGTTAGCCTGGTGCAACAGCCCCCCAGATGCTGGTGCTGGGGAGGGCCGGGCGAGGCATGATTCCATTACATTTCATACTTCTTGAGCAGTGCTGAGAGCTGAACCCAAGGGTGCTGACTAACTCAGGGCCTGAAAGCAGTTCAGAGCAGAGAGCTGCCTTTACCTGCATCAGACCAAGAGATGAGCTGATCTTGGGGCAGCTCTCCCATCTGACTGTGGTGCATGGTAAGGCTCAGGCTCCTGACCACAGCAGAGCCGTGCTGGGGTTGTGGTTGTGAAGTTGAGCTGCCCTTGGGAAGGTTTGCTTAGCTGCATGATGGAAGGTGCTTGTTTGTGGGCTGGTTTGCTCCAACCCGTTGGGATGGAATTGTGCTCGTGGGGCAGGGGCAGGCAGCATATGGGGTGCCCTGGGGACACCTGAATGGGATAGTAAAGAGACAAGGGAAGAGGTGTCTCTTAAAGAGAAAAGCTGACAACAAAAAAAAATTATTGACAGTTTTGCCCATGTGTTTTGAGTGTTTGAAAAATATGGTTTTTCTGGATTCTGTGGTACATGTTTGTTCTTGGATTGCTGCTTCTGTGAGGCTGTGCTTGCCTGGGTGCTGTTTTCTGGTGCTTGGTGA
Organism: Nicator chloris; assembly: GCA_013400495.1. Taxonomy (NCBI): domain Eukaryota; kingdom Metazoa; phylum Chordata; class Aves; order Passeriformes; family Pycnonotidae; genus Nicator; species Nicator chloris. The sequence continues at coordinate 286,317 of WAAE01026316.1, forward strand.
GCAGGAGGCAGGGTGGTCCCTGTTTGCTCCAAAGGTGATAAGATGGGCACCGCGTGGTTGGGCCCCACTCAACCCTGCTGCATTCCACGGGCTCCTTTCTGCTGCCAAGGCTTTGCTGGTAAAAGAAAAAGTCCTTGAACACAGTGACCAGTCACACTAAGAGGAGCTGCTCTTTGCCAGTGTGGTTTGACCCGTTTCTTATAAAAGTTTTGTGGAACAAGGTGCCCTTTTTTGCCTGTGAAAGCTGTGCCAGCTGAGCGGGCTTTGCCCACAGTTTCCCTGCACAGCAGCACAGGGCTTTGCTGGGTTTCTGAATGATGCCCATGAGGGCAGCACATTGGCAAAACTTACACAAACTGAGTTGGTGATCTAGGGGTAGGAGAGTATCTCCTGGTCTGGAAAGAGCTGCCTCGACCCTCTGTCCCCTGTAGCTATCTCAGTTTGGAGGGAAAATTTGATTTCTAAGCTGAGATACGGGCAAACATACACCTGGGCAATGGCTGCTCGTGCCTATAGGCTTCAGCTTTTCTGGTTTTTAGCTTCTTGGACTCCTCTTGAGACAGATGTGAATATTGTGGTGGGTATGGAAAGCTGAACTGGTTTGAGTTGTCTTTCTGTCAGTTGGTTACTGTCAATGCTCTTTTCTTTCTTTTGTTATTATTTACCTGTACACTGAATGCTCTGATGTAGCCAGGCATCATGTAAATAGCAAAAACTCCGTGTAGTCATTACCTTGGGGGATTTGCAGGCTCTTCGTGATGGTTTGCAGACAAGGAATTCAATACCAGGATTTCCTTTTTGATCTGTGCTGTAAAAGAGGGACATGCATTGTTACATCTCCAGTATTTTCATTTGTCTCACCCCATAAACATGATCCCACCGTTAAAGAAGGCCAGACAGATGGGACTCCAGGCAGTAAATGTGCAGCAGCCTGATCCCCACTGCAGCCGAATCCTGGACATGCCAACATCATATCCCTGCTCTGTAGTCAGTCCTGTTCAGTCAGCTTTTTCTGAAAGCAGTCTATTTCCATGGCCCAAAAGGATTAAATGGTTTTCCAAGAAAAGCTGTCGAGGAGTAGCAGTGAGAAGAGTAGGCTGAAAATACAAAATGCAAACAACACCATTTTCTAGCAAGGGAGGGGAAAAGAATTTTTCATCTTTCAGCTCACTATAATTAGGCTCTAAGACCACCAATTGTCTCAGGTTGGGTTGTTAGAAGTCATGTGAGAAAAGAGAGACCTGAAGGTTCATTTGAAGAACAAAATCTTCGTTTTAAGGAAAAAAAAAATCTGTGTGTGTGTGTCTCACGGTTTTATCCTGTTGAATGTTGCTGTCTTGTTTTATCAGGGGTTTCTGATAACCTGGACAAAGCGCTTCAAAGCGAGCGGAGTGGAGGGAGCAGACGTCGTGAGGCTGCTTAACAAGGCCATCAAGAAACGTGGGGTAAATTGCACTTCTTTTTCTTTTTTAGCTGTATCTCAGCTTTGTCAGGGACCCCTCGACGTCACTCACTTGAGCAGGTGGTCTGAGTGGCGATGGGGCTCTGCTTTCTCACATGAAAATGCGTGGTTTTGCTGGAAAAATGAAGCGTCAGAGTTGTTGTGTGGAAGCTGTGATTTTCCTCACAGCACAGAACTGAGTTGCTGTGTCATGGCTTTTCACTGGCATCCTTCAGTGATCTTATCGCTCTTCAAAAACTGAAGAAGTGCTGCGTGGCAGTGCTGTGGCTTTTCAGTGATACCAACACGTCCCATTCCTGAGAAACTTGTTTCTCACGGACTGGACTCGGCTCAGTTGTGCACCTGCTGTGCGTGGGAGCAGGAGAGGAGCTGAGTGGAAGAGAAGGGGATTTCAGGCTCAGCGAGCTGTTGCTCCCTGCAGTTTCTCAGTGTTGACTTTACAGAGAGTGAAGGTGACTAGGTTGCTGATTTAAACAAATAAAAAGGCACTGAGCGTGAGAGGGAATGAATTTGGGTTTGTGTAGTGCTTGCAGCCAGGTCATATGTTGATTGCTCGGCACCTAAAAATTCATGGGTAACTGTGAAGGATTTGCTTTCTTTGGCAGTTGTGGACTCAAGCAAACCTGAATTTTGCTGTCACCAAACGGCATTACTGGAGTCAGTTGCTATCATTAGGCTTGATAGAATCACACACTGAAAGAACCTGGAAAGGAATGTCTGCGTGTCATTTATTTAACTGCATTATTTTTGTATTAAAATCTTCACTTGAAATGAAACACATTGATGGTTTCAGTGAATCTGTAAGAAATATTTTCTAGATTGACTCCTCAAGCAACTGCTTCAAATCATTCCCTGGCGTTTCAGTGCAAAGTTCCTTCTGCCTCGTGTATAGGCCTTTTCTTTCCTGCCTGAGTGTGCTTATGTGGCAGCAGGCCTGTGCTCTCTAGAGTGACCCCAGTGCTGTTTCCTTGCTTGCATTAGTCTGCTCTCGCTGCCTTCTTGGGTGCGTGGGATGGGAACTGGCAGACAGAACAGGGAATATTTTAAAAGATGAGCTGTGGTATTCAGACAGATTGTCTCCTGTTCCTTTGCTGAAAGCAAGCTGCAGTTTTCCAGAGGAGCCCCGTGGCCCAGGTAACGATTTGTTGCTCCCCAGGACTACGACGCGGACATCATGGCTGTGGTGAACGACACCGTGGGGACCATGATGACCTGTGGCTTTGACGACCAGCGCTGCGAAGTCGGCCTGATCATTGGTAACGCTGGCTGCGGCTGCGGCGGGGCTGCCGGGCCCGCGCCCGGCCGGCCCGCTCAGCGCCCCGCGCTGTCCTTTGCCCCAAGGCACCGGCACCAACGCCTGCTACATGGAGGAGATGCGGCACATCGACCTGGTGGAGGGCGACGAGGGCAGGATGTGCATTAACACGGAGTGGGGCGCCTTCGGAGACGACGGCTCGCTGGAGGACATCAGGACCGAGTTCGATCGAGAGATCGACCGCGGATCCCTGAATCCTGGGAAGCAGCTGTGAGTGAGGCGGTCGCTTGCAAACATTTGTTCTGTTGTTTTCTGTTCCCTGCCCCATTTCTCTCTTGAGTTAGGAATTCTGCAGTTCAAGAAGGCTTTGCCTGTGGTGAGGCAAACCTCTGGCTGGGCCGGGTCTTACGGTTGCACGGCTGGGCTCTGCTTCCCAGTGTTGTCCATGGACTCGTGGGTGACTGCTGTCCTCTCCTGCAGGTTTGAGAAGATGGTCAGCGGGCTGTACATGGGGGAGCTGGTAAGGCTCATCCTGGTGAAGATGGCCAAGGAGGGGCTGCTCTTTGAGGGGAGGATCACCCCTGAGCTTCTCACCAAAGGGAAGTTTGAGACAAAGCATGTTTCTGCCATTGAAAAGTGAGTAATCTCTCCCTTTTCACTCCTTGGGCTTCACAGTGACTCCGAATGTTAATTTTCCTGCTCTTTTTGCTTTGTGGGGAAGCGTGCTGCATTGAGGGTGGCTGCCATTCTCTACTGCCTGCGCAGAGCTGGCGTGTGGGGACCCCCAGCAGACAGTGTGTGCCCTCCTCCCCAAGATTTCTCCCTTCTTCTGTGTTGGGAGGAGCTATAACGTCTGCCAGGCTGTGCAGCTTTCAGGGTACGAGCTGTAGTACCTCTCTCGCTGCTCACAGAGTTGCTACCCTGCAGCTAAACATGGGAGTGAGTTGGCTTAGTGCCTCCTAGCAAATACTTGTGTTGCTCCTTGCTGTATCCCTGGGATTGCTGGGCAGAAAGAAAACAAGTGTGACAAGGCAGAGCATTCAGTCTCGTAGGCAGTGCCGGGTGCTGCACAGTGACCTCTGAGCTATGTGCCAGTTGGTTTCTTAGAGTGTCATCACCCCTTTGGTCAGTACTTACAGGCTCTCCCCCCTCTGTTTTTAAAATTCACATCACTGGGATAGTTTGTACCGTAGTCATTGGGCTGGAGTCTCTTTTTGAAACGGCACGTACGACACCAAGGGAACAGGCAGTAGCTTCTGTAATGCCTGTTCTTCCTACCACAGTTTGCTCCTGTCCCTGCAGACCATGTTATCTGAGCAGCTTTCCATTAAATGTGTGTGTTCGTTTGTCTTAACCACAGAGGTCTGTGTTGTGGCCCAAGGTAATGTTGAACAGTAGTGAGAAAAATCCCATTATTGAGAAATTCAATTATTAAGAGGAAAAATTTGCCTTGAAATCCCACCTTACTTCCTGAAGAATTAAAAGACACTTTGGTTATAAGTAGGGGGCACATCCCTGTGCAGCTTCAGATTTCTAGCTGGTGCTTGCAAGATGCAAGAGTCCTTAAAAAGATGTATGGAGTGCAGTTAGGGATGACAAGATACGTACCTCTTGTATTTTTGTCTGGGAAATGTCCAAGCTGGACAGGCAGAAGTAGTTTTGCCAGAAGATTTGCTCTCAGGCTGGATGCTAATGAGGAAGAAAACAATGCAAGAGGCAGAGATTCAGTGGGGTTGTAAAAGCCTGAAAAGAGACCCGTTAGGATGAAATTGCTTAGGCAAGCTTTGCTCAGGGCTTTGTTTTTCACACTGAGTTTAATTTGTCAAGACATGTGAGGGAATGAGTGTGGGATTAGGTGTGTGCTCAGGCCTGTGCTGAATTGTGGGGCTGGTGCTTCATGCTCGAGAGAAGCCGTTTGCAGGTTAAAGCATCACTGTCATGAAAAAGCATTTTAAGTCCTCCAGGTCCTCCCCATAGCGCAGCTGCTGTAGTACCTGGAATTGCATTGTTTGGAGGTGGCATGTTTGCACCAGGCTTTAATGGAAAGCTTTTCCCTCTGTGAATGGATGCATGTTTAGAGCGTTTTATTTCAAGCCTCATGGAGCTTTCCAGTCCAGATCTCTAAGAAATGTTCTTTATAACTCTCTCAAGCCCAGGCAGGGACACCCACGTTTGGGTGTGCCCCAGTCCTGCGGTCCAGTCCACGCCCACTAAGGAGCCCCCTTTCCTTTGCAGGAGCAAAGAAGGTTTGAACAAAGCCAAAGAGATCCTGACGCGGCTGGGGGTGGAGCCGTCCCACGAGGACTGCATCGCCGTCCAGCACGTCTGCACCATCGTGTCCTTCCGCTCGGCCAACCTGGTGGCCTCCACCCTGGGCGCCATCCTCAACCAGCTGCGCGACAACAAGGGCGTCGGCCGCCTCCGCACCACCGTGGGCGTGGATGGCTCCCTCTACAAGATGCACCCACAGTGAGTCCCTCTGCTCCTGCCGTGAGCTCTGGTTTGCAGAGGGGTGAGCGTGGTGGGCGTGTCATCCCAGGACATCACCAAGGCAGGCTGGGTCAACCCAAAAGCATGAGCATGGGGGTTTAGGTCTGAGCTTGGGGGATAGGGGAGATGTGTCTTTTAAGTGAAGAAAAGAATCAACACCCTGAGTAACTGGATGCTGCAATGTCAGGGAAAACTGTGGTGGTCTGAGTAGACGCCTTAAGATATCACCAAGAGACCTCTTGGAAGCAGAGTTTCTTTGTGCAAAATACTACTTTGTGCCCTTCGATTGGGCTGTTAGGAGGCCTGCATTAATTCACCTTCATCTCCATTTCCAGTTTAATGCTCATGCCTAACCCTATTTTTGCCAGTCTTTTCTGAAGATACACTTGGAAACCGGGGCAGGAAGTGGGGGGGAAAGTAGTGCTTAGATTTCTGTTTAAAAAACTGGCTTTGTCTTGTTTTTCCCCATCTTGAAAGTTACATTTTTAGTGAAACAGCTGCATAGATTTATGTAGAAATCAGAAAATTACGTTTATGGAGGAACTTCTGAAAGGAAAAGTGGGCTTAGTGTTTCATTTTCAGTTTCTCATTGTTTGTTGAAAAATATTTTTTCCTCTGTTAAAGAAAATCATAGTATTTCAGCAAACAAAAACGTTTCCAAGAATGCTGTTCTGGCTAGCTTTTCCATATTGGGCAAGGTCTGGGGATTGTTAAAATGATGAACATGGGCAATGTTGGTTTCTTACCTGTTTCGCACACCATCTAAAGCAGTGAGTTCAGGAGAGGACCCCAGGAGAGGGAATTGGAGCAGCATTGCAGCCAGGGAGTTTCTCCCATCCAGGATCAGGTTCAGGGGATGAGATAGATGCTCTCCCCTGCTTTTTGCCGGCTTTCCTTAGAAGTTCAGGAGGAAGGAGGCTGCGGGAAAGAACCACTCTTCCCTGGCAATTTTCCTGCTTGGGAGGCTGTAGCTAGTTTGAGCACGGTGAGTTTGCCCGCTGCCCTTGCATTGGGTTGGTGTCGGCAGCGCAGATTTTGGGGGGAAGGGCAGCGCAGATTTTGGGGTGTGAGCAGTGCAGATTTTGGGGTGTGAGCAGTGCAGATTTTGGGGTGTGAGCAGTGCAGATGTGGGGGGGGATGCAGTGCAGATTTGGGGGGGATGCAGTGCAGATTTTGGGGCGTGAGCAGTGCAGAGGCCGGGCTAGCATCCCCCGCTCCCCGCAGGTACGCCCGGCGCCTGCACAAAACCACGCGGCGCCTGGTGCCCGACTCGGAGGTGCGGTTCCTGCTGTCGGAGAGCGGCAGCGGGAAGGGAGCGGCCATGGTGACGGCCGTGGCGTACCGGCTGTCGGAGCAGCACCGCCTCATCGACGAGACCCTGGCCGAGTTCAAGCTCACCCACGAGCAGCTGCTGCAGGTGAAGAAGAGGATGAGGGCGGAGATGGAGGCGGGGCTGAAGAAGAAGACTCACGACACTGCCAAAGTGAAAATGCTGCCCACCTTCGTCCGCAGCACGCCGGATGGAACAGGTAGAGCGTGCCCTGGCTGCAGTGGGGACGTGGCCTCGGCTACGGGGCGCCCAAAATGGGCTCCCAGGGTGGGGTTTGGTGAGGCTGAGCAGATGTGGGGCAACCTAAGAGGAACCTGAGATCTCAGCACTGGCCCTGCTGGCCTGTGCTGGTTGCTGGCAGCCTGGTCCTCTGTCCTTGCCTCAAGGTGCAATCGATCAAAGTCGCAGCCTGAGCGGAGAAAACCACAGCTGGGATCATAAAACCACAACTGGGATCATAAACCCAAACCCATACGAAACCTGTTCACATTATTTGGGTACTTTGCATTTCAGCGTGGCTGGCCAAATTTCAGCTCTCTCTCTCAGGGAACAGTTGTGTGGGTCCTTTTTCCCTTGTTGATTTAAAGGAAAACAACCAGAGCAGCATCTAAAATCCTCCTTTGATGAAGATCTTCCCAGCTGAGTTTTTAGGAGATTTTCTATCAAACTACTTTGAGAGAAGCATTTATTCAGGTTTTACTTACGGTTCTTCAACTACACGTACATATTCTTTTACAGAGAATGGAGACTTTCTGGCACTTGACCTTGGGGGGACAAACTTTAGAGTTTTGCTGGTGAAAATCCGCAGTGGTAAAAGGAGAACTGTTGAGATGCACAACAAGATCTATGCCATTCCCATAGAGGTGATGCAGGGAACAGGAGAAGAGGTATTTGTGTTTCTCTTTGGCTACACTGCCGCTTTTTAAATAACTCCTTAAGAGCGCATAACACGTACAACTTCACATATCATGGCTTTTCTCTTTAAAGCTGTTTGATCACATCGTTACCTGCATTTCTGACTTCCTGGATTATATGGGGATAAAAGGCGCACGTCTTCCTCTTGGCTTCACCTTCTCCTTCCCTTGCAAGCAGACCAGTTTGGATGCTGTAAGTTCCTTAGTATGTTTTGAGTCTTCTTCTGTGCTTATGCCAGGCCTGCTTTCTCTGCCTTCCTGTCTTCCACGTGACACTTACAGGAAGGTCGTACAAGGGGAAGGTTCGTGTGCTGACCCTGACCAGAACAGCTGCTCCTATAAATAGTTCCTTTAAGGGTAGTAATGCAAATGCTGCTCAGCCCGTGGCTGTGAGAGATAAGAGCATTTAAATTTTCCATGGTGCTCATATCCCTTTTTTAAGGCATTATGTTTTTTCCAACTGTGTAAACCTGCTGGTCTGTGACACTTCCCTGGTTTTGCAAGCAGTAAGCAAAAGTCCATCCCTGCTGCCAGTGCCTGTTCCCAGCTGATCTTGTCTCACTGGATGGAGTGGTTGCACCAGAGTCTGTGGGCTGTGTCACCCTAAGGGTGACAGTGTGGCCTGCAGCACATCCCTGACAAATGGACTTGTGTTCTTTGCACTTCTGTGTTTAACTTCTTCACTTCCACGTACTTACACCGACCTCTGCAGCTGTTAATAGTTTCCTGTGTACTTAGCTGGGGTTTCTTTTAAGAAAGGCATTTTTTCTATAACACTTCTTTGGGGTTTTTGAGTTCCTTGTTCCTGTCACTTTTTTTTTTTTTCCCCCCTTAGTTTGTTGCATTACTCTGGAAATTTAGAGCCCAATCACAATTAGTTGTTTTAGGTGCAAATTCGAGATACTGAAGAGATATTCCTTTTCACAGAGACTATTCTGTAAAACATCACACAAAAGTATTTGAAATATTAAGTGTACAGAATAACACGTGAGTCCTAGCAACTTGATAACCTATTTTCTTGCCTTATAGGGTATCCTTCTCAATTGGACAAAAGGCTTCAAAGCTACAGACTGTGAGGGAGAAGATGTGGTATATTTACTTAGAGAAGGAATTAAAAGAAGAGAGGTGATTTTTCCTTTTTTTTTCCCTCATTCTACTCCTCTCCAGACTTGACAGACCTTGTGGGTCAGGCTGGCTCCCTCTCATAGGATTTGTGTGCCTTGTAGACAGAGGCTGTGCCTCCTGTCTTGCACAGAAGATTGGTTTTCCCCAGAAGCTTCTCACTTTCCGCATTTGCCAGAACTTTCAAGGCTTCCTTCAAACTCTGTGGCAATTTCCACATGGATGGCAATTTCCACATGGAGAAAGCAGGAGTTTTCAAAATGGTGATTGTAGGAATGCACCTCAGGTCCTTTACACCCTAAAGGACAGTTTTCTCCTCCTCTTCTTGATCTTGAAAAAGCCTCAGCCAATTTCGCCAAAACTTTCTAGGAGGGGAAGAAAAATAGCCTGAGAAGGGTGTTAATTTTGCACAGTTTTTATCAGCCAGTGAAAAGGAAGTCTTAAAAACTTTGTTACTGGAATTGCTACACAATTGCTGTGATACTGAATGCTTATACCGTGTGCGAGAACTGCCAGGGATATATTTCATTCTGAAGACAGTCTGTCATAGGTAGAGGATACACCTTAGCTGCCTGCTGGTAGACAAAGTTCCTGTTTTTGCATGTGTGAAATCAGGCTGGTGATTTCAGTTGTTTGTTTCCAGTGTGTTTCTACAGCATCCCCTTTGGTGTGAGGGACTGCCCCAGCCCAGAGTTCTCACTGCTGTTTTCTCTCTCCCAAAGGAATTTGACTTGGATGTGGTGGCTGTGGTGAATGATACAGTGGGCACAATGATGACTTGTGCCTATGAAGATCCAAACTGTGAAATTGGGCTCATTGTGGGTACGTGTTCAAGCTGCTTTTTATTAAACAGTACGTCCACACATCTGTCTGTATTCTTGTGGAGGCATCCCTGCGGTTCACTGAAAATAAAGCCAGGATATCTAGGAGTAAAAGAGAGCAAAATTTAACAGCCAGCTTAGTTCTGTCCACAGTCAGTCGAGATAAGCAGAGGCTGTGGTGCGTGATAAATCTGGTAAAGGCGTGGTGCTGCTTGGGAGGAGAGCAGATGTGAGCTCAGGGAGCCTCACCAACTCCTGGAGTTCCTGTTCGTTTAGCCTGTGGGAGCTCTGCTAGACTGAGTGCAGTGACACACAGCTCCCTTCCCAGAAGTGAGACAGCTGAAGTAATTCCGATGCCTTTGAAATGCCACTTCTGGGGACCCTGAGTCACGGGGCAGTGTGAATTCCCAGAGCTCTCCAGAGAAATGAGGTTTCCCTGGGAGAGAAGGGGACAAGGCACCTGCAAGCCTTAAGAATCCTTTCAGTTGCGAAGTGGCTTGTAGGAAAATACAGTGCCACCAGTTTCTCCTCCAGACAGCTGGAAAACGTCCAGGATGAGTCAGCACAGTGCAGTGTGGGTAGGAAGCCGTGTCTGCGCAGCTCCATCGGTGGCGTGTCGGTTTGCAGGAACCAGAGTTCCCTACGGGAAGGGCAGTGTGTCCTTGGGGTGCTGAGAACATCCCCTGGGGACCATCCACTGCAGCCCTGCCAGATCTGCTGTGCAGCCAGCGTGTCTGTGTGCAGAGCAGGGGTCGGGGTGGCCGGAGCACCTCTGGCATAGTGGGAATGACAGCCCCAGGGCTCTGGCAGCTAGCTCTGCCCTGCCTGGGTTGCCTGGCTGATGGCACCCGAGGGAGGTCGGGCACCGCTGGCGATCCGCAGTTGGATTTGATCTGGTTTGGTCCTGCAAACCTGGCTCTCAGCCTGCAAACCCAGACATTCCCTCCACCAAACCCTGTGCTGTGGCTCAGCTCTCCTGCAGCAGGGGAGTACTGTGGGAGGATCTACTTTAGCTCAGACTGTATTGATATGATTCCCCAGAAAAATGGCAAAGGAAAACAGACCTGCTGTAGCAACTGGTGCATAATCTGGGATGCAGGATTAAATGAGAGTTTGTTAAGTAACTTCAAGAGAACTTTTGCCCTGGTAGCAGCTAAAGCTGCCTCTCTTTGCTAATAAAGCTTTACTCCCTAAAGACCTCTGTGTACATGGAGGACTTTGCCACACTCCTTAGGATTCTCTTTAAGAAATATCAGATATGGTCTCCTCTCAACATGGAAGTAAGCTTCCTGCCGGAGAAAACAAGCCATTAAAATCAGAAACCCCCCCCAAGCAATCAGCTGGTAAAACCCTTGCTGCCTCAGAACTTGCTGAGGCTTTCAGTTCAACACATTTTCCCCTGAATTCTGTGGGTCCGTGGGCTTTGTGGAAGGTGGTTCCCAACTGCAAAATCCACCTGTCTGCTTCCTGCAGTTTTAGGGTCGGAAGCATGTGAAGTTTGTGTGCTGAAGGTGCTGGCCTGCTCTTCCTCCCTGCAGCATGGGACCCTCAGCCTAGCTGGCCTGGGTGAGCTTCCTCTCTGAGCCACCTGAGCAATGCACCACAGGAGTCATGTTCTCCTTCAGTTTAGGACTGTTGAAGAGTCGGGGTTGGGTTTTTTCTGTGACGTTTAAAATGATGATTCAACTACTTCTTTCAGAAAAAAAGCCACATTCAAGATCCCCCAGAAGGTTTGCCAGGGCTGTGGTGCTGGCTTCAGCGTTGTTTTGTTCCAACCAAAGAGTAACTTGTGTGTTTGTTTCTTTCAGGAACGGGCAGCAATGCCTGTTACATGGAGGAGATGAGGAACATAGAGATGGTGGATGGGGAGCAGGGGCGGATGTGTGTGAACACGGAGTGGGGAGCCTTCGGGGACAACGGCTGCCTGGATGACATCAGGACAATATATGACAAAGCAGTGGATGACTTCTCACTGAATGCTGGAAAGCAAAGGTACTGCGGGGTAAATGGTGTGCTATGCATATAAGCCAGGCTGCCTTAAATGCTTTTGAGAGAAAACTGGATTTCTCCCAGCTGAGAAAGGAGAGGTTAAGAGTGGAAAATGACTGCAGTCCTCCTGTCCTGTGGGATCTCCTCTTTCTGTGCTTTTCCTGGACACTGCTTTTTTGTGACTTATTTGCTGCCATGGGACTCCACAGCAGGGCTTTTGGTGAGGAATTAAAAAGTCTTGGAGTTATGAAGAGACCCTTTTTGTCATCCTGTGCTGTGCTGAGGGGGATAAGATGGCTCGCCATTCTATTTCTCTGGGTCTCTGGTTAATCTCTTTTAGCTGAACTCGTTGTAGAAGGCTGTGCCTGTGGAAATCCTGACCTTACACCAGCTGGCATGGTTAAAGCTTGGATCTGCTCACTGTAAAGCAGTCAGGAGCTCTCTAGGAGTTGCAGCCAGCACTTATTTCAGACAGTTTTCTGGATGAGATAGGTCATGTTAGAGGACCTGCCTTTTTTGCTTCTGGAGTTTGGTCCCCTTTTTGGGGCTCAGCTTTTGTTTGGGCAAGTGCTTCCCTGTGCCCTTCAAGAAAAAGTTGACAAGGACGTGTGTACCCAGCACTGATAAAACTGGGCTGAGACTGTTGCTTGCTAGGACTACAATTTCTCATCATTTCTTTGCAGCAGTGCTTTGATGCCAGGAGCTTTTAAAAAGACTTTGTGACTAGAGTAAATCTGCCCACAAAAACCTGAGGAATACAGACAAGTTGGCAAGTCCCATGGGAAGCTCTTTAGAAGCTGAGGCTCAAGCAGACCCAGAGGGGCAGACGTGGAGCGAGCCTGATGCAGCAGCAGAGTTGGCATGGAGTAAGCAGCCAAAGGCAGAAGTGGAGACTGCCAGAGGAATAATTTATTCCAGAGATAGTTAGGCACTCAGGAGGGAGGACACTTGCTGGATAGAAGCTTGAGAGAGAGTTCATGGTATTAAATGGACTGCGTGGCCTGCTTCCAGCGGGATGGCGCGCTGAGCTCTGCTCAATCCAGGGCACAAACCCTGCTGCAGAGCTTCAGGAGCTGAAATAAAGGATGCATCACTGAATGCCCTTCCCAAGAAATGGAACTGTTCAGTTCTTGTTGGTAAGGACACAACTCACAGACCACGAAATGCTCCATTCAAACCACAATGATGCTGGAAGGGAGGGAGTGCAGAACATGGCTGAGACCTCCAAACAGAAAAAGCTCAGTGGCTCCGTGCAGCAAAATTGCAGGGAAACCACCAGGTAAAGTCACTGCAAATGCAGTGTTCTTAAGGGAGTCCTGCTTCAAAACCAACCCTGTGCAAGATAAAGGATGGGAAAACCCATGTCCAGCCTGTTCACGGGACCTCTGACCTGCAAGTTGGCGAGCTGGTGGTCCAGGGTTGGTTTATACTCTTCAATTAATTCAAGCACCTGGTTTCTGGTAGGAAACCAGTTGTCCCAAAACCCCAGGGAGGAACCAAGCTGTCTTGAACCCCTCTCAGCCCCCAGCTCTGCACACAGGACCCAAGTTTCCCACTTGCAGTCTTCTTGCCTCAAGCTAGAGAGAGGAAATATCTTCCACCTGCAGACCTCTGTCTCGCACAGGACAAGGAGTGTCCCAGGAGCGATGCTTAGCACTGGTACCTGGAGCCCTGTGTGGGTAGGACACCTGGCTGATAGCAACCCTGTGAGGCTGCCTTTGCACACATGGGCAGGTTCCCTCTGAGCTGGCCTGCTGTCTTTCCTTGCAGGTATGAGAAAATGATCAGCGGGATGTACCTGGGGGAAATAGTCCGCAATATTTTGATCGACTTCACCAAACGGGGTTTCCTGTTCCGAGGCCAGATTTCAGAGACACTGAAGACCAGACATATCTTTGAAACCAAGTTCCTTTCTCAGATTGAGAGGTAAGAGCACTGCAGGGGAGGCTGCTTAGAGGGAAAGAGTGTAGCAGTGTTCGTCTGGTGACACTGCTGGATGGGAGGGACAGCTGGAGAGCATTGCTTGCTTCTCTGGAGAGAACTTGGGATTCAGTCTCTGTGTGTGCAGGAGGATTCTTTACAATATCATAACTGAATTTCTAGCAATGCTCACTTCTAAACCCTGGGAAGGGCTGTCAAGGATTCCCTCACTCTATCTTTTATTTCCTTGTTTGGAAATCAAGCCATTTTTCCTGGGCCCCTTGTGTGTGTTTAGCTGCAGTTGTGGAATTGAATGAACACTAGCTGAGTGAGCACTGCTTACTGGGTGGTTTTGTGCTTTTATTGCTCGGACTCTGGATTTTAAAGCAACCTCTGAGGCTTCACAGGGGAAAAAAAAACCCTCAAAGTCATAATTAAAAATATTCTCCTGGACTTGGAGCTCTGCTGCTGCTTGCACAGTGCAGGGGTGACTGAATTTGCATTCCCCGAGGTCACTTGTGCTGTCAGGAGGGGCTGCTGCCTGGTGTGGGTGCATGGCTGCAGCCACCAGTGCAGTGGGGTTTATGGCTTGGCTGAGGGAAACCTCTAACACCGTGTTTTCCTCCTACAGTGACAGGTTAGCCTTGCTGCAGGTGAGAACCATCCTCCAGCAGCTGGGGCTCAACAGCACCTGCGACGACAGTATCATTGTCAAGACAGTCTGCGGGGCGGTGTCGAGGCGAGCAGCTCAGCTGTGTGGCGCTGGAATGGCTGCCATTGTAGATAAAATTAGGGAGAACAGGGGGTTGGAGCACCTGGAGATAACGGTTGGTGTGGATGGCACTCTCTACAAACTCCACCCACAGTGAGTACTTGCCTTCTCAGCATTTGTTTGTGTGTTGTGTGCACGTCCTTCCTCTTGACGCTCCCAGCTGGACTCCTGCGCTTGCTGGGATAAGAGCCAGGAACAGAAAAGACACAATCAGAGGGCTTAGGGCTTTCTGAAGGGCAACGAGAGGATCAAGAATGACTTGTGAAAGATTCTTGGGGTGGTGACAAACCGAAGGGGACACAGTTTGCCGAGTGAGTTGGAAGCTGTATAGCAAGGGAGGGATCTCTTGGCTCTGAACAGGCAATGACAGAGCGATGCTGAAATGCTTGGTGCCTCTTTGGAGGATGTTTCTGTTCAGTGTCCAGTGGGGAAGAGCTGCTGCAGAACAATGCAGGTGAGGGCAGGAGTCTAAAAGAGCTTGGGGTAGGAGGAGAAGAGAACTAATGCCACCTCTCTAGCATGCATGGAGGGAGATGGGTGGGGAGGAGAGGACTTATGTGGTCTGTCCTTTTCCCTTTGCTGTGGATTAGTGATCCCAGTTAACCTCACACATACAGGCGGGGCTGGGATGCAAGTGCTTTTTTCCTTTAACTCCTACTGCTCCCAGGCTTCAAATCCACCCTGGTTTCCAGCATTTTACTTCTTACCCTGATGAAAGGGGACGCAGTGCAAATGCCCGTGGCAGTGCTCCACTCCACAGTTGTGGCAGGACCTTCCTCACCCGCTGCCTTTGTTTCCTTTCACAGCTTCTCGAGGATCATGCACCAAACAGTCAAAGACCTGGCACCCAACTGCGACGTGACCTTCCTGCTGTCAGAGGACGGCAGCGGGAAAGGGGCAGCGCTCATCACAGCGGTGGGATGCAGGCTTCGTGAGGCTGAGCAGAACTGAACTCCATAATCTTGGCCTCAATTCTGTCTTGTGTTTCTCATAAAGCAGCGACTGCATAGTCAGAACTGGTAAAAACCCAGAACTCACTGCTTTATCGGGGAAAAAAAAATTACAACTAATGACATAAAAAAATAGGATACAAGATAGAATGTGTGCTGTTAATAATATCTCCTGTTTCTGGACCCCAATCTGCATGTTTCTTACTCACCTTGTTGGTACCTTCCCCATCTGTAGGTCATGGAAAAAAACAGTCTATAATTTCTGCAGTTGTCAAAAATCAGTTGTTGTCCGAGACGAAATTGCCCCCAAGTGATGTGCGTTGAGAGCTCCCGTTGCATCGTACCACGCGTGTTTGCAGCATCCCTGTTAAGCACACTGCCAGCACGCTGACCACCAGACCTGGGTGTTGATGCTTTTAAGTGAAGGGGAAGCAACAGTTCCCTCCTGCATTATCTACCTGCTGTTGTTTCATCTCAAGCGGTTGTGAAAACATTATGGTGTGTCAGCACTGTGCACGCACGTAACTCTGTAGTGGGACTTGACACCGCGACTTACTCGCTTCCTTGATGCCTCTTGTCCTGGTGAAAGTAAACACCCTTGTCCCACAGATCTGGTTCCACTGGTATTCCCCGTTGCTTCTGTGAGTAGTGTTGTGTTACTGAGCGAAATCTGTCACATTTTGGCGAGAAATCCCTAACGAGTAAAGCCAAGTGGTTGATGACTGGGGTAATCCAAATCTCCAGACCTGCGAAATCGGTAGATCTGTGCTCCCTGCACGGCTGTGCTGTATTCTTCTGTCTAAGGGTTCTTACAGAAAATAGTTCCTATCTCTTCTTGTTAGTCTGGGTCAGGGCACTGCAGCTGCCCTTCCACCAAACCTGCAGCTCGACCGCGTCCCCTGGATGCGCCTACTTCTGTCTCTCGCCTTAAATGGGTACTTGCTTCCACACAGAGCTTTAACCTTTAATGCTGCTCAGCAGTCACTCAGAACACAAACACTTGGCCAGAGTTAGTGTGCAGAAAGGAAGAGGAGGGTTGTGTTTTGATCTTGCCTTTGAGGACCCGGGTGTGTAAACAACCCACAAAGCCAAAATTGGGTGCAGCTTATTCCAAGGATGAAAGCAACAGCAGATCATTTACACGTGGTGTACCCTGTCCTCTGTCCAGTTGATGCCATTATTATATTTTCATACCAGTTGCATCACTTAAAATACAGAAGCAGTTAGGAAGGTACATGTCAAGAAACATTTGTAAGTCACACCACTTTCTGCCAAGAGGGAGACCACACAGTAGTCCTTAATTCCCACTCTTCTTCCAAAAATGAATTTGAGATGTCCGCATGGTTTTCCTTGCTGCCTTTTCCGGCAGAAAGTAGATGGAAATTTGCAGGCTACTCTCCTCTGTTCTCGCTCCACTCCCTAAGATTTGGATTGCCCTACCTATCGATAACATTTCAATATGCATTATGGTGCACTGTGAGTGAATGTTGTAAAGTAACCTGTAAGTCACAAACGGTCATTGCAGCTTTAAGTGTGTGTCTACCTGAAAAATTGCATGCCTAAATGGTTTTGCAAAGGTAGAGGGTCTTTTTACTTTGCACACTAGTAGCTCCGGTACTAGTGTTACGTGATACTTGTGAAAATATTAAACTTTTTTGATGTGCGTTAACTGGCGTTTAGTGGTTCTTTCTGGAAGAGGTGCTGTTGGCTGGTGGCTTAGTGCTTTGGGAAGAGCTATTGTGTAGGGAGAGCTGCAACCTAATCCCGGCGGTGCCTGTGTTTTGTGTGTGTGTTTTTATTCCCGGGCATTCGGGGTCAGATTCACACAGGTCCCCGTGCCTCGTGTTTCCTAATGTAGTTCAGCAGAGGCACAGCACTGACAGTGCCCAGATCTTGGAGGCTGTGTGGCTTGCCTGGGCACGCCTCACGCCCTGCCTTGTGCAGGGGGATCTGCGGTGCGGGAAGACCTCGGGGCGCTGTGGTTGCCTGAGGCTCGTGATGGATACGGCACGTCCGCGAGCTCCCTGTCCGCGGGATCCCGGGCTCAGGTGCTCCCACACCACCGGCTGGCACAGCCCGTGTCCGAGTTGTGGTAGATGAAAGCCCCTTTTGTGTACACTAAAGCTGTGCTTCTCCAATAACCCGTTTTACGTTACAGCTTGAATAGTCTCTGACAGCCTTGGTGTGCAGCTATGACCCCAAACAGGAGGCAGAAGAAGGTGAGAAACTTTTTGGGCACAGGGGACACGTTGCATTTGAATTGCTTGAGGGTTTGCAAATCTTGTGCCTGCCGTTGGCGGTGCTGTAGGGGTGGTGTGAGCCGTGCCTGGGGACTTGGGTTTGGAGCTCTTTGGTGTCTGTGGGCCAGGCTCAGTGCAGGATAGAGGGTGAACGAGAAGTGGAAGTTAAACTTGGTCTCAGGGTGACTGTGAATTTTGGAGATGCTGGCATAGGTCGTTTTGTTTATTGAATCCAGCTCATAACAAATAGGGAGTGAGTTTGTGTTTCTAACTTTTCCTACCGTGGACCATAGTTGATGTACTTGATAAGACACGGCAGTTCTTTTCCAAAGGGAGACATGGTGGGATTTTCATTTCCAGACTACTTCTTACCCCTGGGAAACTGTTCCAAGTCAATCACAAGCTATAACTGTCTGAAGAAATGTCTCCAATGTTACCCAAGCAATGACTGAGATGTCTTTCTTAAAGCTTTTAGGCTTGGTGAATAAAATCACAGTCCTCTTAACTGTTAAGCTGTAATTACTGCAATATGAACACAAAAATCTTATATTTCCTGGGGAAAAGATCATTTGCATACCACTGTTGTAATGTCATCTGCTCCTTACTCCTCTGGGGTTCTCTCAGAAGCCTTTTGAATGGGTTTTAAAACAAGCAGACCTTGTTTTGTTTTGTTTTCTTAAGAAAATAGCAGAAGGCAAAATAAAGTGTTTCTGAACTTCTGAACCCCGTTCTGTGCTCTCTGTTCATTCCTTTGCCATAAAAATGAGATTCTTCAAGTGTGGGGTTTGTTGCTTTTTTTTTTTTTACTGACTGCAGGGACTGCTTTGCTACTTAGAGCAAAAATAAACATGCAGGGGAGGGATTCATTGCTGACCTGGATGTCTTTACTGTTGTGTGGTATTCAATCCTGTCTATATTTATATGAAGAATTACATGTACTTACCATGGAGCGTGCTGTTCCTGTTGCCTCATGTATCACAGGAATAATGTCGCCTGCCTTAGGCTGCCTTCCGTATAACAAGGGCTCGGAGCATCTCTGCTTCCTTAACTATTGCTGTTTCTGTGGGATGAAACCTAAGAATCTGCACTGTGAGTCCACCAGGGCACGGAGAATTCCTTTTGCAACGTGGAGAAATCATCCTCAGCTTTCTGCTCCCAAGAAGAGGAAGAAAAGCCTTGAGCTGTCAGACAACTCTGGTGCCAGTCAGGGACTGCACAGGGATGCACTGGTGGCACGTGTGTGACACTGGGGCATCTGGAATAGGCTCTGGTTGGCTGTTCAGGTGTGATGGAAGAGGGAGGGGGAAGGTGGGATGCTCAAGATGGCCTGTTTGGTCTGAAAAGGTCTGCATTAGAAAGCTGCAGAGTTTGAAGGCCTTAGACTCACAGCAGCTGGGCAGGGGGAGCACAGCTCACGTATATCAGGCACTGAACTCTGAGTAGGTATCCTTCAGTTCCTCAGAGCAGGAGTCTCTGCCACGTACAGCCTAGTCCCAGCAATGTGTGCCTGGCAGAGTATGCCTCCCAAATGGTCTTCAATCCCTTTGGCAGAGTGACTTGGTGGTGGCTGTCTGTGGATGCCTCTTGCTGCTCCCCCTCTGCCCAGCACACACACCAGCAGGGTGTCCTGGGAAGAGCGGGCTGGCCAGGTAACATCTGGACTAGAACCTACCTGCTGGAATGATTTAAAATCGTGAACTTTTTCAGGGGGTTTGGGCTCTCTTGTCCCAATAGTGGGACAAGTTTGTTGCATAACATAATTGTTCTCCACAGAGCCAGGGGGGTGGAGAGGGGCGAAGGAACATATATCTTGTTCCTCTATTGAAACAGGCTTGGGAAAGTCGTATCCCTGGGTGCTCTTTCAGTTCAAGCCATGAACGTTTTCTCTGGATTTACCGCAGAATTTAAGCCTGGCAGCGCTTTGTAGTTTGGGTTTGACAGAGAAAGGAGGATATTTCAAATAACTGGATCTGGTCAACATTACAGGAGCTTTTTAATTGGTAAAGTACGGCTCTGTGGTATTATTTACAGACCTGCCATGAGAGGTGAAGGTGATTGTGAGGTGCTAACTTATCACACCACTAATAAATGCTGTATTACTTTTACGTAATGTTTCTATTTCAGCTTCTCCTGTTTTGTGTGCCTGCACGTAATGCCTCAGGCTGGGAAGATGACATTTTTCAGCCTTTATTTTCACATCTGGGAAGAGCAGTGAGGGTAAGTCTGGAAACGGAAGGCAAAAGGACTATCTGGGAAAAGACAGCAGTGGACCACTGCTGTTAGGACTAAAAGGATGTAAAGAAGGTGGATTCTGATTGGATCCATGAGCTCTGACCAAGCCAGTGGGCATCTCTGGCTACTAGCTCTTCTGAGAGCCACACTCTCCAAATTAGGCACCACAATTAATGTGAAGGAGAAATCACTTGAGCACGGTTTAAGAGGAAAACATCATATTTTGGGACAAGGTTATAGAAATCCATGCAATGACAACCTCTTAAGGAAATGTTTCTGCTGGTGAAATTGCAGGCATGAAAATCCCAGAGTTCAGAAAATTTTGGGGCAGGCTGGATTTTTCAGTCTGGGTGTGTTAGTATTTGCCTTTGTTGTGAACAGGCTTTGGTCCACAGTGTTGCCTGCCTTGGGGCTGCTGAGTCGTGGGACTCGGCCCTGGGGGTCCATCCCAGCTGGGCCCCAGCCTTCCTGTTCCATCGCCTCGTTTCTGAATTTAACTGTCTTGGTGGAACAGAAATCAGGAGATCACAATGTAGAATAAAATAATTCGTATTTTACTGATTGGCACTGCCTCAGATCTGCTCCACTGATTTTTAGACCTCCTGGGCCTGATGTCTGTTCTGTATTGCAGCTGTTGATGTAAGGGTGGGCTAAACTCGTATCCGTAGCTGGGTGATATTTGGACCTACGTGGATATAAGTGCTATCAACACACTGCCTTCAATGCTGATGGCATCTAAAGAAGTCCTGTAGGAAACAGTTGCTCCAGAGAAAAAGATCTGCCTCAGGCTTCTACAGATCTGCTGCCTTGTCATGGCATACGGGGATAGAGCCAGAACCAGGAGCAGGAAGTCAAAGTGTTAATCAAGTGAGGGTAAACGATGTCTTCTCTTTCTCAGTCAGCTGAGTTTCTGTGTGGAAACTTGTTGTTCTTGACTTCCTGTAGGTTGTCTGGTAAGAGGATGGGGACATAAGTTTAAGCTTGTCTTTTTCTGTTGCTTTTACGCAGGGACACCACCGGAAGGCTAGCTTGAAGCCAGAACGAAACCTGGGAAAGTGAGAAAAGCAATTAAACGGTGAAATGGTCTTTCTAATTGCACAGAGAATGAACAAACTCATGACTTGGTTCTACCTGTGGATGACTATGGAAATAAGTATTTCTACTGAAATCAAAGGAATGAGGTGAAAAGCTAAATGCATAAAACCATGGAGGGAGGTGCATTAGGAGTTTTTGATCAGATTTCCTTCTATTTTAAGTAAACATATAAGATCAGTGAGGTGGCAGGGTGTTTGATGTGCTCGGTAGATGGTGCTGACCATGCTGGTAACTGCATTTGTGAGACACAGAACATCTGAGGAAAATACATGTGTTTACCCACTGGGGGCTTTTTAAAACGCCTGAATAATTAAATGAGGAAGCTGTCTGCTTTCTGAGGGAGGAGGGGGAGGACATGTTCGTGCGTTTCACGTTAAATGCAGTTTGGGTGAATAGGCTGCAAAACCCTTTTGCGAGATCACAGGCGGGATGCTGCTTGAAAGGCTCAAGGGAGTGAGCATCGCTCCGGGGTTAAACCCTCAGCTGGTGCAGCCCCAGTGAAACTGCACGGGAAATGTGCTGGTAGCCATTTATTACCTTTGGAGCTCACTTCCAGCAGCGAGGCTGAAGAGAGGTGGGAGTTACGGACGCAGGATTTGGCACGGAGATCCGCGGGCGGCCAGAGCAGCTCCCTGCGCTCTGCACCGTGCAGCCCTCCCAGCGCAGAGCAAGAGGGACATCTCTTGGCATGCCGGGGTTGTGCTCCCCCAGCTGCTCCCTCGTGGTGACACGTCCCCATGGGGCCTTCACAGGTCACCCGGGAGCTGCTCCTGCTTCCCACCCGTGGGGTGAGCCCAGGGCTGCGGGGAGACTCAGGATTGTGCTGGGGGGGTGGCCTGGGGACAGCAGGTGGCTGAGGCAGCCCAGCATGAGCTCAGCAGGGGCAATACAGGGATTACAGATGACTCCCTTGGGAATAGGATGGTCTGCATGTGGAAATGGGTGCAAATGTGGCTGCGCTGTCATCCTGTGCCTGCTGTCTGTGCTTTATTCGGAGACAGAAAACACTAAGGGCTGAGTTAAAATCTCAGAGTGTATCCCATCTCACATTATTAGCACAGGGTAAGTTAAGCTGTCTAGCTGGCCTAGGGACTGTAGCTGAAAATCACAGCTGCTCTCACCTCCAGAGATTTCAATTTTTTAGGCTGAGAACTTAGTTTTCTCTGTGCACACTTGTTCACACTACTCACCTCTGGTTCAGGCAGCAGTATATGATGGGGTTGTACATTGTTGAGCTCATGGCAAGGAGGAAGACTGCGAGATACACCTGCTGAATGTACTTCTGCTGGTAGATGTCTTCCTTGAAGCTCCCCAGGATGAAGTAGATGTGGTAGGGCAGCCAGCAGACAGCAAAAATGATCACCACGACCACCATCGTCTTCACAAACTAGGAAAACAAGACCAAGGGGTTATTCCTGGGCTCTGGGTGACTGGGCTTGCTGGGGCAGTGGGAAGTGCTGGTTTCACTTGGAGGCTGATTTGCCCTCGCCAAGTGCAGTGTATGGAATGTACACCTGGACTGCTGTGGCAAAGAAACCAGCCCTGGTGATGAAAACTGGGAACAGGGAGGGAGTGCCCTGGTGATGGAAACTGGAACAGGGAGGGAGTGCCCTGGTGATGGGAACAGGGTGGAGGTTAAAGCAAATGTTTCCCAGTGCACTGAGTGGACTCTGCAGAGGAACTGCTTGTAGCTACACCAGAGAGATGTGCAGGGAAACAAGGTCACTGCTGTTACACTGAGGCTGCACCACTCTGTCCAGAGTTTTACCCCGGTTTATCCTGTGGGTATAAATGTGTGGATTCCCTGGACATGAGGCTTTACTCTCTAAGAGCTGCTGGCAGCCAGCCTTAGGGTCTTTCTTCCTTGAAGGCTGGCTGGTGCATGCAGTCACCATTTTCTTTTCAAACTTGCAGGATGGTGCCCTTTACCCGGGACCCAAAATATTTTGTGAACCTTTCAAGCCCAATCCCACAAGATTTTGTATCAAACACAAGCTCCATGTTGGACCTGGAGGCAGCAGGGCTGTTGTGCTGGGGGTAATTCTAGTTAAGTTTCACTTCTGACCTTTTTTTTGGCATTAACTTGGTGTTCGTAGGGGACTCTGTTCAGGTGGTGGCCTGGAGCTGCGCTGCTCCACAGAGTAATTCCTATAATGCTGTATGCAACAAACATCACCATCAAGGGCAGTAAATAAATCAACACAATCACGGCAATGTGATACCTGAAAGAGAAGAACAAGCAGGTTTCCACAGTCAGTATGGCTCTTGGTGAGCTCTTTCAGAAATTGTCTTTTGGATGTGTATGCTGCTCCTCTTAGCAAAACCACAGAGAACTTTTGCCTATAATTATTGTTACAGGGACTTCTGTAAACAGCAAAATCTCATCTCTCTTGTGGTGTGATGAGGAGTCCTTGGGCTGGATTCTCTGCTCTTTCAATACAGAGTAACATCATTTATCTTTTAGCAGAGGGTTGTAGTCCAGGGCCACCTGCACTGAGCTTTGCTATCCCACTGCAGCCAGGAAAGAGAGAGAGAGAGAGGATGGTAAAAGTACAAGCCCTTAAATCAAAGGTATGGGAAAGGAATGGTCCAAAAACTATAAAGCAACTTGATGAATGCAATAGTGGCAACAGTGGAAAAAAGCCAGATCAAGGACTGCAAAATTATCTGGCTGCTAACAGGGTGCAAAAGATGCAGATAGCAAGGAAGGGACGTTGCCTGTATTTGTGTAGCTGGCTGTCTTTATTTGTGAGCACACACAGTTAATCTACCACCAACAGGCTGCTTGGTTACTGCTCCAGCTGAAAGCACTAGCTGTATTTTAGCCTCAGCCCTTTCCAGTTTTCTGTGTCACCCCACAAACTTCTGCTGGTTCCCTCATCATCAGCTGGGGGCTGATTAGTTTAAGCAACCACCATTTATGGGAAGGGAACAACCTGCTCACTCCATTACAGCAGCTGTCAAATTAACATAAACAGTGTGGAGAGTAGGATTAGGACAGTAAGGTTAGGCAGGAGGGCTCTGGCACACGCTGCTGGCAGTGTCCCCAAAAGGCTGGGTGGGTGCAAATGGCCTTTCTCAGTCTGACAAGGCTCTGGGGTTACTCCTCACTTCAGTGCTTTGCAGAGCAAAAGTGTGGAATGTGTTGGGGCCTGGGGTCTTTGTTCCTTGGGGTGGCTGCAAAAACCAGATTGATGGCTGCATAAAGAAAAATATTAGGTTTGTGAAGTGTGGCGAGTTTGTCCCTGCCTGTCTTGCACTTTTTCCTATTGTGCTCAGAGCAGTTCCTCTTTTGAAGGAATAATAATAATCTTTAATACTGTGTGTGGAGCACAGCAAAGCCCTTTTAGTGTTCCCATCCTGGGAGGAGGAAGGGAGGATGGGAGCCTGAGTTCGATCAGGTGTAAAAAGAAACTTTTAGTCTTGAAGCTTTTCTACTTTGCTACAAAGTTAACCTGTCACCAGAAGAAAAACCCTCTGGGGTTATGGTTCTTTACTTTGGTTAAACTTCCCTATCCTTTATATCCAGTATTTTTCAGGTGCTGGCAGTCAGTAGGGCATTGTTTTTTGTAGGGGTTTTAAAAATTATTATTATTGTTTTTCTAAACACTTCTTTCTGTCATAATTATACACATCTTTCCTGCAGAAAAGGATTTTGCTTTGATCTGAAGTCTAGAAGTCTTGACAGATGGGTTTATTCAACTGCAAAGGATTCAGAGGACACACAGTCAACTCAGGAACCCAGCTCTTAATTTGTTTGTATTTCTTTGTGTTTCTTACTATTTCTTTTCCTTATTATTTGGACTAGTATATGAATGGCTGCACATGGCTTTTTCTCCATGGTCTGTGTTGCAAGCATCTGTCCCAACAAATCCATCACTCAGTATGATTTCTGGGGGGCAATGTTTCCAACTTCCTTTCTAAGAGAGATACCAAAACCTGCGGATCTGATGCTGTTCAGGGAGACAGAGCTGGTGAGTGATTGTGGCCAGGAGCTGCTGCTCTTCAGCTGGAGATCCCAGAAAGGATCTGCCCTGCTATTTGCCACAATCAGCACCAGCCTTTCCAGCCCGCAGGGATTTTGTCAGCATGCTGGGGAACTCATTTGAATCCTTTCCGTGCCATGGATGTGGGAGAAATAAACCTCACGCTTTTCATCTGAATGAAATAGTCATCGGTGACTCATGTATTAGTGATTATCTATTCTCCCTCCTCCACAACCAGCAGGAGCCTGGCACACTCTGTTCCCCAGTGAGTACCAAAGGGTACCAAAAAGGAGCCCCCAGGAGAAGCATCACCCAGCATGAGAGGTTTGAGCCCGATTTTACTCTTTGCTCAGCTGGGAAAAACTGGCAACCGCTGTCTGAATATGCTGCAGCTTTTGCCAAAATTACACAAAGGTTGTGGAACTTGGCACATGTTAGTGTGCAAATCAGTTAGCTTGGAAAAAACTAAGTTGAGGAGGCATCCAGCTGTCTGCCAGAGATGAAGAGTGAGCAGGGAAAATGTCCCACTTGCATAGAGCTGGGAAAAAAGCCTTCACAGTGGGTTTTGGTTTGAAAAATTGGTTGCACTTTGTGAATCGATTTCCTTTTCCTCACTTCTTCCATTGCTACTTTGTATAAATACGTTTTGCTTGATAAATTTCTCAAACATGCATCACGTGCTTTGAACGATGAGTAATCAGCAGATCCCCTTAGTGCAGGGTACAGCTTGTTTCATCTGTTTGAACAATCTTGCTTTTAAGCAGGAGGAAATCAGTGTGAGGCTTAGGGACTTTTGGGAGTGCAGATGTGTGCCCAGATAAATATGTCTATAAAACCTTAGGATGTTTGAAACATGCTGCTCTCAGGTTTTATTTTCCTTTTGCCCCCACAAGGAGCAGCATAATTTTTAACTAATTACGTGGCTTCTCAGCATTAAAGACACCCAATTTCCTCCTGCCTGACGGAGGAAGAAAATCCAGAATCTTTGAAACCAGGATTTATTGACTGCTTAGGGAGTTTTTGCACTGGTTTCTCTTAAATTCCCCAAGTCCTGTATGTAGGGTTTCTAGACATTACAACCAGTTTCCAAAGCAGGGGAGGATGGCAGGTTCAGGACTACCCTGGACCTGGCAGCTTTTTCCACAGCTGGCTTAAATTGGGTTCAGATGGGCTGCCCCAGCCCCACATTCTCCTGCTCTCTCTCCCAGCACCCGCCATAGCCATCAGTTTGGAGATGAAATTATTTTCCTGGTTAATTTTTGCCTGAATTGGGAGTTTTATCTGTCTCTTACGTCAGCTGGTGCTTGGATCCAACGTCATCAGGCCAGACCACGATGCATTTCATGGTTCCATTGTCCATGGTGATCTCGGCATAGAAGCACTGCGGGAAGGCCAACCCGAATGCCACCAGCCAGATGATCCCAATGATGACTCTGGTGCTTCCAGCAGAGAGCCTGGGCTTGAAGGGGTGAATGATGGCCACGTACCTGCAAGAAACAGGTAGTGCTTCTACAGTGAAATTGGCAATCTATACAACAAATGCGGAAAGTGTAAAAATTCACCAGGACGGCGTTGTGGGCTTTGTTAATATAGATATTTTGACAGGTTCCTGGCTGTAAATAGTAAGGAACTAAATCCTTTCTGAAGAGAATGGATGCAAGTCTTAGGGCAGGATATATTAAACCCACCTGGATGGATGCTTCCGGTGTGAGGAGGAAGCAGTCCTTTGTGTCTTCTGCATATAGTCTTTGCAAGCATTCCCCTTATGGAATTTTTCATAGAACCCCAGAATGGTTTGGATTGGAAGGCACCTTAAAGATTACCTACTTCCAATATCTAGCCATGGGGAGGGACACCTTCCACTATCCCAGGTTGCTCCAAGCCCTGTCCAACCTGGCCTTGAACACTTCTAGGGATGGGGCAG
This sequence comes from Nicator chloris, assembly GCA_013400495.1. Taxonomy (NCBI): domain Eukaryota; kingdom Metazoa; phylum Chordata; class Aves; order Passeriformes; family Pycnonotidae; genus Nicator; species Nicator chloris. The sequence continues at coordinate 312,819 of WAAE01026316.1, forward strand.
CCACAGCTCCTCTGGGCAGCCTGTGCCAGGGCCCCACCTCCCTCACAGGGGAAGAATTTCTTCCCAATGTCCCATCTAACCCTGCACTCCATCAGCGTGAAGCCATTCCCCCTCGTCCTGTCACTCCAGGCCCTTGTAAAAAGTATTCTTGCTCTTTTTTTTAAGTTACTGTTGTAAGTGTCTTACCAAAAAAAGCCCAGCCAAGCGCACTTTTCCCTCCTAATTATATCAATCTCTGATCCTTCATATTAGCACAAGAGCAGACTGGGATCTTGAGTATCCTTCACCCCAGTTTTTTCCCCCACTGATCTTTAGCTGTGGAAAACTCGTGCTACCTATGAGTCTGTGACTGCCCCAGCACTTGTGCTTGCAGCAGAGGGAAGGGCTGATCCTTTCCTCCCACACCTGCTCAGGGCCCTCACAGCACATCTGACTATTGGATTACTCAGGAGCCCGCGGCGCTCCCTGGTTTTAAGTTCCCTGTGTGGAAATGCACGGTGCTGTAATGAGTACATAATCAATTATGCATTTCTTGTCATGCTTTCCCTATTCTTTGTCATGGTTGTTACAAAGGCAAAATGGAGTGGAAAATGCCCACTGCCTCCTGGTTTTCATAGCAAAAATCGGACAAATTGTGCTGTCTCTTGGCCAGGCTGCTGGTAGGGAGCTCTGCCCAGCCACTGCTGCAGGACAGGCAGCACAGTGAGCAAGCCAGGGCTGCACAGCAGCAGGGCCTTATTTAGCTATAAAATTTTCACGTCACCTGGCTTTTCTTTAGCTTGCCTTAGGCAGTGTTACACAGTGCTCAAGTCTGGTCAGGGAGGAATCCACCGGTGGATATTCTCCAGAGTATTTGCCCAGAAGTGCCCGAAACGATGATCTGTGGCCCTCAGAGAATGACAAGTCCTGGGAATAAACGATGCCAGCCACTGTGCTGTCACTGCAGCCCGTGTTGCAGACATCAAAGATGTTACAGGGTTGGGTGGAGGCTCTCCCACTCTGCCAGGGGTGCACCCCTGAGGCAAGCTGCGATTTTAGGCCAGCTCCTGCAAAGCTGGGAGATTTACCACCCTGGCTGAGATCTCCTGGCCCCTCTTGCTGTGTGGCAGCACAGCCCTTGCCCCCCTGTTGCTTATGCTCCTTGTGCCCTCTCTCATTGCCCCTGTGACATTGCAGGGTGCTGGGATTACAGACTCGGCACCCTTTCTCTGGTCCTCACACATGTAGGCAAAACAAGCCGAATTTCGGACCCTCTTGCTCACTTTCCAAACAGGTCATAGGAGGCTCTGCTAACCGGAGTGTGAAACTTGAGCTGATCGATGAGTCCACACTTCGCCTCGAGCGCTGCAGTGCAAACAGCTGCTCTGGTAATGGGGAAACGGAGTGATCCTATCCCAACGGTGAGCAGTATCACCAGGGACTTCCCCATGGCAGACAAAAATGTCTTAGAGCTATCACTTCTTAGCCTCCTTCCTTAAAATAAACCACTTCAGAAGATGTTGTTTTTATGGAAGTTAAACACTGGAGCTGGAGTGGACACAAGTTCTCTTAACAATAAATGGAAGCGTCGAGTTTCCAGGAGACCGTGTCAGGATCTATTTTAAGGCTAAGCAAAGAATATCTAAATATGGTTTGCAGTGAGGTGCCAAGTTTTCTTTCTGATCTTTGCCATGTGACCAAAGAGATTTTGGCTCTATAGGTGCTTTCACCAAAAATCCCCAAGGAACAAGTGTAGGAAGACCTGACAACAGGCTGAAACGGCTTTTTAAAAATATTCTTTGGCAGACAACACGGATAAAATAGCAGTTACCAACAACCCTTGATTTACAGCCAGGAGCAGCAGAAGAGTATTTGAGTCTAAAACTGAGCTGCCTTTGATTCTAAGTAGGGATTTGCTTTCACCTGGACAACGGCAGGCTGACAAACACGTCCCTCAGCCCTGTGCTTGTGAGCTGTCCCATACGGTGCCCTGTCCCCAGCTCCCGCTGGGGACATTACACGTGTGGAAAAGCCCTCTTCCCTCTCCTAGCCTGTTCATCTGGTATGATTGGTCTGTGATTGCTTCCTGAGGCTGGGTGTGCCAAGGAGATCTGAGCTGCCAGCTGGGGGGCGAGTTGTGGGAGCGACCCCGACACTCAGGAAGCAAAGATTTTCGCTTTTCGGACGGCTCCAGAGGAATGCTGGCTCCCCTCCCGAGGGAGCTGCAAGGGTCCTTGTGGATACGGGCCTTGATAAGGAACACGGGAAACCTGAAGGAAACTGCAAAGTCAAACAGCAGCGCTCTGATAAAGCAGTGCCGGTGTTTCTGGAGGCCGGGTCAGGCTGCCCCAGGGAAGTCCTTCGCCGTGAGGCTGCAGCAGGGAGAGTGGAAGTAAGGGAGGGAAGACAGGAAGGAAGGAGGGTAGAGAGCCTAGAGGGAAATAACCTTTGCTTCTTGCACACAGCATTGCCTTTAAGAGAGGAAAATCCCACAGACTTTTGGCCACTTTCTAGTAAAAAGGAAAACAGCTTCACGCTATTTAACGACGAGCTGTAAACATAGGCAGACTCCAGAAATTAAGGCTTAAGTAAAAGTGACTCGGCAGTTGGAAGTGAATTTTATGAAAATACCAAATTTCCCCAGAAGTCAAACAGAATCACTGTAATTACTTCACTACCTCTTGGAATAAGTAATTCTAGTGAACCAGGGGAGCATACTCTGCCATTTCTAATCTAGTTCCCATTATTTCTGGTCGTTTCCTGGACTCACAGCAGGATTAGGGCTGCTGGTAGTTTCAGCAGCCTGCAGCATATTCTCCTTTTTCGGGATATATCCATCTCATGGTTTAAAAAAGCCCAACAAAGCCACAAAAGAGTTTTCAGGATGACTGGGAAACAATTTATGATCCATAATGTGGAAACAACAAAATACCAGCCACTTCCACTCATTACAGGTTTGGGTGTGATTCAGACCAGGGATAAAAACCAGAAGATCACGTCATAATTAGCATCACACCCCACAGTCTGGCACTCCTTCCTTTTTGCTGATAAGGCACCTGACAGAGTGGGGGCCAACTGTACAAACAACTGCAATGACTTTTCTACGACTTACAGGGGATCTTTTCGGACCTTATCTCCTCCATTCACCTCTTACCTTTCTGCAGCCACAGCTGTCATCGAGTAAATGCTCACAAACACTGCAGTGATGGGAAACCAGTTCTGAAACCTGCAGAATTCCTCACCAAAATACCAGACGTTGTGACTGGCATAGATAAAGTTGAAGATGGTGTTGAAGGCAGACATCAGCAGGTCCGAAAGAGCCAAGTTAACAATGAAGTAATTGGTAGCGGTCCTCATCCTCCTGTGCGCCAGAATAATCCAGATGACGGTGATGTTGCCAACGATGGATGTGATAACGATGAAGGAGTAGGTGATGGCCCACAGAGCAATTCTCCATCCTGGCTGGGTGAACTGGGTTGCCGCTGTCCAGTTGCCGCTGTCCTCGAGGGAGCCAGCCTGCGAAATGTTGCTTGCGTTAAAAACGGAAAACACGCCCATGGCTTCTCACTTCTTGTAAGTGTAAAAGAAAATCTTCTGGCGTCTGCTCATTTCCTTGCAGTAGATGCTAGTAGTATCAATTTCCATGCGTTTAACCAAGTGCTGTTAAAAAGACGTCGGAATGAGCTGTCTCATGTCCTCTCGTCCTGTTTTCTGAGTGATGCAATGCAGTTCCAGGAGGAGATGAGCGATGCCAAGGGCCTCCTCCTTCTTCCCGGGCATTTTAACCTGTGCTTGAAGAGCAAAAACTAAAGAACAACTCTCTTCTTCAAGTTTCTTTTTCCTCTAAAAAAGGAAGAAAATAAGGGAAAGGAAGGTGTTTTCCAGGCCAGTGGCAAGTGATGTCTTCCTTTAGATTACTTTTAGGGACAAGAAAACATAAATGGAAGCCAAAAAACACTCCAATCCAAGTAGAAATTCTTTGTCAGGGTAGCAGTTTTCTAAAGCACCAGGTGTCTGGATCCCCTGCAGTGGGACTGAGGACATTTGCTCTTCTTTCCCCATGTAACTACTAAGTGCGAGGCAGGAATTGCACTGGGATAAAACCTCAACAGGTTTTAAGGGGACTTTGAAAGGAGGTGGAGTCTCTTGCAGGGGAAAATTAAACAACCAATTTGACATCAAATGAAATGTGGCAAAGTGGTACGTGAAACTTCCCCCCTGCTCCACTGAGTTAGTTTTGAATAACCTCTGCAATGGCCACGCTGCTCTGCCAGGATTTGACAACCTTACGTGCAAGGGTAGTTACTTTGCCAGGTTTACCAGTCCTGCAATCCTCGTGTTTCCAGGACCCTGCCTGACTTCCCGTGAGCTCCCATAGCAAGAGAGAAACTATATTTGATGCAATTCAGCAAGATCCTTCCTTTTGGATGGCTGCATCCCCTTTCCCGGTGTGTGCTGGAGGAACTTGGTGACCTCATGTGTGCAGAAACTTCGGGTTCTCCAAGGAAAGAGGAAGCCCTGACTCTGTGTGGAGCACAGCGCTCTTGCTCGCTGTCAGCTTCAAAGCAAAGGGCGTAAGTGACACACTGAGGCTGAGATTTCCAAGAGTACTTGGCACTGACTCATGCCTGCTCGAGTGGAAGCTGAAGGTGTTTCAGGTATGAAAACCTGCCTTCAGGATTCAGAAGTGCCTGTAGCACTGGGATGGCAGTAGTTTTCCAGCTCCTGGAGCTGCAGCTCGTGCCAGGCTCTCCTGTAACAGGGCAGTGTTTATCAGTTCAGGATCCTTTGCACCAGCTCAACCTGGAATCTTTCCGTGCCTCATTAATTTCTGAAGGCAGCCTAGAGTTAACCCATCACCTAACCAACTCTTTGAAGCAGGATTTCTCTGTTACAATATTGCCCAAGTGTTGCTTTTAAAGAAATCAGTACCTGTAGTCCTGCATGTAATGTCTCCTTCTCTTCACAATGGACTTCCCTGCAGGTTATCCCTCTCACTCCCCTACCCAGAAACTGAAAACATACACTTGTACATATCTTCTAATGTGCATTGCAAAGCTCTTCCAGGTGCTTCTTCAAAGTCTTATGCTGACACCTCATTAAACAGCTTAGGGACCTTCAACCTTCTGTACACAGTTCAGGAGGGCTGTTCACGACTTGCAATACAAATTCAACAGCTAATAGTGTTCTTCAAAATTTTTTTTTAATATGCTGTCTCAAATCACTGCAAATTTGAAGGAGAATAGGAGCAAAAACCTCCATATATTTTGCTGGAAGTGTGCACTAAAGTGCTTTATCCGTAATGGAAAGTAGAACGGAAGCAAGTGCTTAGAAAAAGAGCTGCACTTATTGACTCTTCAGTGGTGAAGCTGTAACCTCCCTCGGCTGACTTTGAAGATGGTCAAGGCACTCAGGTTTCTTAGGAACCTTTTTGTGAACCATCTGCCCCAGTCCCTGATCTGTTACTCAGGTGATAATCGAAGAGCAGCCACCCTTTGGTCAACATTTCATCATACGAGTCAGGAGGGATTTGCCTTCCTGGATCCACACCCACACCTTTTATTCGTTTGCTGGTTGTGCATTGACAAGGTTATTTATCATCCTGGAGCCTGGCCAGCGATTTAGTGTGTGCTATCAGCCTTTTGACTTGAAAACTGGAGCAATTTTTGACACAGGCTGGCCCCAGATTCCTCAGGGAAGTTGCATTTGCCTGAGACAGTGGGTAAAGCCTGCCTCACCAGTGGTTTTGGAGTTATACCAGAGAAAGGGACTACCTGAGAGCAGGGGGTTTGGGTTTGGCTGGTTTCACTGTTGTTTTTATTATGGGCAGGATTGTCAAGGCCAAACATTACTCTGCTGAGTCACCAGTCCCAGGTCTGAGCAAAGGGTGAGAGATTCAAACAAAAGATGTGGGTCTGCAAGGTCAGGAAGGGTGACTGAGGGGTATTTTGTGGTTTGGAAACATAATACATGGTAATCTAGGCAGTAGAGGCTTTAATTGTCCTGCAGATTGGACTCTGCTTTTGGAGGAAGAACCTTTGTCCAGGGAACAGCTCTGAGAGCAGGACATGGGGACCATGAGCATCCACCTTGGGTGGGGTAAAGTGCAGCTGGCCTGCAGCTTCATCAGCCACACGTGGGCTGGAGGGAAGCAGCAAAAATGCCTCTGGTAGCATTGAAAAGCTTTGGGTCTGTCTGACGTGGTTTGGTGCAGGGCTAGCTGTAGTTCACTTCTTCCTGCAGAGCTCCTAAAGCCCTGGGGCAAATGCTCTGCAGTCCATGGCTTTTGGTGTCTTTAGGACAATCCCTGGTCATGAATGAGGAAATGTGGAAGTTACTGATCCTTAGTATGAACAAAAACACTGCTAGTTGTGCTGTTGGATGGTCCCAGGAGCAGATGCTGTAATGAACAATCTGCCAGGGTCTGCGTTGGAAAATTGCAGCACTGGGCTGAGGGGGACAGGACACAATCACGACGGACCCTCAGGCAGTTCATAACATCTTACTTTAACCACCATTTGCTGCTAAACTATAATTGTGTCCAGAAATTTTGCCATTTGTATAGGCAAAGTCTGGGGATCAGGAAAAGAAAGGGATTACTCAATTATTGTCATGCAGTTTCATAACAGGAACTGTTATGTTCATAACTGTTTTGATACCTTGACTCAGTCCTGAGGGAAAACAACAGGTAAACAGACTCCTTTACTCAGCTTCCCCATCCAGCAGGATGTGCCCCGAAATTTTATGTGCAGGAATCAGCACAAAGGACAAGGTAAGGTATTAAAAAAGTCCAACCAGAAGAATTAATTCAGTTAAATACTCAAACAAGGGAGATGCCTAAGTGACAAGAACATGTTTGGATGTGAACGACACCCATGAGACATGAAGACCATGTGACAGACACTAATTCCCAGCAACTATATGTGATGGGATTTCCAGCCTGCATGCCATTGCTAAGTGTCAGGGATATTTGCAAACCTCTCTAAAAATTGAAGTTGTTGATATTTTCGAGGACGAATGCTCTAGGACATTGTATTACTGTCAGAAACATTAGAGGTGAAGAGCTATTCTCTTGCTAGGAGTGTCCTGGGCTGGATTGTTTTCCAGCAGCAGAGTGTAGTAGCACTGCAGGCGATAGCAAAGGTACATTTTATAATAGAATTATCCAGGGATGTTTTTTAGCCTTTAGAAACGAGATTTTGCCGTATTTTTTGACCTAAAGAAATGATGTGTGACTGAATGTTTACACAGTTCTCGCACGCAGCTCAGGGGTTTTCCAGTCTCTTTGCTAGGTAACTTAAGGATAAATGCATCCCCACTTCATCTCCTCTGACACCAGACACTGATTTTCAGTGCCATCTGTCTCTGCTCCGGGCCAGGATGAAACAACCAACTCTGTGACAGTTGTCTGCCACTTTGAATGAGACTCTTTTTTCCCCGGGGGAAAATAGCCCTTTGTGGGACAGGAGTGCAGCACTGCAGGCTTGAAAGGGCTTATTTCATCTCGGAGGCATGAATGGCGTTTGCAGTTCATGATCGCTGTGTCAGACCCAACACGGACCCACTGTCACAGCAGCGGGACGTGGATGAGCGTCGGTGTAGACACAAAACGTGGCCAGTGCAATATGCCCAGTAGCTGTTGTTACAGGCAGGACATGACCCTCGTTGCATATGCGATCGCGTGGGTGACATAAAGAGAGGTAAATGCCGCGGTAACGCTTCCTTCTGCGGGTGTAAGGCGTAGGGATTCTGCTTTGCCATGTTTTTGGATGCTCGACCAAAAATCTGAGCGCCCATGCAGCGGCTTCCCATGGGCGTATTTTTGTCCCGGCTGTCTTAATGGCGATGGCAGAGGTCTGGGGATGCGTGCAGGGCTCCGGCAGCACCGCCAGATTCCTGTTGGGGCAGCCAGCTCTATTTCTCCTGCCGCCTCCAGCTGCGCGGCTAATCCCGACCGAGCTGTCGGGCGTTTGCCGAGGGAATTGAAAAGAAAAAAAAAAAAGAAGAAGNATGGCGGCGGGCGACCCGGAGCAGGCGCGGTACTGCGGGCGGCTCTCCTACCTGTGCCTCAAGCTCACCCTCATCACCTACTCCACCACGTTCTGGGTGAGCGGCGCTCCGGGGGCGCGGGGGGCGCGGCTCGGGGCGGGAGTCCCGCAGCCCGGGCCCTGCGCACGGCTCCGGGCTTTAGCAAGAGGAGGATGTTTCCGCCGCTGAGCTGGCGGCTGTCACGCCCGTGGCCGCGGGGGCAGCGCCCCGTCTTTGCCGAGGGATTGACAAACTGG
>WAAE01026316.1:321136-342592 GCA_013400495.1 Nicator chloris
AAAAAAAAAGGCTTGGAGAAGAGGAAGACGAAAGGCGAAGCCGGAGCTGGCCAGTCGCTCCCGACGCTCCCCCGCGCTGTCCGTGCGTGCCGCTCCCCGGTGCCGGAAGCGGCGGCCCCGGGCCCGCCCGGCGGNGGCCCTGCGCACGGCTCCGGGCTTTAGCAAGAGGAGGATGTTTCCGCCGCTGAGCTGGCGGCTGTCACGCCCGTGGCCGCGGGGGCAGCGCCCCGTCTTTGCCGAGGGATTGACAAACTGGTTGTGGCGGATGGGGACTTGCAGGGGTTGGAAGTTTGGCAGGTGAGAATCATTCGTGTGCACATTAAAATGCGGCTCTGTCCTGCAGGGGAGGTGGGCGAGTAGAGCCTTTGCCCTACAGCGTCCCTCCTCGGCGCATTGGGTATGTCCTCTCCCGAGCCTCGGCCGGGTGAAGCTGTCCGGCTTTAGAGTTTACAGGTGTGTGGCACTTGCTGTCCTCATCCAGGTGTTTGGTAAAGCCAGAGTCCCAGATGATGGGTCCATACCACTGACTTCTGACGTGTGGTAAATCCACACCAGGCACCCTCTGGGCTGGAAGGAGCCCCTGAGGCCCTTTGCAAGTGCTCTTTGTAAGCACTGTGATTTTTTAAATCGCTTTTTTCAGGCTCTGGGATACTGGGAAGATGCTGGTTTCAGGCGGTGCTGATGTCAGAGCCGCTCAGGCAGGGTTTTTTGTATCTGGCTTTTTCACTTTAAACACCGCTTAAGTTCTAGTTTGGCTGGTCTGGTTGTGTCTGACATGATATTTACCAGTTGGGAGCATGAGGCTTTTGCTTTGCTTGTGTGGGAGAAGAGGCTTAGATCCACCAGGTTTGATAGCGAGTGTCAGATTCAACCTATGATTTAACGAGCAAAATGTTCGGGTGTAATTCAGGCTTTTTGGGATCTTGGATATCTTTTGTCTGTCTTAGCAGACAAACCAACACTTGGGTTTAGGCTCCTGATGCCCCCTGTGTTCCTCCACAGCTATTTTGCAGTTGTGAGTTTCGGAAAAGGGAAATTCCAATTTGCTGTGTTATTTTTCAAGCCTCTTTCTTGCGGCGCGTCCTTCGTGAAGGACCGTGCACGTTGTCTGCCCTTTCTGGCGGCAGCAAGGGCCCTTGCTGGTGGGATGTAAACATTCATCTGGTGGCAGAGAAAGGGCCCTTCTGAAACCATCCTCGGAGTGCCCGCGGAGGACAAAGCCTCTTTCAGGCAGCCGGAGGATTTTATTTACTCTTTGTAGTCGCTCGCTCTGGATTTTCAATGTTCTGCCCCACTTTATAAGCAAGAGCTTCCATTTGTCGACCGTGCCGGGGAGATGGTTTGCCCTGGGAGGGGGGAGGAGGGGGGCTGTGAGAAGGGGAAGGAAGGATGGGGAATGACAGGGAGTTGTTTTGGGAAGGCTGGCGCTGGGCAGCATCCTGCTGGCGCTGGGGCCCAGCACGCGCCGGGTTGTGTGAGGCGTGTGGGCTTCGCTCGCGGAATTTTCTTTTATTCCAGCTTAGCGAAGCAGATCTCGTCAGCTGGAAATGTCAGTCGCCTGGCTCTCTTTTCAGCACTGTTCTTCTTGCTGAGTTAGTTGTTTTGTTTTTTTTTCTTTAATCAGTGTAAATGGATGTAAGGCTTGGCTGTGGGAGTGTTGGCTTGCTTGAATGTTGGGTGGTTTGTGGTGTTCTGCTGCTGTTTGGGGCTTTGACCTGCTGGATGCTGAGTTCATTCGATTCCCTCCCTGCTGGTGCAGTTCCTCTGGTACATCACGAGTGATGAAGTCCCAGATTTGAGTCCCCAGGATGGCTTTAAACCACCAGGAACTAAATACCAGCCTTATCCAAAGCAGAAAGGAAATAAAAGCGTTGCTGGGAGTGTCGGAGGGGATGTTTGCTACAGGCCTTGTGGTCTTGCCCTGTCGCCCAGGGCTTTTTTTAAAAACTGGCTGTCACTGTAACTTTTCCACGCAACCCTTTTGCTGCTGAAAGGGGCTGTAAGGTAATTTTCTTGCCCAGCTGAAACAAAATCCAGCATTTAAAACAGAAGGTGCTGTTGTTGAGCTTTATTTAAGAAAAAGAACTGTAAATACAGGGTTAGAGCTTCTGCTTATAAATAAATAAACAAATGCTTCTCCTTTCTCTTGGGAAAGCAGCTTCTGTGTGTGCAAAAACCCCAGAGAAATCCCCTGGTATTTGCTGGTGGATGCTCATTTAATGTGAGTCAGGGCAGTTAATTCTTCCTGTGTACACAGCTGGAATTGCCAAACTGGGAGCTGTTGTGAAGGATGCAGGATGCAAACGGTCCCCTGGGTTCCCGGCATCAGGGTTGTGTCTCCCACCCCCTGGGCACAGGAAGGGAGAGCACAGATTGCAGAAGAGACTCGGGTGGGGTGGCTGCTGGGTTAGCACATCTGCTTGCCAGGAGTGAAGGCTGCTGTTGGCTTGACCATATTAAAGGTTTTAAAGGTTTTTATTAAATGCTTCAGAAAACAGAAGATAATGAAAGCATAAATCTTGGAGGGTGTGGGGAGAAGATATGTGTATATAAAGATGCTATATGTATTTAGCTATCTTAAGTTCTTAAAGTAGGCAGTATCTTGTATTTTACTTACAGGCACCTTTTAGTCAAGAAAACCCTGAAATGTAATGCTTTGATGAGAAAACTATGGTTAAGAAAAAGACATTTCAGTTAAAAGTTCTAGTCTTGAAACAATGCTCTTCTGAAATTCTGATAATCCCTATCAAGCTTTAATACCTGTGGTATATGACCAGTGTTCCTTTTCTTTTTTTTTTTTTAAGTTTTTAAACAAGGCATCTACCAGGCAAGAGGAGTTGTTGCCAATGGCACTTCCTTGTTTGCAGGAGAATCTGGTTTTGGGATTACTCTCAATTTGGTCAAATTTTAAGTTGCTTTTTAAATAGCTTCAGTTTATTTACTTTTTATGGATGAACCCTTCTGAGAATTTTCTCTCTTTAAATGACAAACTGGTGGCATTCCCCACATATTGTTCTTTGGTGTCATTACTCATTTCCATAGAAAATCAAGGGCTTCCAGTAAGCTGCTATTTATTTTAAGATATCCCATAATTTAAAAAGTATTTCAACCGTTTGGCTCATGAGCTCGTAACTCACATCGTGTGTCCCTCCATGTCCTTTGTGTCATATCCAAAATTAAGAAGTGAAATTAAAAATTCAGAACTATAATGAAGAGGCATTGGTGTGCAGAGAGCAGACTCGTGTTTCCTGTGGAAATGTCAGGTCAGGAAAGGGGAGTGTTGTTTATCAGATTGCCAGAATGATTGATTCGTGTCTGGTCTCTTCCCTGACAATGTGTCTGGCTGGTGGAGTCACCAGCAAAGTTTTTCCACTGCAATCTTTGTAATTAAGTATTGTGGGCTATTTTTTATTTTAATTAGTTCAGCGTAATTCCAAGTGATTTGCGGCACACCATAGTTTTAATACCAAATGATTTTTGACTTAACTAATTATTTTGATTGAAATACCTTTACCTTGTTAAATGAAATATGTCCCTTTCTATTTCGCTTGTCAGCTTTATCTGGTAGTTGCTCAAGAAAGTGACAATTTCAAACTTAGTTTGGCTTTTTTTCAGTTTTTAATCTGGGGCCTTTCTCCTGATGGCAGGAGGAGTGGAGGTATAGAAATATCTGACTGTCTTTACTGAGCCTAAGTGCAGTAGGAGTTAATATGAAGGGACAGATTGGCTGTTTGCAGACCAGCTTAGAAACTGTGCTATGTTAGAGGCACATATATATTTCTATATATTTATACACAGAGAGAGAGAGCACACAGAGTTCTGTATATTTATACACACAGACAGACAGACACGCAAAGGAGGGTCATTATTGCCATGGCAGTTGCTCATAAACATGATATATGTCATCTCAGATGGGTAATAAATTACATTTCAGCCAGTGATGTATATTTTGATTAGTTTAACTTTCAGAATCTTAAAACATGATGAAATATATTTTTGAAACTAACAAGTTTCATTTTTTTTTTCCAACTCAGCTCTTTCTCCACTTTAGTCTTTGAGGGTTTTTAAATTATTTTTTTTTTATCCAAACTTCTGCCTGGGGTGTTTCATTGTTTATAATGAATCCTGAAGTGAGCAGTGACAGGTTCCTGTGTCCTCACAACCTGTCATCTCTGTGTTTACTGGGAGAAAGAGTAACATCCTCTGTGCTCTCCTCTGTTTCTCTTCCAGGTGATCGGAGCCCTCGTCCTTGCCGTTGGGATTTATGCAGAAATTGAAAGACAGAAGTACAAAACTTTAGAAAGTGCCTTTCTAGCCCCAGCAATTATTTTAATACTTTTGGGCATTGTAATGTTCCTGGTATCCTTTGTGGGTGTACTGGCTTCTCTAAGAGACAACTTATGCCTTCTGCAAGCAGTAAGTGTTGGAATTTTTATTCCTAGTTTCTAAGGCTTGTTGCTTTTGCTTTTCACTGTCCTCTGAATTCACATCCAGAACTGTGTCGGCACTGAAAAATATTTTAGCCGAGTTTCTTTTTTAAATTTTTTAATTAAACCTGAATTTGGTGGCCGTGGTCCCTCCCTCAGGGAGCAGCAGCATTCGGTCTTGCCAGCGACAGGACCGGCGAGGGTCTGAGCCCAACGCTGGGAAAAGAAGCTTCCCAGCAGTTCAGGTGATATGGAAAATAACCAGGAATGTGAGTTATTATCAGCTGCTGTGTATCTTGTGCAAACTCAGCTGTTGACTGAGCCGGCTGCTCGTTTCAGCCCAGCTCAAGAGAGAAACCCTGGCTCAGGCTGACGTCCGGCAGGCCGGTGTGGCCGCAGTCTGTCTGTCCTCCCCTGGGAAGTGGAATGTAGGGGGGAGATGGAGAAATGTGTGTCCAAAGTTGGCTGTGGAGCTCAGGCCTTTGAGAGAAATGAAAGGGACAAGGTTTTTTCCCCAGTGCCTCTGAAACGGTGAATTTTAGGGAAGTTCCTGGGTAAGGCTATGGTTGCAGATGGAAGCTGCACGTGTGACTAATTGAAATGAAAGTGTGCAAACTTCGTTTTCACCTGCACAGAATCACACAGATTTTGGGTTGGAAGGGGCCTTTTAAAGGCCACCTGGTCCACCCCCCTTGCAATGAGCAGGGACACCTTCCACTAGGCCAGGTTGTTCAAAACCCAACCCAACCTGGCCTCATCGTGTCGGTTCAGTCTGACAAAATGCTAAATAATGTGGTTTGTTACGGAGGGCAAAGCCAGAAATAACCATGGATTTTGAAGTTATACTGAAATTTTACTGAGAGGCCCTCCTTAGGCTTCTTTCCCACTGAGCGTGGTGGTGTGTCAGATGCCAGGGACATTTTCTGTTCCCATTCTGGTAGCAAACCCAGCTGGGTATTCATCACAGCAAGTCCCTGATGCCAGCTTCCCAGGCTGATTCCAGACTTAGCAGGAGGAAAGATACCTGTCTGGTGAATTCGTGACACTGACACTGAGCACACAGAAGTTAAAGCAGCTTTCAGAGGAGAGCATTAGGGATTATTTTCAGACAAGGGGTCATAAAACTTCACTCCTGATGAAATTCATTGTTACACAGCAGACCTATATTTGCTGAACACCCATCTTTTATGCCTGAAGGGTTGGAAAAACATTTCAAGTACTGGCATGCTGCAGCTCTCCCACAGTGCAATAGATTTCTTGATATTTTTCACACTTTGCAGACTCTTTGATGAGCAGTCATGGTTGCACACGTGGTTGTGTGTGAGTGCATTTGTGAGCACGCGTGTACACACAGGCAAATGAATGTGGCAAGCAACACAAAAAAGGTACCAAGCCTGGACTTTTGCTTTGATTTATCACTGGCAGTGTAGTAGAGGGTGGTTTGGATTATCTTAAGCTGTGCTCCTTTATCCACTAATTGAAAGCCAACAGGTAAGTACTGGTTTTGTAGGAAGCATAAAAACGTGAAGTGTGGTATGGTTTGTAGCAGTCCATCAATATGCTTCTCTGGGATGCTGTTGTGGAAAGGAGTATCTTGGCAGGATAATTACATCTCATGGTTTTGAGTCCATTCAGAGCAGAAAAAGAATGTGCCTGCCCATTGGGCAAAACCCAGAATAATTAATTGAGGAAAAAAGGCTTTCTTGTGACACTGACAGTTTTATAAGAACAAACCCGTAATTTTATCTTTCCCTTTAAAATGCCATGCTGAAAGCCAAGTGTATTGGCTATTGAATGCTAGACTAAAGGCTAGACTAATTGAAGGAGTAATTGGAGTTCTGTCTAATGACTCACTTGCACTTGTCTTCCTGCAGTTCATGTACATCCTCGGTATCTGCTTGCTGATTGAGCTGACAGGCGGAGTGGTGGCCCTGATCTTCAGGAACCAGGTGAGCTGCTTGCTTCAGGTTTGGATATGATTCAGCTCTGCTAAATAACAGCTGCTCAAGTTGTCGCCTGAGCACCCATTGATAGAGGTCTGGAGACAGGTCCAGGTTTTCAGGGTTCAGCGATGGTGGGGTTTGCCACCATTCCAGAGACAAATTCCAGGTTAACGAACTTGGAGAAAATCTGGTGACTACAAATGTCCAACACAGGCAAAATGAGTTTCCAGCTCTTCGTGTATGACAAAATGCTTTCTTCTGTTTTGCCATCTGGGTCTGACTGCTAATTTGGGAAGTTTCCAGATGGATTTGGAGACCGTTGTTTTTTAGCGGCCCAAATGTTTTGCCTCAGTTAAAGGACAGCTCTTCCCTGCCCACATCCATAAGCAACATAAAAAATTTATATAGGAGACTCCATCATTGACAAGCATGCTGTAACTGCATTCAGCCCTTGATCTTTCTGCACAGAAAGCAGCAGGCTATTTTTTTTCAGTTAGAAATGCTTTAGAACATAAATGTATTCACTATGGCAAGTACTGGATGTCTGCGCTTCAATTTACAGCAGGACAGCTACGCTTAGGGACAGGGTTCTTCCCTTGTTTTTCAAGGTTAGTGAAGAAGTTTGGGTTAGTAGGGGGAGAGCAAGGAAGTATTTATGGAAGCTTAGGGTAGCAGCCTCTATTGAAGTCCTGTTTGTTTTGCATGTCGTGTATTTTTCCCATGTCTTTCTCTACTTCCTTTTCAAATCTGTAGAGTCTAAATGAGGTTCTTGACCAGTTAGGAGGGTCCTGTGTTATTTCTCATCACTGATGTGATAATCCTTTTTGTTCTGGTTAGTTTGTAAGTGTTGCAGTTCCTAATACTGAGAAGGTGAGTGGGTGTATTTCAGGTTTTCTGACCTGTAAGGCTTTAACTTTGTCCATTTCAGCAGCTGGATTGAAAGGAAAGTTGTTACATTCTGGTTGTGATCAGTCCCTGGTTTTGCCGTGCTGAGATTGTGCTGGATCTTGAAAATGAAATACTCGTTTTTTTTTTCTTTTCTCTCATCTTCTGAACTTTAAAAACACTTTGTTGATTTAATTTCTAATATGCCATGCTGAGGAGATACCGTTTTATATCTGCTACTGCCTCATTGCCATATTTCTCAAACCTACCACTGTAAAACATACAGATATGCCTTTTATTCCACTCCATGTGGAATAAAGCTCTCTATCTGGCAATTTTGGACTCTTTGGAAAATCAAATTAGTGGAAAATCCTTGGAAAATAAAATTCATGGACGGCGGTGACACAGTCAAGTCTTATTGCTCAGGGCGTGGTGGAGACCATGGTGCCAAGCTCCCCCACTCAAACCCACTGCTCTGGCATCCAAAAGATGCTGAGGGTCCCCAGTGACAGGGATCCTGCCTGGGGAGAGCGGGACCATCTCTGGGAGCTGCTTGGAGAGTGCCAGCAGTGAGAGGTGTCGCACTTCCCAGCCCAAACCCAGCAGTGAGGCTGCTTCCGTAGAGGAGAACAGATGGTTGGTCCCTGCAGGGCTGTGCTGAAATTTGTTTTTAACGAGTGTTTTGGTTTTTTACCTAGAAAAAAGTAAAAAAAAAAAGCCTTTTTTTTGTGCTCATCAGTTACACTTGTCACTTTAACCTGCTCTTCGAATTCTGTTCCAGCCCGTGTGCCCATTGTGCAACCCATGAATGTTGTTTTTTCCTTTTGCCTTCTAGACAATCAAGTTTTTGAATGATAACATTAGAAGAGGAATTGAGAATTACTATGATGATTTAGACTTCAAGAACATCATGGATTCTGTCCAAAAGCAGGTTTGTTGGGGGTTTTTTTCCCCTTTGACTAACTCAGCAACCGCTTTGAGTTTTTCCAGTGATGTGACAATCAAGTTGTTACGGATGAGGTGGGTGACATCTCATGTGTCATCTCTTATGGTGTTCCTGCTGAGGTCAGGGCTCATCCAGCATTCCAGCTGGCATTTAAAACCCTCTTACATCACTGCAAGAAGAGAGGGCCAAAATGCAGCTTTTGCCTTGGCAGGTGCCAATCAAATGCCCAAGGTCAGATCCTACAAACCTGTAGGTTTATAGGTTTATAGCGGCCCCACAGCTGGGTTCAGATGAATTCCACCTAAATTCCACCCGTGGCCTTGCACTCAACGTTTCTGCTGGCTGGTCCAAGAGACTGAGAAGCATCTTGTTAACAGGAGGCATGGGGTAAAGAGAAATGGGCTGGCATTTAGGCTGCTGCAGCCTGGGCCCTTGTGTGGCTGCTCGAGGGCATGCCCAGAGCTCTTTATCAAGGTGGCTGTTGGAAGGAAACACCAGTGGAAGAGTAATTAAAACACCAATGGAAGAGTAATTACACCTGTAATTAAAATTCAGAAACTGTGGTGAGCCCAGCTGAGCATTACTTAATGGCACGTGGCCTTGACTCACAGCCTTTTTTTAGTTGTTTTTTTTAATGAGGCTGGTCTGTTGAAGTGTTTATTGGGTTATTGAACAGTTCTGCAATGGAGTTCAGAGACTGCAGAAGAAGCAAAAAGTGTTCAGAAATGTGATGTCAGGGCCCATGTGATAGCCATGACCATGCCAAGTAATGGCTGTTAAAAAAATTGACTTAGGAAGTGATACATATATTCTGGGACATCGTTATGGAGATGGTAGCCTGCTTTGAAAAACAAAGTTAGCATGGAAAGTCTGTCAAAAGCAGACCATCCTGAGGAAATTTTGTCATTAGACTTTATAACGCTTTAAAGTTTCCGTGCACTGCCCAAAATTATGGATACATACACGTTAGTGATTAAATGAACTCCTTCTTTTCCCTTCATTTAAAGTGAATATTTATATTGTCAGTTTAAACTTACAGTATTTATTTGCCAGCTTTCAGTTCTTCTAAGTTACAGCCACAGTGTTTTGGTGAGATTAATTTATGCCTTAGAGCAATACTTTTGTCTTTTAGATCCAGTTGGAAATGTAGATGTAATCCTTAAAGCAACTGCAGAGGGAGATTAGTGGTCAAGATAGAGTCAGTGTAAAAACAGTGCTTAGTGATGGCCAGAGCTGGAAGGATGATTTTTCAACTCAGAAAAGATGGGAGGTGGAACTTTGCACAGAGTACTTTGCTCTGGCACCCTGGGTTATAGTTCAATGAGTTACAGAGGAATGTTACCTGTACCTTTAATTCTTTTAAATTATATTTATCATATACATTCATACATGCCTTGCTGATAAAATGACAGATTTTTTTGGTAGCTAAGGCTTTTAATATTGTTTTATTCTTACTTTGTTTTCTACTTTTTCAAAGAGTTTAGTGTACATTTTTTTTTCCTTTTCCTTTTGGAATCATAGAACCATTAAGGTGGGAGAAGACCTTTAAGACGAGTGAGTTTTGTGGTTTTGTTTGTTTGTTTGTTTTCTCTTCAGTTTAAGTGCTGTGGTGGGGAAGATTACAGAGATTGGTCCCAAAATGTGTACCACAACTGTGCAGCTCCAGGACCACTGGCTTGTGGAGTGCCCTACACTTGCTGCATCAGAAATAAGGTAAGTCCTGGCATCTCAGCATCACTGGTGTTCACTTAAAAAAGGACATGACTTTAGGAAGTCTGGGGTAAGAAGTGAAGGAAAATGGGTCCTTTCCTCCCCTAATGGATCTGTGGGTCCTGGCAGCTTGAAAGGGGGAAAAGAATGGATTAGATGTGCTGGCTATGGTCCATTTTACTGACCCACTTCCCAGCCCCAGAAGGGATGCTGGGAGCTCCACTAATCTCATGGCTCGCCTGAACCAGAGCTGCTTAAAATTCGGTTTTGCTCGTGTTTTCCCCAGGGTTTGCTGCTCCAGCTTTGCCAGGAAGCCTGGGACCTGGTGGCTTCCGTGGGTGGGGTCAGAGTGATGTGCTCCAGCTGCTATGTGGATTAAAAACCAAACAGAATGACTTTGTCATCTCCAGAATAATCCAAAAACATGGGCAACTGACCTCAGGGGGTCAGGGCATGCTTGTGGGCACAGGTCTGCCCCAACCTGTCCTTGAAAACTACCTGCCTCTAAATTCCTGGAAGGACTGGAGTCTGAACCAGTTTCCAGTCTGTGATGAACTGGTACCAGCTGGTGCTGACAGCACTAGGAGCAGGCGTTGAATTTCATGCAAATGTGTTTTAATTAATTCTGTAATTCACTGTTCTTCGTTTGAGGGATGCATGTAATGCTGAATTTGATAAAGAACTATTTCTCAGCTACTCCAGTACAGGCAGTCCCTGCCTCACTGGGTTTTGGTCTCTAGTCTGAACATGAGGCAGAGAGATTGGGTGTGTGTAAGAGCAGAGCTCATGATGGATGTCCTGCTGCTGCCTGGTTTGGGCTGCCCTTTCAACATCTGCCTTGAGCATGGCTGTTTAATTAACAGAAAGGAAAAATAGATGCAATGGTTGTGTCAGTAATCCTGCTAGGTGTTGCTGAGAAATGTGTATCATAGGAAGGTGCTTCTTACGTGTGCTCACACATTTTTGGTGTGTGGGAATAGGGTCTGTTTAAATTGGTGATGAGCTTTGATTTATTCTCAGCAACCAAAGCTGAACAGTTATGCTTTGAGTCCTGGGTGTTTGAGAGAAAGAATCTGCAGCTGGATGGAGCAGAACAACTCAGGATTTTGCCTTCAGGAAAGGGAAAGCACTGAAATAAAAACTCCTCCAGGGAAAAATGGGGAGTATATTCTCCGTATGCTTCACTGGCAGCTGAGGGGGGTGGGGATTAGGCTCCTTGTAGCCCGTGAAGTGTTAAGCTCAGGGAAGTTAATTGAAAGGCAGGGAGAAGCCCCAAACGGAAGTGTGGCTCACCCAGGTGCTGCAGTAGGTGAGGGCTGGTGGCTCTGCAGCAGGGAGATGCTCTTGCTGTGCTGGGCGCAGTCCGGGCACGGGGCTGTGCACGGCTGCCTCGGGGAAAAAACAACCAGAAGATGCATCAATCTCGTGTGTTTGACAAATCCTTCCAAATACAGGCTGGTTTCTGTTCTGGAAAGCTACAGATATGGTTTGTGATTACTCCTTGGCTTTGTAGTCATGGAAAACTCCTGCTAATGTCGGTGCCTGGATTCTGATCCTCTGTAAAAGCCTTCTGCTAACACGAGGCAGCTCGTACTGGGGGGGCTCTAAAGGAACTATGTTTAAGTCAAATTATTTATTAAAGACTTACACTAGTGTAGCAGATAGAAATTAGTCCCAAATGCCTCTAATCCTCTGTTTCCAACACATTTATCTCCTCTGTGGACGTTTGCTTATGCCACGACGAATTTCCTGTTAGCAAATTCTGTGTTTAAAGTTAAATGAGGGGACCGTGTTCCTTGTGGTCAGGTATTTGGGAAGTGACCACGTGTCGGTCGGTCAGGCTTCAGCAGGTTTGGGAACACGAAACCACTCACAGCCAACACAACACACTGGTGCCTAATACTGATGTTGACTTCCAAGTGTATTTATTACCTGTGGCTGGCAGGTGGGTGCCCCACACAGCTCCCCAACAGCCCTGTGGGACAGTCAGAGCTTTTTCTTCTAGGAATGTGCTGAACCTTGTTTGTCAGACAGTTGTGTGCTCAAAGTGAGAGCCCAGCTTTTTGGGGGGCTTAAAAACTCCCCTTTTTCCTCCATGTCTTTGGCTTTGTTTGCTGCTTGCTTTGATGCCAGTGGGTTTTTACACTGGATGATTTTTAAGTGAAGGACAGGATTTTCAGGTTGGCTTTTCCAGGCTTTCAAGGTAGAACCTTGGAACCCACAGAAGGCATGACATGGCTGCAGAAAATGCATTAGTAATCTGTGGTGAATGCAAGCACTCAGTCTCTTTTAAATATATGGGTTTTGTATTCATGTATGTAATGGTATTGTATGAATATTGTAATGAATTTAGTCTTGCAAAAAGCATTCATAGCATTGGAAGTTATTTGAAACTGAAGATATTTCTGAGCTTAAATATGTCATCGTCTTGGCATGAAGGCTGTGCTAACCCCTGGTTTTAGTAACAAGGTGTGTTAAGTTATTAAGGCTTTAAAAGGAAATCCAGCTGTTCATTCTGTGGAAACAGCTGTGTTTCACAGCTCTGTCACAGCTCGTGTTGGTTGCTGGTGCCACCCTGGTTTTGTTGGATAGAAATGGTTCAAATGTCTTGTGGCACACTGACAATACTCATTCCTCTAAAATCAGATAGAGTTCTAACTAAATCTGACACTGGGGCTGCTGGGATAAACTGGTGTTGGACTGGGAAATAACCCTGACATTGCTTCTATATGAGTTGGGTGAGAACGGAGTAAAAATAATATTTTTGTGATTTTAGTTTCCTGCTGCTGTTCATATTTGTTGTTTTCTTTTCAGACAGCCATTGTCAACACCATGTGTGGATACAAAACCATTGACCAAGAGGTAACACAGCCAGTGCCCACTCTGTCATGGCAGAGGGTGCTGCTTCTCTGCTTTTTATTTTTTGGTCTGTTATAAAAGTGTTTTCTGTGTGCTTTAATCTGCCAGGCAGTTAAATTGGCAATTAAAACAGTTCTTTCTTCCTGGAATAATTTCCATATATGAGAAAAAACTATTCTTGTTTGATTTTTGTACCTTCCCTTGTTTGCATTTTCCACAATTCCTTGTTTGTTGACAACTTCCCCAAGCTAATTGCACAATTAATGCACAAAAAGCTGCTTTCAAAATTTGAAGCAGTAACTTGAGTTGGGGCAAACTTTTAGTACTTCAAAGCCAAAGTTTCTCACTGAGTAAAATTGGCATTGATAACACCCAACTTAACTGTTTCTCAGTATTTTATATCCCAGAGTCTGTATTTTATTTTCAAGCCTGTGATAGCATTCCTGGAAGAGCAGTGGGACTTCCCTGGTTGTGTTGGCCGCCTTCTCCTCCCTCCAGGAGCGGGATGGGGCCTCCTCCTTCAGCCTTCCCTTTCGGGAACAGCCCCAGTGACACCAGAGGAGAGACTGCCAGCTCAAGGCAGTAATCGCAGGGTGATTAAGCAGGGAAATCGGTAATTGGATCTGCCCTGAGTTCTCCACTCCTGGTTTTGGAGTGCTGGGGCTAGGCAGGGCGGGGGGCTGGTCTGAAAAGGCTTCTCTCCCCAGCTCATTTGAGGCACTTGGAGCACAATGCCAGCCTCGGTTGTTGGTTTTTGGGATTACCAGTTATCTTTAAATACAGCTTATCTTCATTTAGATTCATTGATTTGTGGCTTAATCACCTGAAGGCTCCAGCCGGGCTCTAACACGGAGCACTTCAGCATGTGCTTAACTTTACCCCCTTCATCTGCTTAGGACCCTCTGCAGCCTCAAAGGCTTTCTGTGTTATGGGTTGGGGCTCACGGAGCACCACAGCTTGCAGGACTGGATCCAAAATCCTCTTGTTCCTGTCCTTTTTGGGGTCTTTTTGCGAAGCACTTGGTCCACGATTTATATTTTTCCACTGCTATATTTTCAACGTGGAAGCGGAGATGAAAGCTAAAGAGAGACTTCTCTGCTTTCCAAATGGTCTTAAATGAGATTCTTAAATGAGAGCACATTTCTTGTTGAAAAATAGCTGCAGCAAACAGGTTTCGGACAATGAAATGACTTACTCAGGTGTAGAATAACTTTTAAAAAATAGAGTAATTTTTTGAGGTGTGGAGCAGCCTAAGAACAGATGGAAGAGTTACCGATGAGGTTTTTTGTTAACCTCCGTGGGTTTAGAGAGGTGGGAAGGCAAACCAAATCTGCCTCCCTGAGTTTTGGGCTGCCACATGGATCACACACCAGTGGAACTGCCTGTTGAACCCTTCCTCTGATGTTTTGCAGCGCTTGAGCGTTCAGCACGTTATCTACGTCCGCGGGTGCACGAATGCTGTGCTCATTTGGTTTTTGGACAACTACAGCATCATGGCCGGCGTGCTGCTCGGCATATTGCTGCCCCAGGTAAGAGAGGGCCGCTGTGTTAACCCTGAGAGGGAGCTTCTGATTTGCTGGTATGGGAAATCCCATTTGACTGTAATCACAGTCTTCTTCTTGAATTTAATGTAACTGATCAGCTGAGGTGGCATTCTGGTCATTTGGTAGCATCGCTGTGATATGTCGCAGGATTTGGGGAGGTAATTCGCTTGTGCTTGGGGGGGAGTTTTTTGAGTCCTCCCCTAGCTGTGACAACTGGGACGTGCTCATGCTCCAGTGAGATGAGCTGCATGTGCTGTCTGACCGGGGCTGCTCTTCCTCTGGCAGTTCCTGGGCGTGCTGCTGTCCTTGCTGTACATCACCCGTGTGGAGGACATCATCACGGAGCACAAGCTGAGCGAGAGCCTCTTCGGAGACGCGCGCCACGGAGCTGCCCCCGAGCCCGCCGGCGCCGGCTGCTGCATGTGTTACCCGGGCTGACTCGGAGAACCCAAAAGGCAGCTGAACCAGGCAAACCCGGCAGCTTTGGTCCCTGCTGGCTGTTCCAGACTGGGGGGGTGGTGAAGCAGCCAGCAGCCGGCGGCGGGTGCGGCCCAGGACGCACCGGAGGGCCCCGCGGCGCTGCCGGAGCGGGGCTCTGTGGATCATTAAATCTCCTGCTGAGTGATTGCTGAGTGGTGACACAGCCAGGACAAAACTGGAGAAGATTTGAACGTCGATTCCTAGGAAGTGTCTTTGCGTCTCGGGGTGTCGTATTGAAGTGTTTGTCCTTTTCCAGCCGTGTTTTCTTACTCCTTCCAGAGAGATTTCTTACCGATCGACATGGTGAATATTCAACATGTGTTTGATAACGGGGTTTTATGCTAATCGTGATGAATTTACTGACAATAATGGATGTGATGCTGATCGCTTTAATTGCTCAGTCTTCTGTGCCTTTTAATAATGGGGCAAATGCCAATGTCAAATCAGTCAGGTAATGCTCGATCTATTTTTTAACGCGGTTTATTACTGTCTGGCTTTTGTATAAACTGACAGGATGTTTGAGTCTTGGATGTACTGTATTTTTCCCCTTTAGTAAATTAACTTGGTGATTTATGACTTCATATTTTTTTGGAGTTCTGTATGTCAAGATGTTTCTAAAATTTACTGTCGAAATAAAAACAATGAGTCGTTTTTCTTAAAAAAAACCCACCAAAACCCACACAGGTTTTGTTTAAATTTGTTTTTATTTTCTTATTTAAGTTAAGCTTCTCCCTCAAATGGTGAGTCAAAAGGTAGAAGTAGCAGGAGCTGTGATTCTGGCTTGGGTGCTGCCTTCCTGGGGTTTTAGAGAGTCACTGAACATCTGTGCCTCCCTTGCCTCTCCACCAAGAGCTCTGGGGTTTTTGTTGGTGTTCCTTTGTCCTAAGCATTTCTCTGCAGGCTTTCCAGCCCCAGCCAGGCCTGCAGGCAAAATGCAAAACCTAATTATCATAATATTTCAATTAAACCCAAGTCAGGATGAGAATAAAGCAGGTTTATGTCCTGAATGTAAATCTCTGTGTTTCTGAACACTCCACTAAGAAAAACAAGGCAACATCTGATATTATTCTCTCCTTGCTGCTTTTTGTAGTTGCGTTTTTAAAAAATGTTCTTGTCCTGGGCATTTTTTTCTGCTTTCTTCAAAACTCAGACCTTGCTGCTTAACTCTCTGCCTTCACCAAGAATTTCTGAGGAAACTTCATGCATTTCCAGGAGCCAAAAAAAAGGACTCATCCAGTTCTTCGGAGTTCCTGGTGCTTGCTAGGGAGAGAGATCCCAGTCCGGCACTGGCAGTGTGAGGCTGTTTCTTACACAGCACACTCTAGCGTTGGCCCTGCACGTGGCTACTGCTTATTTAATTGCTCCTTGTCACCCAAATTGTCCCGGTCTCTGTCGTGAATAATGTGTTCTGGTAAGTTAAGAAGCACGGTGTGTTTTAAGGGTGGATTTGTGTACGAAGAAGGGAAGGAAGAGCAGTTTGGGAGGACGGAGCTGAGTGAAGGGTGGGAAAATGGAAGCTGCAGGTGGTTTGTAACAGAGACTGGGCTGGGAAGGTGGGAATGACAAAGGTAGTTTTCTCCTTTGATGACAGAAGTAATTTTGTTTTTTTCTAATAGTGTCTTGTAAATGTGGGGGTGGTGTGAAATATGAGATAACCCAGAAACCAGGAGGTAGTGGAAGCGTGGTTAAGCTTTAGGTGGTTTAAATGAAATGGGGAGAGTGCTTTGGGATACAAGAGAACTTACTTTGAATACTTTGAATTACAAGAGAATTACCCCTTGAGAAGAAAATTTGTGGGCTATACTGAATTTTCAGCCATCCCCGATGTCATTCACGGTGTTTGGGTGGGAGTGATGTCAACCTGACGATCACAAAGTAAACCCTGTGTGATTTTGTTTAATAAATGATTGATTCAAAAGCTATTGACCCTTCCCATTCCCTAGGATCTGAGGAAATTAACTCTTGGCTTCATAAGCAATGGTGACTGGAGGGAGGGATGATGCCTGTTGGGAGGTGGCTGGAGGAGAGAGATGCAGCAATTCTCTGCTCAGCTGCCTTCTCCAGAGAGCCGATGAGAAAATTGCCTTCAGATGGGTGAGGAATGCTGATGTAATTTAATCCCTGTCCTCCCGACAGCAGCTAGGCTGCTCCTCACAGATGCATCCTTAACCTGATTTAAGAAAATGCTCCTTGGCTGCTCCTTAAAAGACTGAGACAGCTCCACAAAAATCCCAGGACTATGGATTATTCTGTGTACAGAATTTTAAAGCGCTCTGACAACTGTGAGCTGCCCGTGCTTCATGCTCGATGCGTTCCTGCTTTCCACCACCATTCAGGAAAAGTGATTTACCTCTCTATTTCATGAGGCCACAGAGGCACAGACCTGGCACAGCCCTTGGGCGAGGCACGCTGGCGAGCCGGGGGCCTGGCTGGAGCATCATGCACGGTCTCTGCTCTATATGCTGCCGCTGGTTCTTGATAAAAATCTTTAATTAGCGCCGATCCGGAGCAGAAATGCCGAGCAGGTCTCCCTCTGGTGGTACGGATATGCCGTACCGCAGGGCACAACTCAATCTCTGCTGGCTGGGAATTAAATCTCTGCGTCCATAGGGCACCAGGGTTTCTTCAGTGGCCCTTTCCCCTGCTCTGCTTCAAGAACATCCTTTGTGCAGGCACAGCATCCAAGGAAACCCCTCGATGGTGCCGAACTTCTGCAGGGGTTATCATCTGTTCATGAGGCAGGGAAGGACACTCAGGATACAGCTGCTGGTTACAGCTTCACCTTCATTCCTTGGAGGTGGGATGAGCTAATTTCCCCCGATGGGGAAAATTATCAGTGTTTAAGATGTAAGAACTATTTAGCTAAAAGTTGTTTTGTAGATCTGTGTTCCTAAAGCCCTTTTCTTCACTAGAACTTCCCAGCGTTCACAACTTTCCCGCACCAGCTGATTATTCAAAAGTTCTTGTGTGGGTTCAGGAATTGATTTTTGGTAAGAAATAATGTGATGGGTGTTGAACTGCAAAGGGCAGGTGCTCCCACTTGCCGGGATCCTGTGGGCTGTGCTGGGCCAGGGAGATCACCTCCATCACAGGAACACCAGTGGCACAGAAGCTGCTTTGGGTTTGCATCCTCATTTAATGTCTGTGCTTCTGGGGGAGGGGGGAGAGAGGGCAGCATCTTCATCTGTGCTGGGAGAGCAGTGCTGCTTGTTTGTCTTGTCAAAATTACATTCAGGGCATCGTGCTGCTTAAAACTGCAGAGAAAAACTTCAGACCAGGAGATTCAGCTCCTGGTCTGAAGTTTGTCTCTGCAGCGCTAAGGGATAAAATTTTGCCCCGCAGCAGCATTCAGAGCCCTCGGCAAAGGCAGCTGTTAAATGCCCTCAGGAAAGCCGGAGTCCTGTGCATTTCCAGCGTGCTCCTTTGAAGGAGGTTTTCTGGGAAGTTTTGTCCCTGATGAAGAGCTGAAAGTTGCCATCATGGAAAGGAGAAGAGGGGAGCTGCCTGGGATGTGCACACCAGGACAAAGCCGCTTCGTCCATTCATCCTGGGCATTGGGTACTGGTTTTCTGATCCCAACCCCATCCAAGTGCTCAGCCCTGCTTGGAGATTCCTTGTGGGTCAGCAGCAGGGGTTCTGGGATGGGAGGTTTTGCCTGGGGAAACACAAGTAGCTGCCGGCCCCAGGTGAGCATTGCTTTGCCACAGCATTCCCAGGACGCTCAGGGGCTCTGCAGTGGGACCTGTTCAGGGCAGATCCCTCGGCTGGAGCAGAGCAGAGCAGAGCAGCACCATCTCCTCCAGCTTGAGGCTACACTTTCCTGGGTTAAAATAAACATAGCACCCTGGGGGCTTTGAGGGGTGCTGGGGAAAACCTGCTGGCTGAAGGGCAAAAGCCAGGGGGAATGGAGCCCTCTGAGGTCCTTGGAGCTACATGCAGGCCCTGGCAAAGCTGTTGAGCTGCTGTGGAATATTGGTTCTTGGAGAAATCTGTGTGCAGAGCTTTGAAGTTTCTGTTGTTTTTTCAAACATAACTGGGTTTTGCTGGCTGGGACAGCTGCCTCTCCCTGTCTTTCCCAGCGGGGGTGTTGTGCTCTCTCTGGTCCCATGCAGCACACTCCTTTGCTGGGATGGGGAAGTGCAAATTCACAGGGCCTCGTGCTGTTTGCTGGGAAGGGGTGGAGCAGAGGTGCAAACTGTGCCTGGAGCTTGGCTGGATGAGTCGGGGAACGTGGTCCTCTGGAGAAATGGCCAAATCCGTGGCAGAAGGGGAGAAGATAAGGAACAGGTAAGGAACTTCTGTGTGAGTCCCGAAAGCCTTGTCCCTCCTGATCACAAGAGTACAGAGCCTGCAGGAAGTGTCCCTCAACCCAAGGCCATTGGTCAGGCAGAAGTGGTCCATCCCCTGATGGCCTCCAGCTTCCCATCATTTGGTATCTCCAAAAATAATGTTAGTTCTCCAGGAAAGGGAGGTGAAATATCCAAGCCCCCGAAAGAGCTCCATGTTTGGGCTTAGCTCAATTCCAGCCAGCTGTTAGCTTATTTCCATATAAAATGTAATTATGCTGCTGAAAGCACCTGATGCACCTGAGGGAATGAGGTCTCTAAGGAATGCTCTCTGTCTTAGCCCAGTACATGTGTGTGTCATGGGATCATCCCACAGTCCCATCCCAGGAACAGGGACAGCACCAGGCTGGCTGGGATGTGCTGTTTGAGCCTCCCATGACAAGCAGTCCCCTTGCCCAGCAGTGGGAGGAGAGGTTGTCAGCAGCACCCCTGTCACCCCTCATCCTGCTATCCCAACCCTGGCACCTTGTGAATGGGGCAGGATATGGCCCTGCCACCCCCAGCCCGGTGACAGCAGCAGTGGCACGCCAGCCCCCCACCCCAATTATTGTTAGGTGTTGCAAAAGACATTGAAAAACAAGGAGGAGAGCTGTGAAGAGGGTCATTTTAGTGGCTCTTTCTCTCTTCTTTTTTTTTCCCCCCCGAGAAGGAAGTTAGAAAAGCAGAGCCCTCAAAGCCGCATTGAAAGGGTGACAGAGACAGGATAATGCTAAGACTGAGGGAAGGAATCTCAGAGCACTCGCCACGGTGTTTTAATGATCTGTTAACAATTGCCCCTTTCAGGGGAGAACATATGGTAGATGGTTTGCTTTAAAAAAAAAAAAAAAAAGGACAAAAAAAAGAAAAAAGAAATTACTTCAGAAACGTAAATGATGGTGGAAAATGGTGGGGATTGCGGTGAAGAGCTGGGGGAGGGAGGTGTAGCCCCCGGATGGAGGGGATGTCAGATGATGAGAGGATGTCAGATAATGTATCCCTGAGCACGGGGGATTTGCCGGGGCCAGAGACTCTGAAAAATGCCGGTATCTGGGACCTGCTGGGGGTAACTGGGGCTGGTTGCCTGACAATGAAGGAAAATGATGAGAGTGCTGATAAAACCCAGGAAGCTGCTGGGACCCTTTAGGACACGGGCTGGAGCATCCAGCCCCAGGTCGTGCTCAAGCCCAGCTGCACGGGCAGGGCTGGTCCTGCTCCCCTCCCTGCAGCTGGGGCAGATGGTGACAATGCCCTGGCTGCACACAGGTGGCGAGTGCTTCGAGGTTCCCCTGCTGTTACCTGCCTTGACATCATTACCTTTCTCCCACTGCAGCCTGTTAGCATGAGTTTAAATTGTGGCTCACCAAAATCACATGCACAGGCTGGTGGCAACTCGTGTTGCAGAGCCGGACTGCAGCTAGACTACTGAATTACAGCTGCAGTTTGTGTGAAAATACACGGGTTTAAAAAAAAATAAATTGTTGCAAATACATGATTTTTATTGAGATACAGGAGTCAGACGGGGTGCTCAGCTTTTCAGAGGTCCTGGCATGGGCTAGCAGGAAGGGCTGTGCTGCTTGTGGGCTCCCCAGGTTTGTTACACACCTGGACTTGGTGAAGCAGATGGTCCCATCTAGATATAAAATCACCTTCTACTCAGCACTGCAGTAGTGCAGGACAGGAGAAGGCTCCCATAAAAAGGTTAAGAGTTTGGCAGATGGAGCCCAGCGCTGGATGAAGAGCTGGGAGAGGGGTACTGGCATGGGGTGTGTGCAGATGGGCAGGAACAAAACATGGGGAAAGATGTGATGGGGCACCATGCCTGCCTGACAGGGACACCAGTGCAGGATGTACCAGAAGAGGGGCGTAAAGGTACGGGAAAGGGAACAAAGGAATAGCAAAATTAGAGCAGAGGAAGGGATGATTCTTCCTGAGACTGAAAGAAGGGAGAAGATGGGAAGAGACTGGGCTGGCACAGGGCTGGTCAGGGAGGGGATGGGGTCATACACCGGGAGTATGGGTGTTGCTGGGATTGGTGTGGGGGCTACAAGTGCATTAAACCCTGTGGGTTAGTCAGCACAGCTGGTAGGGTGCCAGGTGTGGATGGCACAGCCGAGAAAGGCGATGGGAGGATAATGAACCAGTTACCAGCAAGTGCATGAGGCCAGTAGGAAATTATCCACACCACAGGTTTGAGTCACATCCCTCCTGGCAGCGAGGCTTTGGCTTGAGCAGTGACACCTGATCCACACCAGGCACATCTCTCTGCGGTGGCAGTGACCTGGCACCCAATTCAGTTGGCAAAGAATGGGTTAAAGGACCCCCCCCCCCCCCCCCCCC
>WAAE01026316.1:351601-498158 GCA_013400495.1 Nicator chloris
GGGGCAGATTTACTACTTCTAGAGAACTAGTGACTTCTTTAGGGGCTTGAATGCGTTTTTTTTTTCTTTGCCTCCACATTATTAGGTTAATCATTGCTTGAACTGGTTGCTATGGTTTTGGCAAACCCATGGAAACTTGATAATGAAGACTGAAAGACTCCTTTTCCATTTATCTTTTCTCTATGTTTAGTGCATGATGGTCTCATTTCTCTTGACGAGGCTGTCCCAGCGCCAGTGCCCGGCTTTTATAACCACGGCTGCTGTAATGGCCTCCGGACTTTTTGATGTGGGAGAAACAGGTGGCTGCTGGGACCGTGGCCGTTTCAGAGGCACAGGCTTGTGCCCTCACATACTTGCAGGTGACAGGATGAAAAGCAGCTTAACCCGGGTCCTGCCACGTTTGGTTGATGAAATCCCATGCCAGGTGAATTCAACTTTTATTTTTGCAACCAGGGGAGAATGCTTCACTACAACCCGACGTTTTCACGCCCTCATTATTTAGTTTTAGGTCTCCTTCTGTTCAGACAAGAGAGTCTAAGCATCAGTTGGACTTGATGATTTTAAAGGTCTTTTCCAACCTTAACAATTCCACAGTTCTATGATTTTTTAATATGTTATATTATCATCTATTACAGAAATAAGGAGATTTTATACCTGTCTCACTCTGAATCTTCTCTCTCCTCTGTGGCTCCTGAACTCTGGCTTTACAGGTATTCAGCAAATTGTCTGTGGAGTCTCCTCCAACTGTCTCACCAATGCTCTGTTCCAGTCAAGGTTAAAATGGGGGATTAAGGATAACAAACAGCTGAAAACAGAGGCTGTAAATTATTTGCATGGTTCAGAGAGGCCAGGCTCATTGTCAGGGCCAGGCAAGGGGAAACACCCAGGTCCTTTCCTCAGCAACAGACTCATCCCCCTCCTCCTTGCTCCTGGTCGGCTCCCTTGTGTCTTAAGACTGGCAAGAAAATGAAGGTGATTCCCATAATCCCAGGCCAATTCCTTTGACCTCAGGCCTCCACTCTGTGCTCTAAATAAGGCTTTAAGTGTGTTGCTTCCTGCCCTCTCACATTGTCTGCCTCTGACACTGCAGTCAGGTTTCTCGGAGGAGGAGGCTGCAAACTGCTGCCTGTCCCCTCCACGCCACTGGGAACCAGCGGGGGCTCCTGCAAGCAGAGCAGACCCTCTCACCTCTTCCAAAGTGCACGGGGCCACGCCAGTGTCCCCCAGAAGTGCTCCAGTGCCGGGCCATGGCAGGATGCTTGGCTGCGGCTGCACTGCCCGCACGTTTCGGTGTAGCCGTGCTTGCCGGCAGAGAAAAGGCGAAGAATCGGGATTCTTTCACATGATCAGCCTTCAAAAGTCTGCCTTTCCCCCCCCTCCTCCCAGCTATAATGACAATCCAAAGAGTTCCTGATAGGGTTTTAAAAGATGCTTATTCATTCACTGTCCACCAAGCATGAAAATCCAGCTCATTTGTTCATTTGTAGCCATTCTTCACCCAAACGACCCCACAGGGGCTGAAGCCTGTTGCCGAAAACTTGTCACTCACACTTTTAACTTCTTTTTGTTGTACTTCTCTTTATTTCATTCTTCTGGGTCCCCACCTCCGCCACCACCCCACCCTCTCCTCCGGTCACAAAGGCAAGTCTGGGAAGCTCTTTAAAGCTGCAGTGCCCCCTTTTAAAAATCAATACAAAAAAGAGCAATGGCTGAAAGGAGATCCCAAGTTTGTGTGAGGAAGGGGGAAACTCCATCCTGTCTGCACAGCCTACACAGGGAGCGCAGGAGGGGGTGTGGTACTGGGTGCCAGTACCCCTAAGCCACCTAAAGCCTTGCCTGGGCTTCATGTGGTGCCCTCACCAAAAGAGTTAGGCCTTTCTGTGTCAAGGGAAACATAACCTGAGGGTTTAGGGGGCTTTTAATGAGAGGCCAAAAGCATCGACCAAGCAGTGAGCTTCCTGAGGAGCAGCCACTGGCATGGCCTCTCTGCCACAGTGCCCTCTGCTCTGCTCAGGGGCTTTGCAGCCTAGGGCTGATGTGACAGCACTGCTTTCTAACAGGACTGCTCTGCAGTGCCCTTTGGGAGCTGTGGGCTTCACAGTGCACGTGAAAAGGGTAGATCAGTGTGCACTTATATTTTGAACTGGGCTAGACTGTGCTAACTAATCTCTGAGCAGGTGCTATGTGCTTGTGAATCCAAGTCCTTGGCTGGCTAGTTGGACTCTTCTCAGCTTAGACTATTTAGTGATGCACTTCCTTCCCATCAGAGGAGGTGTGTGATAACACCCCCAGCATCTTTCTCCATTCCCGGACACACAGCATCCTTTGTTGAGTTTTATGGCAAAAGCTCGGTGTTGCCTTTGCTTGGGTCACTCTGCCTCCCTAGTTATTCTCTTACCTGGAATGTCCCTAGAAAACCTGTGTTGGGACAAGCAGGAGTGTGAGATTTCCCACAGGGACTTTCTGCCCCTCTGAGCTCCATACACCCCCACAGCAGTGTTTGCTGGGCCATGGGTGAGAGCAGAATGCTGGGGATGAGACATTTGGAATCACCTCAGCTGCCCCATCATTGCTGGGGATTCTGCCTGGTCAAAGCGTGGGGCTTCTCTCCCTTCTGTGTGAGGGACAAACAGAAGTATTGTGCTTAACGGTCCCCAGTGATATTTCTGACTGTATTTAACCCTTGCAGCCAGGGGTTGTGCAGCTGCAGCCATGAAGAATCACTGGCTTTTGTTTTTGTTTCAGCCAGAGCTTTACCTCAATTTCCTGGGGCCTCAGATGTGATTTTACCTGGACTTTGTGCAGCTCTGCCTGGAGGTGGCCCTGGCATGTGGAATCCCATCTCCACCTTCAGCCTAAATGCTGTGGATGAAATGTGGGCTCCTCATCCAGGTTCAGCTTGTTATTTCAGATGGAAACTGCAGGGAAATTATCTCTCCCCTCCTTCCCACCCTGTGTTCACAAGTGGAGCTCATTTCCTCTCTTCCTCAAGGCACTACGTGCCCAGTCTACAGCACACAAATTTCAGTGGAAAAAGTTGCCACCAATATGCCCTGGTACAAAGGGTGGTCCCCTCTCCAGGGCAGGGGCAATAGCACAAGCTGAAGGGGAAAAGAGAAGCCCTCTCCCTGTCATCTCCCAGGTACCAATCCATCATCCCCAGGTGCCAGGCACCAGGGCCCAAGCCCCGCTGCTGCCTCCCTGGGCAGGTTGTTTCAGGCACCGAGACCTCATGCCTGTGGGACAGGGGGAAGATTAATGGGGCAGGTGCTGGTGCCCGGAGCTGGCTCGTGCCCTGATAAGGTGGGAGCTGAGATAGCTCTGGGTCAATACTCAGCGGTGGCCACCTGGAGCTGTGGCTGGAGCCACCTGAGGGGCTCCAGGGAGGAGAGGACACAGGGGGTCTTTCCCCTCCCCCTTCCCCCCCCAGCCCAGCTGCTGCACCTCACCGCAGCTCCTTGCGCTGTGCTGGTGGAGAGGCCCCGCTCCCGGCTGGACCCCCGGGCCTCCCCCAGCCATCTGTTCCCCCTGCCCGCTCCCACCCATCGGCTTTCTCCACACAGCCCGGCTCCTGGGGCAAAGCCAAGGTTTCAGCCTCCCCCACCGTTAATAATTCCCGAGGGATTGCAGCGTTCCCATTTATCACCCTCCCTCCAAACCCCAGCTGTTATTTATGTGCGCGTCCCCCTCGCCTTTCCCAGTGCTCTGCTATGCCCTCGCTGCATCCTGTGATGTCCCAACGTCCCCACATTTTGGCAGGGGAGGGGTTTGCATGTGTGGGGGTCCCACCATCAATCCTCCCCACTTGAGGCACCAGAGCTGGGAGATAAATGGTGCTGCTGGCTGCATGCATTCGAACTGTGAAAAGGCACCTGTTGCCGGAAAAACTGCAACCCAGGTTATCCGAAACCTTTTGGGGTTTGAAAAAGCTGCTGTGGTAATAAACCCTGATGTGGTTCATTCTCTGCTCCTGGAACTTGGTTTTGATGAACGTTTGGTGGTGGGTGGGTGCCATGGGAAGAGTCTGCCAATTTTTATTAATATTTTCTTTGAGGGGCAGCATGCTTCTGGCTGCAGGTTACTCACCTCTGCCCTTGGAATCTGCAGCTGGGAGATGTCACTGCCTTGCCCAGCTCACTTTGGGGCATTTTATCTCAGTGACCTGGGAGACTGACAGATGGGACCCTGGGGGTGCAAACAGCAGCGCTATAAATCCGTTTTTTGAGTGCACTTGCCATCCTGCAGTATGGCCTCAGCACTACCACAGGAGGAATCTTTTGGAGTGTTTTCTTGTTTTCCCATGGTCTGTCCCTGCTGGCTTGTGGGATGCTGCGCTGTCCCGGCTGCCCCACGCCGGGCTGCACGGCCGATTAGGGACCCTCTTTGTCACCTAATTGGATTTTTCTCCCCTTGTTAGCCCGCAATGAAAATGTCACGGGCTGCAGGGAGGTGCCCATTCATCTCAAATTAAATTCGGTCCCCTCTCGGGCGAGCCGCGCCGCTATTCACCCCACAGCAGGCAGCTGCCGCTCACCGCGGGGATGCAACCGGGGGTCCTGCTCCCGCGGCCATCCCGGGGCCGGCCGTGGTGCCACGGAGAGGCGAAGATGCCCACGCTTGGCTGGACACGCGAAAGATTGCGGTCTGCGCAGCTCCGGTTTCTCTCTCCAGGTGGTCCCCAGGTTTGCTGGGCGCTTTGCGAGCCGTGCATGGCGGTGCCTTACCAGGAGGTGGTGCTGGGATCCCGCGCCCTTGGCTGCGGCCGGACACCGGCCAAGACGCCGGGCTGTGGGCACGCTGCCTTTCTCAGGGAGCCACCGGTCGTAGGGGGCTGCGAGGCGTCGGGAGAGGCCATGCTGGGTCGTGGCAGAAGAGCAAGGAGCCCTCCACAAGGTCCCGGTGGAAAAGCAGGGAGCTATGGTTCAGACCGGGAAGGACCCTTCCTCAGGAGCAATATGCCGGGGAAGCTTCAGAGACGGACAGACCACAGTTTCTGCCTGGAGAGCAGTATTTTGGGGAGGTTTTTTGTTCCCTGCTGCTCTGGCATTGCCTAAGCTCGCTCATGAATCCTCAAACCCCAGGGTCGGGGGAAGGGACCCCGGCCAAACGGTGCTGCAGCCAGCATGCGTTAGAGATGATTTCTGAGCTGAGCATTGAGAAGTTTCTTGCACTCCGGGTTGTGGAAGGGTGTTTTATAAACGGCAATTGCAGAGCTGTCAGCCCCCTTAAATGCAGCCGCAGAGGGGCGGCTCGTCTGTAAAACCGCATCTCAGATCAGATGGTCTTGGCCACCAGGCTCAGGGGAGCAGGAAAGCGGTGTGGAGGTGATGCCACACGGGCTCAGCGATGTGGAGGTGATGCCACACGGGCTCTGCCGCGGGGTGAGCCCAGCCGAGCCCTCGGGGCCGGCCGGGCTGAGCCCAGCTGCGTACGGGCTACGCAATCGCCCCCGGTACGAGATGTTAAATAAGAAAGAGCAGGGCTTTTTTTGAATGCACCGTATGACTAGAGAAGGTGGAATTATTTGTGGCAAACAATGGTGTTGATAACTTTTTCCGTTCCTCGCTTTCCTACGAGTAAACACCTATTCTTACTTTTATAAAAGCCTCCAGCAGCCAGGATTGTTTCTGTCCTGACTGGATGCCTCCCAGCCGGGGAAAGAGCTTTCCTGTTGCCTGCCCAAATTCCTCCTCAGTGATATGCTAAAGCCCAAAGCGCCTTTGCCTTTCCCTGAACCACACTTGCACCCGAAAACCTCTGTGACCTAAACTTAGCAAAAAGCAGATGAAAGAGCTCAGGGGCTCCCCAGGGAGAATTAATGACCTGCAAACAGACGGATGCTCACAAAATGTTTTTTTTTCTTGCTCTCCTCCCCTCTCTGCTGCTGACATATATATTTGGAGAGACACTTGGAAAAATGTACCCCTGGACGTATGGTCCCCAAGAAAGAATTGGGATTTTGCAGAGGGTCACCAGTGCTTGAAGCAGGTGATTGGCGGGGAGGGGGAGGAGGAGAAGGGGTCCGTGGGAGCATTGGGAAGGGAAGACCTTATTCATTAATTTCCTTATTTAAATGACTTCTGCTGATGCCACCTGGGAACTGGGATCCTGAAAATCCACCCTATGGACAAGCAAAGCCAAGCAATGTTGGTGATCTCTCTGCTGCTTTGGCTCACAGCATGATTGTGTCACTGGCCAAGCTGTGAAGCCAGAGCTCCCGCTCCAAGATATTTTTATTGCCTGGGAACCAGGCTGAGGAAAGGTGTGGCTTGTTTTTATTTTTTGTTTTTCCTTCCCTATCTTTATTTGACCAAATCCAGGAAAACTCAGGGCATGGCTTACGTTTTGGAGCAACGCAATGGGCTCTGATTTGCAGACAGCTCCAGACAGTTCACAGGGCCACAGAGATGCTGCTCACAGTCCTCCTTCCCTCAAACTGTCATTTTTCACATGCCTCGGTGGTGTTAAAAAGGAATGCATTGGGTTCCCTGGAGCAGAGGGTGGGGGAACCCTGGGGAGCCCTGGCTTCCCAGCTCCCGCAGGAAGGAGCGGCTGCTGGCCACCTAAAACGGGCTGGTGCGTCACAGCCAGAGGTTTCTTGGCACACACTGGGAGCCCCCAAATATGCTGCAGGACAATACATCAAGAGGGTGAAAAAAACCAACAATATCTCAGGAAGCAGCCCAGGACACTGCAGGGAAGAAGCCTGATTTAGACCATTTCCTGGCCTGAAGGTCTGTGCCATGGCATGGCTATGGGTGTCCTGTCCAGACTCGTTGCTTCAGTGGCTGAATGAGATGGTTTGCAGCTCCCCACATATTTCTTCATCTACTTATTTGTCAGTTATTTCTTATTTCATCAAACTGCTCAATTTTTGCATTTGCACTATTCCCAAGCAGGCTGGCCTAGGCAGAAATAAGATCTGCTAATGGTGTGTGGAGAAACCTGGGGGAGGTGTCTGAGGGGGGAAAATATGCATTTCTTATAGCACTGGCCATTTTTACCTCCTGTGGCCTGAGTTTGTGCCCTGACAATGCTTGCCACCTCTCCTTCCCCCATTCCTGGCTTTGGTGTGGGGATTCCCACGGGAGGGCACGGTGTCTGCCCCCTCTGTCACTGGCACTGCTCTGTGCTCCTCCCCATCCCACCTCCCGCTGTCACATCCACACTGCTGGCCCTGGTGAGGCCACAGCAATGTCCTGGCTTTGCTGCAGAAGCGGGGATTTGCAGAAAACAAATTAAAAATCCAAGCAGCTGGGAGGGGAAGGGGCTGCACTGCCTTTCCCACTGCTCCCCCTGTACTTTTCACCCCGGCAAGGTCAGCCCTGTAAAACACAGATGGGGGAACCCTGTGGCTTCTTGATTACTGTTGGTGTAACCCCTCCCAGGATAATCTCACCAGTGGAAACAGAGTTGGGTAGAAGCAGGGTTGGGGAGCTGCGTTTTTCCTATAGGGCATTTTGGAGTAAAGCCCTGCTTTCACCCTTGGAGCCCTGTGCTCCTCCTAGACACCTCTGCCCTTAGGACACCTTGGAAGGGCATCAGCCAGGTATGGACTGGCCCAGCATTTTCATATTCCTAGAAGCCAGATATTGTTTTCCCAATTCTTTTTATATCTTCATGTATACAGACAAGATTTTTAAAGGATTTAGTTTCAAAAAAATGCCTTGGCCATGGGGCTCATCTCTCTGGAGTCAAACTGCATGACCTCTGTCAGAACAACCTGATGGGTGTATTTCAACCACTAATGCACAGCAACTTACTTTTGGTTCAAAATTTGTATCAAAATAGAAGTTAAAGAGCCCTTTCTCAACACTTACTACTCTTTATATGGCTTTCGTGATTTTATTAACTCCAGTCAGCATTCCAAAGTATTTTTTCTTACTTTTCAGCTGAAAACTTCTTTCACCTGGACTAAATGGCCGTGCTTCTGTTTTGTGTGAGTCTAGGGGTTTATAAAGGCTCTGACAAGCTGGCGAGCTCGGTTTTGGGAGCAAGCAGCCCATGGCAGGCAGTCCCAAGCCTCTGCTAAGGGCCCCCCACATCACCTCTGCCTTGGGTCTGTGTAGAGGGGCTTCTCCATGTCCCCAAAAGGCTGAGAAATGCCTATTGGGCAGCCAGAGCTTTCCTGCCACAGTGAGATGGGATTGAAGCTCCTTGCCCGTGGCAGGAATGCTTCTGGAGAGCCCTTGCACATTCCAGTAATTCCCCCCAATTACTTTAATTTCCCTCCCCTCCCATTTTCTGTAACTCTGCTCTGCTGTGCGTGATGACGAAAGGTATTTTAACTCCCCCCCAAAAAAACAGACCATGGAAATCAAAGTCTCTTTTTAGAGCTTCTCGGAATTGGAGAGGCTGGAGGCTAATAAAATCCCGAGTTACGAAGTGCCGTGGAGGGGAAACCTCCCCGCTTGTCCCCCAGCGAGGGCGGAACAGGGAGCCATTCACGGCGGAGCCGTGTCCCGTGGAACAGCCCAGGGGCAGCCTGGTGATCCACGCGGCGCCGCTGGAAAGGCTGGAACAGCCTGGGCTTTGTCAGAGCTGCCACAGCCCGGGCTGGCTGGAGAGGTGGCTCTGGTGATGCTGGCATGTGCCAGACAGGGCTGGCACCTGGGCTGGTGGCGGCTGTTGGGGAAGGTGATACAGGGAAATCTTATAAATGTGATTGCTTAGCAACAGGTTCTGAAAACATGAAGCCTGTAAGTGAAATAGAAATGACAGCAGTCTTTGGGATGTGAAGTATGCTGGACCAGGAGACAGGCTATTGGGCAATACCTCTGACCATGTGGGATGGGGCCTGCTGAGAAGGCAGGAAGAGGGGATTTTAGAGATCAGCACTAAGGTTTAGAATGTAGCCCTTATGTAAATCTAGTAGTTCTCATAGGCCGTATGTAAATTCTGTAGGAT
Source organism: Nicator chloris (assembly GCA_013400495.1). Taxonomy (NCBI): domain Eukaryota; kingdom Metazoa; phylum Chordata; class Aves; order Passeriformes; family Pycnonotidae; genus Nicator; species Nicator chloris. Next base: position 360,509 of record WAAE01026316.1, read on the forward strand.
TTGTGTCTCACACCGGTTGGTCACTGTAAATAGAATATTCAACATGGAATGGGATAAAACTGACTGTAACAGGAAATTCTTGCTCTCTTGGGACCATGCCATCAGCTGGACTGGCAGCTGATGGCAGGCTCTGTCACCCACCACCCTTGCAAATAAAGCACGTGTCCTGAGAGCAGCCTCATCTCCAGAGATCTCTCATCTCACCATCGTGGCCCTCTTCCACAGGCGACCAGGGGAAGGTGCCTCCTCCTGCAGCAGGAGGTGCAGCCAAGGCTTTCCCTGTGATTCAGGACTAGGGTCATGCCCGAGCTGAGCTTCATAGGCCTGGTAGGGCAAATAAAGAGGCTTTTTGCCCTGAGGCCCTGTAGACCACAGCAGGCTCAGCCAGTGAAGGCTCTGCAGAGGAAGGGTGACTTTGGACTGTGCTTTGGGGATGGGCAAAGAAAGTCTGCGAGCACTAATCCTGCACAGGATCCAACTGTTCAGAGGGGCTGGGTGTGGGATTAACCAGGGCACGGTGAAACAGTGCAAGGGGTATGCACAGCTTAGGGGCAGACAGATCTGTGAGGCCTCCAAGGATGAGCAGCAGGGATGGGACCCCTGGGATAGTTATTAGTTGTGTCAAGCCTTGAGGGCGTTAATTTGCATTAATGACCCTAAGCAGCCTCACCTGGAGCCTCCCCACACCCATGGTCTGGCTCTATTTAAGCCCAGCCTGGGGCTATTGCTCTTTCTCCAGGTGGTGTAGGAGGGTGCAAATCCGGGGAGAGAGCTGAGCTCCTTCTCCATGCAGGTAGGCTAGCTGCTACACTGAAGGTCAATTTCACAGGTTCCCTCTGCCTCTTATGCCCTGGCTGTTTTGGAGACTAACACCCTTTCCTGGATTGTTGGTACACACCTGATGGAGGAACAGCTTTTTGGTAGGAAGAGGCTGGGTGGGGAAAAGTCATCATGGTGTGGGGAAGGAGAAAGTTTCACCCAGCAAATGTGTTTTTGGGAAAGGTGAGCTGTGCCCTGCGTGAGGCCGGTGGTGTAGGGGTGTGAGCAGGTGGGACTGCTTGGCTAGATCTTCTTCTTCCCACTCCTGGCTGTGACTGTGCAGGCCAACCTTTGTGGTGACGACACAAGGTCCAGCCTGCAGCAGAATGGCTTCGTCTCTGCTGGCCTGGCTCAGGGAGGATGCAGTGTGGTGAGGGGAAAGTGGTTCTTTTATCCATCCCCTGCCGTCTGCATAAACATCCAGGAGAGATTTCCAACTTCTCCTTCCATTTCCAGTCTGCTCCTGTGGGTCTTGCCTGATGGATGAGGAGTTCTGCTTTGGAGGCAGAATGTAGAGGTAAACTAAGGTAACATCACGTCAGCTGGGTCAACAGGGGTCAGCTAAATTACCACGGGTTATGATATCCCACTTAATGCAGGAGATTTACAGCACATTGGTTCTTATAACTGCCTTTCCAGAACCTACCCCATCCACCTCTGCTTCCCAAGCAAATCCATTCCCATATATGCAGGGCCACACCCCGGACAGTGCATATATGGGAGTGGATTTGCTTGGGAAAAGTGTTTGTGCAGTTGAGAGCCCCATGGGGTATTTTTTTACTTCATTTTTTAATTTTAGGTTGTGATATGTTTTCTATTCTGTTTTTGGTTTTTTGGAAATTTGGCATCGACCAGGGAACATTGCCTGGCCATGCTTTGCAAGGCTGAGTGTGTCTCTCCTGGCACAGGGCTGCTTTCTACAGTGATGCTGGACAAATCTGTTGAGCAGAAGGTGGTAGAGGAGGAATTAACTTTTAAAACATACAGACAACGCATATGCAAAATATTCCTCTCTAATGCAGCACCTGGGATTTGAGCAAATGACAATAACAGAGTGGTGGGGCTGTGTGGGATGCATGGCTGGCCTGGGCTGAAGGCAACAAGGGTCCAGCCAAACACAGGAGCTGAGGAGCTCCTGGCAGCCACTGAGGAAATGTTGAGAGTTTTTAAACATTGTTATTTTTGCCACTGTGTCTCTGTTTTCCTGATGGATTTCCCTGCCTGGATACTCTGGGTCTGTGCTCCCCTATGGCTGAGTTGCATGTAAGGATTTAATGAGCAAAATGTTTGATTTATGGATTTTGAAAAAACTTTCTCTCTACGTATTGCATTAAAAAGTATATATTTTTGTAGCAAGTGAGGAACCTTGCCTGGCTGAGCAGGGGCTGCTCTATGATATGTCCACTACCAGCAAAGCCCATCTGGTGAAGAGGGTTGGGGCAAAATTACCTATTAACACACGGATGTGCAAACCCCAACCTTGCAGGTGGGCTCAGCCCCTGCCAAACTGGCAGCACCCACTGGGAACAGTGTCTCGAGTGGCTTTTGGGTCCAGTGACAAGGACAGGAATCCAGGAGCTGCTCTAGTGAGGGGCAGGTGCAGGGAAGAAGCACCATATGTTAAACAGCCTGGAGGAAGCTTTCAAGCCTCCGTTGTAAAAATCTCCCATCTTTCTCCCTGTATTTAATGCATCTTTGTATGGACACCAATTCCTCAAGTATCCACGCCAGGGTTGACTTTTAGTATGTTTGTCCAGGCAGGCTGCCAGCGAGCAGTTCCTACAAGGCTCCTGAGCTGTGACATTTGTTAACGCAGCAGTAAATCACAGCGGCTCTTTGGGCAAGGTTTTTCCTGACAAAACGGCGGAGACGAGCAAGAGAGAGAAAAGACCACAACAAAATGCAAGGGGCTTATTTATGCCGGAGAAGAGGAACTGTCCTGAATGAAGCAGATGGGGCACAATGAGGGAAAACTCCATCTCCATTCCCTCTGCTCCCCCCATCTCCCCTATTCACTGTTGGGCAATAACTGAAAGGGGAAACAGTTTGAGGCTGATACTGTGGGCTGAGGAAGGTGACAAGGAAAGTCCGGTTGGCCAGGTCAGGCAGGGAGATGAGATGCCAAGGCCTTGGAAGCCTCAGACTGAGTTGGAGCTTTGGTAAGAGTGGGATTATAACCCTAAAATCTCTTGTCCCAAGCCCTTTTGGTTGCTTTTGTCCCCCTGCACCACATTTTGGGGGGAGGACATGTGACACACCCCCCTCACTTGGCAGCTGGATGTGGTTTTGAGTGAAAAGATGGTTTGGGGACGAAACAACTCAGTGTTATCGAATGGGGAGATCTCACCCCAAAACAGCCACTTCTGTGGCATGATCTCCATCCCAGTGTGGGCTGCATCCCATTCTAGTGCTGCAGCCCTTCTTCCTGTGCCTACCCCCAGCCCTGCTGCAGCATGAGTATTTATTTATCCCTGCCAGCTTTCTGTCTTCCCTCTTTTTCCCGGCATATTTATGGCTGTTGCCTTTCAGCTCCCGGCCACTGCAGCCTGAACTTGGCCATTATGTGTGGCTCGTTGCAGAGGCCATCAATCTGCGGGGCCAGCACACAGCCTGATGGACTTCCCTCATCATCATCAATTTTCCCCATCGTGCTGGTGCATCCCTTTGGATCTGGGGCAGCTGCACATGTGCCCCTGGTGGCCTCTGCACTCCCACCCCTGGACACCCGCTTCATCCTCACAGAAGCCTTTTGTCCTGGGATGCTCACAGGCATCAGGTGGGCCTAAGAGTCCAGACATTCAAACATGACTTGAGGTGGTGTCAAAGAGGTGACAGGAATGCATTGCACAGAAGAAAGTACATTATTTTGCTCTCAGTAAGCACAGTGGAGTCCTGCTTAGCCAGCCTGACATATAAGCTCTGTAACTTTAAACTCTTAAATTCTCTATATTAATTGGGCAGCAAAGTTTTGCCTGTGCTACATCCTGGGTACAGGCAGAGGTGGGCTCTGCTGCCTTTGCAGATGACCCCCTCAAAGAGGCTGCTGAGCTACAGCTGTTGCCTTTCTTGGCCCTGGGAATGCTCCCAAGGTGTTCTGTTCATCTCGCTGTGCGTGGCTGCTCCTGAAGTATTGCACCTTGATCTGGGTGAGGAGCTGGGGTGAGAGGGTGGCACTGCTTCAACAGCAAATGGCAAAGCTCCCTCTTGTTTCAGTGATGTCAGGAGAATTATGTGGGTGCCACCAGCTGCAGGGATCTCTTTTGGACAGGAGGCAAGAGGCACTGCTGAGCTCTGCCTGCTCAGAGCAGGCAATGCGATAGTCCTGGATTGTGCCAGTTTTTGAGAGGTGCAAATCTCCCAGAGGAACGGCTCAGGCTGCAGGGAGATGACACCAAGCTCAGCCCAGGTGTCTAATGCCTCCCCGAATTGTCCCAAACGTCTCTTCCTGTTAGGGGCACAAAAGCAGCTGAAAACGAGAAAGTAATTCTTAGTGACTTGCAGGGTTTCATCCTGATTTATCCAGAATAAGTCAGAACTGGAAATAAGGCACTGTTCAGTTAAAAAAAAATAAACAAAAATCAGGAGAGCTGTTCCAGCCAGGCTGTGGTCTTCTAGGTGCACATGTCTGAGGCTGAGGAATGCTTTTTGTGGCTGGATGTTGATGCTAACAGAGCAGCTTTGTTCTCTGTGGGTGCCGCTGCCCTATCTCTACTGAGGAGTGGAGGCTGTGGCTTTTGGGGAAGCCAGTGAGGTGCCTGGCGTCTTTTGCCAGAGGCATCAAAATTTTTTGGGCTAAAGCAATGCAGGGCTGACCACTGATCAGACAGGAGCATTGCACGAGCTTTCATTAGAAGCAGAGGTCAAAGTCTCTGGAGTGCCCCGTGGATGCCGAGAGCAGCTTCTGGGATGTTGACTCCTGCCAGTTTGAGTGTGTTACCGCGGCTCTGCTGCTGCCTTGTGGTGGGTGATGCTGGCCTGTCACCGTCTGACCCATGTGGGGAGGAGCAAAAGCCCAGGCTGGGTCTGGCTCAGCTGCTTCACGTTGCTGCCTCATTTGAAAATAACCGTGTGGCCACAGTGGGTGAGCGGCCGGTGACATGTCTCCTTCCCGTGGGTATTTTTAGGGGTGGCACTTAGACTTGGCACACGTACAAGCAGCTGGAAAATGCGTGGCATTTCCTCTTCCTGACAGGCAATCCGGGGAGGCTGGATGATGCTTGCAGTCCTGCTGTGCCGGCTGCCCGCAGGTGACGGCCATGAAGAGCAGGGGCACTGAAATAATGTCACCCCGGCCCTGCTGCCCAAGGGGCTTGGCGAGGCTGGTGCTTGCAGGTCTGGCTGAAATAGAGGCAGGGTGTTGCATAGTGCAGTGCTTCTGTGCAGCTAAAACACTGCTGATTCCCAGCATGGGCTACTGCTTCAAATCACCAAAACATTGCTGTGTGCACAAGGAGCTTCTTCAGTGGGCAACTCCAGCTGCTGACTGCTGTGATGGGGATTGCTGCTGTTGGTCTGGTATGAGCTGGGAGTGCAGAGCCTGGGCTGGCTTTGTGCACGCTGTTGAGCCTGACGTCTTCTGCTGCCATCACGGCTTGAGAGGGAACAGCAGCCTGGCTGCTGTTGGTCCTTCTGCCCAATGTGCTGGCTGTGAGGAGAAAAGCGTGACCTGTGGTCTTGCCCTTACCCATCTCCCCACCTCTCCCTCCCTCAGCCTCTCTCCCTTCACCTGGAAAAAAAAAAAAGCGCCATTGGAGACCCATCTGGAGAAGTCTTTTAGGAGGGGAAGCCCATAAATTTCCCTCTGGTTCCCCTGACCTTTGGTTTCCCAGGGGAGGTGTGTGGAAGGAGAGGAAGCATTTTCCCCATGGCAGTGACACAGAGGACTGGGGTCTCCCCTTGCTGAGCCAGATGTTATATAGATCTGCAAACCCAGGCTGTAGGGGTGGAAAGGTGCCCTGAGCCTTGCCTTGAAGTCTAGGAGAATGATGCTGGTAGGTGGGCTACGAAAGCTTTGCTCTGTCCTGCTGGGGATGGCGCTGGGGGAATGGAACCCCCCAGCTTTGTCCAGCAACAGATACCCCCACCACATGTGCAGGAGGGAAGTGGAGGAGGTGAACTCGATCCCGGTATTTCCATTTCATGCATTACGAAGTGCATCGTTGTTCTGAAGTGATGCAAGGCTCGGAAGCACAATTCTCTGGAGCCTGGCGGGGAGGAAACCTGCAGCCCTTTGTCAGCGCCGGCTGTGGCAGCAGCTTGGCCCGCAGCACACGCCTTGGGGTTTCGGTGCAGACGCTCCCCGTGGCGTACCTGGGCTGAACAATACCCGCTTTCTTCCCCGGAGCAGAGTGGGGCTGCCCCGCTTTCCAGAGGGGAGATTTATGAGGTGCCCGGCTGCAGGGGACTCTGACATTGATCTCCCCTGCTCCTCCCCTGCTTGGGAAGAAAGGGAAGGGAAAGGGCTCGTTTTCAGTAGAGTAGTTGTCACAGTGGCACCTGGACTTATCCTGTTCTGGAGTAATACAGTATGGTGCAGCACTGGGTAATGTCTCTACCCGTAAAAGCTGGCTTTCAAAGCTAAACTCAGCTTTTATTTCTAGCAGTGAAGTATTAATGCTGGGTCAATTAGTCCAAGGCTTCCTGTGCTCTTCCCATGAAAATCAGGCAAGTTGAATCCAGGTGATTCCACTGAATTCTGCTTCCCAGCTCACTACTGCCCCAGGCCAGGCAGGCTCGAGGCACTGGGCTATTACACTGTTAATCCTAGTACCACTCTTCATCTCTGCTAAGGAAAAGTAAGTGCTGGCCAGCCAGCTGTGAACCTGAAGGTATCACCTGGTGCTCTCCCTCAATGTGTTTTTGGCTGGACAGGTCTGGGAGGTGTCCCCAAACACAACCCAAGTTGTGGCAATGGTGATCTGCTGAGTGAGGGCACTTGACTGCTGTTTCAGCTGACTTCAGGCTAAAAAAACTACTGGTGTCTTCCAGCTGTCCCTTAATTTTGCCTTGGGAATGTCTGGTCAGGTTTATTTCAGGTTAGATGGTGACACCCTCCCTGGGGTGAGGGCAATAACCTGCCCATCCTGGGCCATGCTTCTGTTCCGGTTCCCTGGAGGATGCTCTGGTTTGTAAAAAGGTATTTCCTTGGAAATTCCTCAAGGAAATGTGCCAACCATCTTCCTTCTAAGGAAGAAGATGGGTCGCTTTCAGAGGATCTCAAATGGGCAGAGGCTGGTCTGTGTCCAGAAGAGTTGTTTTATTCTGAAGGAGACAACCCTGCCTCCCTGCAGAGGAATGACAGATTCACCCCAGCAAGCCCCTCGGGGCTGCCAGCTGAGAAACATGATAAAAGGTACAGCCCAAGCCCTATGTACACCACAAGTGGCCTTTCCACCCTCTTCTGGGCATCTTTGAGAGAGCAGGTCCCCCTAAGACTGCACTCCTGGAGTGGCAGTGGAAGGGCAGGAGTGATTTATTTCTGAAGAAGCCAGAAAAGATTCCCTTAGGCATTTGGGGGTATCTCCAGCTGACTGTGACCCTTCTGAACCGCTGCATGGGCTGAAGTAGGGTGTCCTTGCCATATTAGTTGTGTTTAATCTACCCATCAGATTGTTACTGTGGGTTGGTGTGGGTCCTCCTCCTGGACTGATTTCATCCATGACTTTGGCACTCAGTAGGAATTTAAGAGGTCCAGCTCTGATCTCCCTCATGCGTGTGTCTGTGCTGGTGTATGTAACAGCTCAGGGCTTGAGGAGGGGTGGTTGCTGGCCACTCTTTCACAGACAGCTCTGCACCTGTTTCTCCCCAATGGTTTAAAGCGTAATAAAAGGATATAAATACTGCAGTGACGTTTACTTGGGCCAGCTCAGAGGTCCTGGGCACGAGAAGCCTGGTGTTTACTCAGGCCATCAGCTGTGCCTTGGCGGGCGCCACTCTTCGGGGAAGGCAATTTGAACTCCTCAGTCCGGCAGCATCAGGAAAAGATGGCTAAGATTTTTTTCTTTATAGGGGAAAAAAAAAAAGCCTTCCCAGCACTGTTTACCAGATGTGTTTATGAAAATATTGGTACCAAAGAGAGGCTTCCGGGACTGCCAGTTACCTCTGTGTGGAGCTGTGGAAGTGGCAGGTTATATTTTGGGCAGCTATGCATAGCCCACGGGGCACTGCAGAAGGAAGGAGCACTCCAGGGAGCACAGTGATTTTCCCTCTCAGCCTTCTGGAGGTGATGGGGTCCCAGTGCCTGGAATAGGGGAGTCATCTTGCGCTGTTTCCTGTCCTCAGAAGCTTTGATTTTTTCACTCAGGAGAGGGAGAAAGAAACCCTTGTGCCTCGAGTCTTGTTTGTGCTGGTTAAAAGTTACTGGGAAGGAACGTGTTCCTGAGGGCTATGCTGACATCAAGGGTGGTGCCAGCACTTGTCTCCACGGTCCTCACCTGTTCTCTCTGTGGTCCAAGCCTGTAATCCTGTTCTCTGACATCATCCTCTGTCACGGGGCTGAGAGGTGTGACATCGTGTGGGAGGATCAGGCCATCCCCGGAGCAGCAGGTGCCGGTGGCCGCAGGTCCCCTCTGGCATGTGTCCTGGCGGTCCCAGAGCGCTCCCGCCCCTCTCCAGGGAAGGAGCCTCTTTCCAGGAGATGGCAGCAGCTTTTCGGAGCTGGGACCGCATTTGCAGCCTGTTTCTGAGGACAGGCAGCTGGGAGGCAGGATGAATGAATAGTCGGGAGAGGAGACCAGGCTGGGTGAAAGGAAGAGGGTGCTGAGGAAGCTGCAATAGTGACTCTTGTGACAGCGGGGGCTCCTGGGTTGATGGCAAGCCTGTCCCCAGTGATGCTCACTGCTGCCTTTTGGTGCTTAGAAGAGGCTTATAAAAAGAGAGAGTGTGACTTTTTACATAGGCAAATAGTGGTAGAACAAGGAGGAATATTTTTAAACCAAGAAAGGAGAGATTTAAATTAGATGTTAGAAAGAAATTCTTCCCTGTGAGAGTGGTGAGGTCCTGGCCCAAGTTGCCGAGACAAACTGAGAATACTCCATCCTGGAAAGTGTTCAAGGTCAGGCTGGATGGGGCTGTGAGCTGGTCTAGTGGAAGCTCTCCTTGCCCATGGCTGAGGGGTGGAACCAGATGATATTTAATGTTCCTGCCAACCCAGACATTTCTGTGATGATTCTCTGTTCCTGGGGCATAGTCACTGTTCTTTGTGTCTCCCTGCTACTGTGGTGGGATCATTCATCTCTGGCACCCCACTGCCTTCCTTTCACCTGGGCCACAGCACCCAGTTTTGCTTCGCTCCTACTCACTCCCTGTTTTGGCTATTTTGCTCCTCTGTCACAAGCAGGTACCAAGAGCCCTGCTGCTTCCTATGCCTGCCCTCCTCATCCTCCTCCATCCCCACCAGCTGACTGTGCAACAAGACCCAGGGAGGGAGGGCTCCTCCAGCCCCAGCTGACACTTTCTGGCCTTGTGGCTTTGCAAGCAGCTCCAGAGACAGCTGGAGGCTCCCTGGGGTGCAGAGACATAGGCTGCTCATAAAAGCCCCTGTCTGTCAGTCCTGGTGCCTGGATGCCTGTCTGCTGCCTGACCTGGGGTAAAATGGGGATTAACAGAGGGATGGGGGCTGGTTCCCAGCAGGGTGTGCCACGGTCCTTCCCTGGGACACATCCCCGTGTGGTGCTGGGCTCCAATGCCACTGCGGGCCTCCTCTCTGAGGGAGATTGTGCTATGAGCCACTGCTGGAGAGATGGTTTAATGGGAAATTTCTCTGGGCTGAGTCAAATACTGTGTCATGGTTGGTGAATGTGGTTTGGCTTCTTTGGAAGTCCCTGCAGATGTGAGCAGAATAGGCCTCAAATGCTGACAGTGAGGGACTTGAAGGAGGTGGGTGCTATGTGAATCCATGGGTCGATCACTGCTGACCTGGTGCTCTTGATGCCTTGCACGCTCAAAGGCTTTGGGATCATGGTTCCTGAGTGTGTATGTGCAGTCATTTGATTCCTTTGTGCCTCTGCTTTGCCTTTTACAAAATGAGGATAATGATACAGAAATTCTTTTAAAAGGACTTTGAGGTCTAAGACTATGCAAGCAGGGATGGCTGGAGTTTGTAGTGATGAATTTTATTTAGTGCCCTGCCTTAGGTACCCACTTTTGCAGCAGGAGGCATCAACTTTTGCATGCCAGGAATGAGATGAAGGCAAGCGTTTGGATCTTGGGATCACTGGCAAATCCTTATGCCTTTGACAAAGAAGAGTAAAGCCCTGCCTTTTTGCCTTTTAACCAAACAGTGCCTTGTGATGATCTCTTCTTTTTTTTTTTTATTAACAAAAACCCAGTGAGTGGGAAGGGAGTAGCCTCCCAGGCAGTGGCAGGGGTGCTGTGGGCTGCCAGGAGACAGTTTGCAAAGCGAGGGGAGATAAGACACCAAGTGACAGCCGCTAGTGAGCTGTTTCTAGAGGGCAGGGTATAAATAGACAACAAAGAGATTTGGTGTCAGAGCAGCTCTCGCACCTTTCTGCTGCCCAGCCTGGCAGGCGCGAGTGGGGAAATGCAGCTGGGGAGCCAGTGAAATCTGCTCCGGGGTTTAAGTGCACATGGATAACGTAATGACAAGATAAGGCATTTATCAGCCTGTTATGGACCCCTGTCCATCTGCAGTGGGCTCGCTCTGTGGTGCTGATTTGCCATAGCAGGTGGCACTTGGATGGACCCCCCAGCTGGAGCCCAGAGCTGCTGGCTCCTGCCTTGACTGCCCAGACAGCTCCTGCACAGGGCTGCTGCTGTCCTAAGAAGGTGCCCTGCTTGTCTCAGCTCTACCTCTTGTAATTTATGGTGATACCTGCCATGTCGAGGCTTATCCAGCCTTACCCACTGCTCTTGCAGAGTGCCTGGGGTCTTTTGGGGTCTTTTCATCCCCTGTTTCCCTCTCTGGCTGGGCTCTGCTTCCCCCTCAAGTGCTTCTGCCCCCAGATGCTCCATTTCCTACCTGCTCTCAGGGTAGGAAAAAAACCACCAACCTAATGATGCTATGGCTCTGATGAGGTGTTGCAATGTTTTGCCGTAGCAGCGCTGGCAGTCCAAGGGTACTTAAAATACTGAGAGTGGTGCACCAGCAGGCAGCAAGTCCTTTCCAAGCGTGCTGGCTATTTTCAAAACTACCATAACTTTCCATAACGTTGCCCGTGGCACCGCTTTGATGCCTTTCAAGCAGCTTTGTGCTGTTTGGGGTCTGAGTTTGGCTCCTAGCTTGCTGTTGGACTTGGCAGGCTTTGGCTTCTATGATGAGCATGTCCTGCCCTGAGTAGTTTGCATGGATGCTGTAAAGCACCACCATGAAGTCTACAATGACTTGGTGAAAAGAGCAGATTTAGGCTGAAAAAGGAAAAGGAGTGGAAAGACCTCTTCTATGGAAAATCAGCTCAGCCTGTGAGAATAAGAAAAGCCCAAGGTTTCAATGTGCTGGTGTAAATCCAAGCTGGCTTTCTCGGCAGTGGGGTATCGGGAGAGGCATCTGCGGGGGCGTGTGGGGCTGCTGGGGCCTGCAGCGAGCTCAGCTGTGGGGATGCTGCAGTGCTCGGCAGGGACAGACGGGCTGACAGCGGTATTCGGGGCACAAAGCAGGGCTGCTCCCCTGTCTGTCAGCCATGTGGAATTCCTGGGATACGGAGGGCCCTTTGTCTGGGGATCAGCTGTCGAATGGCTGCCTATTTTTAGGGTGGCAGATCCCGTGCTATGCGAGGAGAAGGCTGATGGTGAGAGAGGTGTGTGTTCCTGCACCCCAGGTAGTGTTTTCTACTGAAACTTATACCTCTCTGCATCTGGATGGAGGTGCAGAACTGAGCAGAGACTCAATATTGACATACAAGTCTGTCTGGTGGTGGGTTTGGTCAGCTTACTGCAGAAATGAAGTGAGCTACGACGGCAGCACTTCTGTGCACCGGCGTCTGATGTGTCTTCCCCACTGGCTGAAGCTCAGGCTTCAGCCTGAGCTAAGGGCAGGGAGGGAGAAAACCCCAAGGCTTTTCACTTCTCTCAGGGTTTGAAAAAAAATGGGTGACCTTATAAAAAGGTTAAAAAAAGCACAATCTTTCCATGTGCTTGAGGGGAACGCTGTGTGAGTACAACTTGTATCAGACACCAGAGAGGCTAAGCCAGATGTCTGAGGACGTAGTGAAGGGGGTTTCACAAACTCCACTGCTCCACAGCTGTGTACAACAGTGTGTATCTTCCTGTGCCAGTGGCTCTGTTCTGCGTAGATGGCCTTGTTCTTTTATCACCAGGTGTATGGAAGTGCATCCATGTGCACAAACGCAGATTTGGGGGGTTTGTTCACTCATCTGAAAGCTTTGCTTAAGTGTAGCCGAAGACAAGTCATTCATTGAGCAAAACCAGTCATTGCACAGGGTTTTTTTTTAGCTAATGTATAGAATAATGGTTTTTTCCACTGACCCAGCTCATGGATTCGTCATCCACACTGGTGATGCTGAGGGAAAGGAAAAGAGCCCAGAGCTGCTCGCTTTAATAAGAAATCCTTGCAACTGCTCTGACAGAGAAACAACTTTGCCAACAGCCTGCACACTTTCTTTACATGTGCTAAACTGCTCGAGATGCAGCTGAATTTCTTTAAACAAAAGGCATTTGTTTAAAAACATTCTGACAAAAGTGTTACAAATATTTTATGTTTGGGGTTTTTTTTTCCATGGGAACAAACTTATGGAAACATCTTTACCTGAAGTAGGGTTTTCAGTTATGTGAAATTTACATGTACATGTTTCTTTCTTTGCCGTTTTTCTTACAAAAATGTTTGGTTTTGTTTTGTCATTTTAGAGAAATTAGTATTTTTCTCTATTTTTCTTGTCTACTTTCTAGTAGATAAGAAGAGAAAATGAGTACAAAGGAAAACCTTGCAGCAATTTTCTGGACAAGGGGGAATGGTTTTAGCAGAAGGAAAGCAGATTTAGGTTAGCTATTAGAAATAAATTCTTTACCGTGAGGCACTTCTGCAAGTTGCTGAGAAAAGTTATGGATACCACGTTCCTGAAAGAGCTCAAGGCCAGGTGGAGCAATGTGGTCTAGTGGAAGGTGTCTCTGCCTGTGGCAGGGGTTTGGAACACAATGATTGTTAAGGTACCTTCCAAACCATGCTAGGATTCTATGAAGAGTTCACCTGCCTCCCAAACTTGCTGCTGAACATTTTGGAAGCCTTCCTGAAGGCTCTTTCCTGTGGAAGGTTCCTGTCTTCTGCACCCAGACCTGATTAGAAATTAGTATTTTTGGAAAGGACTTCCCAAAAATGAAGACAATTGCCCTATTTTCTAAAGCTTCTCTAAAAATACACAATCAAAGGTCTGGGCTGATCAGGGTGTAAATTTACAGCGAGGTGTAGTTTGGAGAGCTGCTCAGTGCCACTCAGCATAAAGACAAGGAACACTGATTGCTTTAATTTGCTGATTGCATACCTTGCCTATCAAGGCTGGAAAAATAGAGAAATCAGAAATCCTCTGCTCTCAGGCTGCAGTAATGCCTGCAGCAAGTGAGCCCTTGGTTTTTACTTGGTGTAAAGAAAGGGTTGTTTATAAAAGCAATGACAAATGCCTGTACTGCTGGGATGGAGCAGTGTTTTCCTGATTGCCAGAGCTGGGTGGGATACAGCTCCCTGCCCTCCTGCTCTGGTGCTATCAGCGCTCCGTTGTGTTATGGCTCTTTGTGGAAATCCTCTGGATTTGTGGAATGGGAGAAGAGATGTGCTCTCCAAAAGCTGCACTGTGAGGCTAAGGTGTCTGTATGTGTCCCTGTTCCCAGCTTCTGGGAGAGCAGTGGTGACCGTGCAGTGTCTCGGAGGCTCTGACGACTCAACCTCCTGTCAGTTTTATTTTCTTGCTGATTTCTGCCCCCATTCTGGAATAAACATCTGTGTATGAACAAGCCTTGGAAGGGGAAGCAGAGCCTGTACCTAAACCCTCTCCTGCCCTGAGCCAGGAGCTCCTGGCTCACACAATTTTGGGGCACCTTCTACAAGAAACAAGGCTGTGTGGGTGTCCCTTCCAAGCAGACATAAGATAGCAGTAAAGCACAGAGCACTTTGTCAGCCTGCTGCTGAAATCTTGACATAGGGGATGTGATGGTCTTGGATCTTAGATCACCTCTGAATAATGGCAGCAATCAAAAACAATAATGGGGGAATGAGAAATTCAGGACACCAACTGTTACTCTTTGAAAAAACCCAAACAACCCCAAAAAACCAAGGAAAGCAATAAAATAAAAAACCCAAACAAACCCAAACCTCAGCCTTGGTCTGGGCAAAGAAATAGTGAGGGCTTGCCAGCACCAGTGGCTTGCAGCAAAGTCTCAGTGTTTGCAGAGCTGTGGCCAAGGTGTTATGTTTTTGACTCTAAATGAGGTTACTGAAAGTTGCATGTACTCAAATCCCTGAGTGCCACTTTGAAAATGCAGGAGCTAACAGTGGTTATTTATTGATTTCATTTTGTCCCCCTGGGTCATGTGGGAGGTTGGAAGAGAAAGAGAGCAGTGGCCTGTACGTGTATGAGAAGGTGGGGGAGAAAGCATGTATGGATACAGGCAATGTGAGGCTGGCACGTGAAGTTTGCAATCCCCCGATTTGGGGATTTTTTTCCTCAAGCACCAGTTCAGCTGGTCCACGGGGGGGGCCTGCTTTTGTGGCTGTGCCTCCATCCTTAACTAGGCAGCCATCCTGGCCAGCTCGTTTTACCTCGCCTGCAAGCTGCCCAAGGTTGCAAAAACTGGCAGGGCAAGGAGGAGAGGAGACCAACTGGGTAAGCTTCACTCCACAGGGACACTGGGTCAGAAACCCAGGGAAAAAGTAAACTTGAGTCATATTAAAAGGTCAGTTTTAAAAAATATCTTTTCCCTTCCCTCTCTTTCTAGTTTTTCAGAATCTCAGCCCATAAAACCTGGCAGTCCCTCAGGGTGGAGGAGGGTGACTCTTGGTTTACATGCAGCCGTTGGTACCCCAGCATGCCCAAAACATCTGTCATCCGTGGAAATGAGCATTGCTCTGGCAAGGGTCTTCTTTCTTTGCAGTAAAGAATAAGCAAATTTGCTTATTTGTGGTTAATGCTTCTTCCAGATGGACAGAAATAATACATGACACACAGTCCCACTGTTGCCCAAACTGTTGAAGCACTGTGGAACATATTTCCAGCACAAAGACAAGCTAGGGAGATTGTTTAACTTACTGGTCTCCAGTTTGGAGCAGTCCTTCAGCCACAATATAAATGCAACCTCCCAGCAAGACTAAACTTTCTCATAGAAATGAGCAAAATTCTCAGAGAAGAGCTGTTCTCCTTTGTCCTCTTCCACTGAGATGGCAACCTCCGTGACATCTTCTTGGTAGCCACTTTCAGGACAGTGTTTGCTGTGAAAGCAGTTACAAACCCCTTGTTTTCCACTGCAGACAATGGTTTGCCTCTTGTGCTGATGCTGTGAAGAGGGGGCCTGAATGTACTTTGTATGTCACATCAATATGCCACATGTCTATAGGAATTTTTGCATGGAACTGATGTTCTTGGTGAAGCTTGACCAATTTTTCCAGCTGTGCTGTTGCTCAGATTTATGAGAATGGGTGTGTCCTACATTAGCGCCCCAATCCTGGTTTAATTTACCATTCCTTTTTGCTAATTTAAGGTGATTTAGGGTTTTATGGTGCCAAATCTTTCTCTGTGAATTTTATAGGAGTGGAATAGAGGTTTTAAAAGGAGAAAGTCTGACTTTTTGCTCTTCAGTTCACCTGGCAGATCTGCTATGAGGTGAGAGACCTTTTCCTGCATTTGGAACTGTCTTTTTGGCAGCAGAGGTGTGGTGCAAGTAGTCTCAGTTGGCGTGTGGGGAGCAGATGGGCTCTTTCCCCTGCTGTGGAAATGAGTCAGTGGCTTTTCTGGCCCTTGTTTCCAGTGCAAGTCTCCTCGGTCCTGCCCGGCAAGAACTGACCAGGAGAGGAGTCAGTTTTCATGTTTCAAAAGGGACTGGGAGGAGAGAAAAAGGGGCAAAGCTAAGTATCATCAGCGCCTTATGCCTGCAGTGTAACAGACACGTATGATAACCCCTGTGATATCCCAGTGTCTGTAAAATGCCACTTGTTTCTGCAGCCTCCTTAAATAAAAAAGCATTTTCCTGGTTGATCTTTACCTTCCATGCCCTGGCCCTGCACCCTGCTAACTGGGGGTGACATCTAGCCCACGCTTTCAGAAACCTTTTTCTGACTTCACCTTTTGTGCAGCGCCTTCGCAGGCAAAGGGTTACTTATTAGGGTGCAGCTCTGCCTAATTAAGAGTAACAGCATCTTTCCCTGCAGTGAGGTTTGAGGTTTTTTTGAGAGTGCATCACTCCAGAGCACGATGCTGAAAGAACTGCCTGGGCTGGACTTGGCCCTGTGTGCATTGACCCTTTGCTCCAGCCTGGCCTCAAAGACCTGGTGCCTTTTACTCCCAGCTAAGTCCTGCGCTGTGCTGTGATCCAGAGCACTGCTGGCCGAGAAGTGCAGCCGGGATGTCTCAGATGTGCTTGCAGGTTGGAGCAGAAATGAGGCAAAGCCTCCATGTGTCTTACGGTTTTGACCCCAAACAATACACTGACTGCATAAATTAGGAGTTGGCTCAGGCTCACTTGAAGCTCAGCCCAGGTTTGCTTGAAACTCAGCCTAATTTTTCCTGAAAGCAAAGCTGAGTGGGAGAGGAGTTCTGGGTCAGGGAAGGGGTGCTTGGCAGGTCACAGCAGCTTGAAGAGCTGCAGTTTATCAGCTCACAGCAATCATCAGCCCACAGAAGCAGGGTTGCCTGTATTTCTAATTTCTTGCCTATACAGAACCATGCAGATGATGGGCAAAAATGCCTTTGGCATCCTGGAGCAAGCTGGGGATTGCTTCTAGCTGCTTGTGGATCATTAACACAGTTAGGCCCCTAAAAATCCACCCTGATCAACCACCCAGCAAAAAGCTTTATTTCCCCTGTTGCTGCCTTTCCATGCAGGTGCTACATGTCCTGGCTGATGACTGCACCAGCTCCTGGAGGCAATTCATATCCTCAGCAGTGCTGCATTGGGGGAGAGGCAGGGAGCTGTGTGGACCCTAATTTCCAGAAATGGACAAGACAAATGATGGAAAAAATTTTGATAAGGGCTTGCTGCTCTTGTGGTTAGCAGCTGAGCCCTAAGACAGGCTGCAATTTGGAGGGCTGGTCTATACTTCCAAGACAAGAGCAAGCAGCCAAGCTGAGGGAAAAGCTTGCAAGCTGAAAAACCAAGGAGAGCTGGTAAGCTTCCTTTGTTTTGGGCTGAACCCTAAATGCGCACAGCACCGCCAGGTGCTGAGCAGCCGCAGCTCCCCAAGATGTGGGAAAAATTTTGTTTTATTTTTAGGGTTAGTGTTCAGCATTCAGGTTCCTGTCAGGCTGTGGCTTTCAAGTGGCGGTAGAAGGAAACGTGTGGATCGAAGGCACTCAAGGAAATGGGGGAGCTCATCTTATACTGCTCCAGTGTTGTGTGAAGGGTGTTAGTGGGACTTGGTGCTAGGGCTGCTGGGTTCTTGGGGCAGAGAGGTCCAACAGTGCTTTTTGGCAGCTCTTGCCTCAGTAAAGCCCCTTTGGATCCCAAGCAAGCAGCTTCTAAGTTCTGCTTTCTGAAGCAATTTTGGTTTTATTGCCTAGAGGTGAAGGTTCCTGCAAACAAGTGAAACACAGGCGGGGGTGATAAAAGGTGCAAATTGAACTGGCCTCATGCAGTCCCTGGGAAGCAGCAGTGGATGAAGAGACTTCCAACTCTTTTACAGCTCTCTCTTCTTTGTTGTAAATTGAGCTTGAGGTGTTACTGTAAGGAAAACAATAATTTTTTGATGGCTCCATTACAGTTGTGATCATCCCCTGTGGAGAGCCCTACGGACTGGTGTTTTCTGTTCATTACACCTCACTTTGCCAAGACCTGGTTTCCTGCTGGCAGTCTCATATCCTCCATCTTTGTTTTCCTTTATTTCCCTAAAAAAATAGGAAGGTAATTATGTTTTCCTTGCACCCTTGCTTGCTTCTCTCACCAAGGGAGATGTGCAAAAATGGTGCGGGCAGCAAGGAACCCTTGAGGTCTCACCCCTGGTGCCTATGGGCCCCCTAGATTTAGCCTTTCCCCTTTTTTTTCCTGGAGGAAGATTTTGGAAAAATGGAGGGAAGAAAGAAGAGGATCCTCTACCCATCTCTACCCAGGAGACCCAGGGTCTGATGCTGTACCACATCTCTGGCAGGAATTATAATCCTAAAGGGACATCTATCCCTGCTTGCCTTTGGCTTATCTTCAGCTTTGGGCCCTAGCAGATGCTTTGCAGCCTTTCCACAAATGTTTGGGAAGAGAAGCCAAAGTTAGGCTCTTTTGGCAGGGTTTCCACAACAAATCCCTAGCTCCCAGGGAAGATGGATGTCATTAACCCAAGCTGAGTCCATGGAGGGGTCCTCAGGCTGGTGCCAGGGGCTGCTGCTGGGGGCTCACCTCCAGCTGGTGGTGTAAACTGAGGAGGAAATAAAGGCTCTCCTTCATCCTTGCCAGCTCTTGTTCTCCACAAAGAGCTGGAATCCTGGCTGTTCTGACACCCAGACAGAGTAGCAGGAGATCCCTTTCCTTCAGTGTTATTTGCTTTGCATTTAGTGGGATTTAAGGCCCACTGTCCACCCCTGCTCGCTGTTTGTTTGGCCTTCCTTGTTTTGGCAGGACTCCTTGCTACTTGTTTCTTCTCTTTGAAGGTCTGTGTTCAGCCACAATGAGAGGCTCCTGAATTTGGAGTCAGAAATGATGTGACTGAGCCATGCAAGGCTGACATGAGACAAAAGGGAGGTGACTCAGTCCTTTCAGTACATGTTTCCATGTTCCCAGCTGCTGTAGGAAATAAACAGTAAGTGGTTAACATCAATAGTAAGACACATATAGAAGAAAATGTTGTCCTAACAACGTTAAATCTATGGTTTAAATTGGGCAATGGCAGGAAATTTGGAATTAAGGATGGACGCTTGTCTCACGCTTCTCCATTTGCCTTGGGAAATAAAAATAATTCAGGCACAAAGTGAATGAAATGGCACTGGAAATGCCATATACTGCATCTCCTGGCTTTTATGGCAGGGAATGAAGAAGTAAGACTAAATGAGGTATTTTGTGTCCTTCAGTTCAAAGTGATGGCAACAAAATCCATCTAGGTCTCAGGAGTCAACAGAGACTGAGACCAGTTTTACTCAGTTTTATCACTGTGTTGTGTAGCCATGATACTGGAGAGGTTCTTCCTTTGGGGGCAATTATTTTTGTTCTGTTAGTTGAGCAGTTTATTGGAGTTTCTTTTGGCTCAGATCCACTGGGACTACTTGGATGTCAGACGACAAGTTCAATCAAAAAAGAAAACAACCCTCACATTTACTGAGGTAGAGAGACTTCTGAGGTAGCAGAAATATTTCCAGGTCAAAAATCAAGGTGAAGCTGTTGCAGTCTGTTTGTGAGCACTGTCTGGGCAGAAGGTCTGAAAGTCTTGCACTGTAAGGTCTGTAAGTCCTGTGTGTTCCTACAAAGTCAACTTCTGATGCTCTTGTTGATGGCAAGGGGTGTTTGTTCAAAGATCAGCTTCATGGAGGTCAGTGGGACCTCCATGAAGCATGAGTTGCAGAGCATGAACTGCAGGATAACAGCTGAGAAAGTCAACTGAATGACTGAAAGATTTAGCAGCTTTAACAACCGAGTCATTTGCGTATTTCTGGAAGAAGGCGCTGGTCCAGAAGTGTTAAGAAATCCTGTTGACAACAATCAGGATTCCATTCTGTAGACTGGAAATGCCTTATTTGTCTTCTGTTCAACAGCTAACCTGGGAGATCTCTACAAACAGCCCACTTCAGGGTGTGTTTTAGGGTGGTTCCTAAAACCCAAGAGAAGGAAAAATCAAGCTTGAAAAGTATGTTGGCTGGGCCCTAGGTCAGAGATACATAAGGGAAAAAACACCATCTCAGCATGGAGTGCTTTGGAACAGACAGAGGTACAAGGAAGGCCTTTGGACTGGAAATGTGTCATGCATGTTACATCCTTCGCTCTTTATCCTCTTTTTTCTGAAGAACTGTCTGTGCACATTTGGAGATTATGCTGTTAGCTGAACAAACAAAAGGGATTAAGGCTGGGCTGGTTCATTTTTCCACCCTCCACCCATCTTGGAATTCATTACCGCTCATTGGCACTAACCAAAATAACAAGGGGACCAGCTGCGCACAGCGCTGCTTTCTCTGTCCCAATTTCCATGTAGCGAGAGATTTGTCCATGAAGACCACCACGCAGGCATAGCCATGGAGAAGGAGTCAAGCTTCTCCAAAACGGCTTGGTCACACCAGGATCCCAACAAAAGGCTAGCTTGCATGCTAATTCCTTTTCACTAGAATCAATAGGGGCTGAGGGATGTTAATTTTCTGTTTGCCCATAAGTGCTTAAATGTGTGCGTGTGCTCACATTTAAATGCACATATGTCTGTGGGAAAGGTCTGAGCTTGGTCTTGTCTGACTTTTGGGCACAAAGTCAGTTGAGTCATTACCTGAGTCTGCCACAGTCCTCAAAACAGCCTTTCTGTGACCTACTCTTCCTGCTGGGGTCAACTGGAAGAGCCATCCTTGAGGTCCTTTTTTCTGCTTCCACACATGGAACGTATGAGCCTGAATGGGAGCAGATGATCCAAGAGCAGCTGTTACATTTCCAGATGCCAGGGAAGACGAAAGCAAACCTCCTTCCACTCTGCCTTTGTGGGCGGTATCTGATGGGATGTGACATCTGAGCCTGTGGATGTCTGGTGAAATAACTCCAGGCAGCACATGGAGACACTCATCTCCCTGGGAGAACTGTAGCCAGCGGGAGAGCAAGGGAGCTGGTCCTACATGAGGTGAATCACTCACAAGCCCACCAAGAACCTCAGGGAGATCCTCAACGTGTGGGTAATGTGCATTTTTAATGCGTAACACCAACTTCCCTCCATGCTGACCCTACCTGCAGCTGAGGTGGGTTGTGACCAGAAAGGCAGTGAGGTCCTGGAGAGCAAAACTAGCATCTGGCTCCCATGCTGGCATTCCATGGGAATATGTCACAGCCCCTCCAGTGCCAAGGCCTGAGTGTGTTTCCTGCACCACTCACCAGTGTGAAGATTTTGGTATGCTACTTGAGGTGGTCTGGGAATTTAGCTGCCTCTTGGACGTGGTGTCTGAAGCAAGGGTCCAAAAATTGGTGTGCATGCACTCTGTGATCGCTCAGAAAATGTTGCCAAAGGAGCCAAATTCCTTCCTCCAGCTTGCATGCAAAAAAGCCACTAATTTCACTGGCAGTTGAATGTGCATATCTGAGGGCAAAGTTTGGCCAAAAGCCTTTGAGCAGAAATTTTAGCATAATCACCCAGAAAAAAAAAAGGAGGAAGGGGGGGAATTGCAAGTGGCATTTTGCAGAGAAAGAAGGATAAAAAAATTAGAAATCAAAGTGTTGAAAACTTTCCAGTAAAAAAACTCTTCTGAGTTCTTTAAACGGCACAATAGCTATTGATGGGTAAAAAATAAAACAGGACAGTATATCCTCTTGAATTTATTCTGGTCCCAACAGGCTGTCCTTGGCATTTTTTTTGGAAGAAACCCTTGAGTAAACATGTTGTCCAATGTGGAAAGACACTGAGCATGTCATAGAAGCACTTTGTAAAATGTTCTGGGAGACACACCAACGCTGTCAAGGCCAGGGAGCTGCTTAGCTTCACTTTGATTTACAGATAAATACGGTGTGTCTGGGGCTTTCAGTTGCCGACTGTGCGGGCGAGCTCCTGATTACGTGCTGTGTTCTGACTCCAGGGGATTAATTGGGACCACCAGGAAGTGTGGCAGCAAGAGTAACCTTCCTGGTTGCACGCTTTTGTAAGGACTAAGCAGAAGAGCTTTTGTGGCAAGGTAGAGCTCAGCTTCTTTCATCATGGGACTGTGGGCCTAGCATAAGATGAAAGTTAAAGAGGACATTGTAACATTAGGATTTTCTGGATGTTCCCATGCAGGTGCAGCTCTGAGTATTGAACGAGGCTGGCTGTGTCTGCCTGTTTTTTAACTGTGATGCACATTTTAGTGTATTTAGGGGTTTCTGCCAGGATATTGAAGTGAAGCAAGTGCACAGTTGAGATATTTTGGTTTTTGTTGCATAATGAAACTTGCATAGGACATTTGCCCTTCAAGCCTGTTGTGCAGCAAAATAAATGCCGGAGTAGCCTGGAAAAGGCTGGTTGGGACCTGGTTTTTATGGATGACGGAATCAATAGAGGAGGGATGGGGCTGTCTGAAAATGCAAGTGCAAATATAACTCATGCAGAGTGACTAACTGCCAAGGTTCTGATGGTTGTTAATTACTGGACTTTCCCTCTGGAAATGGCTACTTCAACATACAGGCTGGAACAGCGCAGGAGAATGTTTCAAATGTAAACTAATGTCAGTTTTTGGTACAAGGTCCCAGAAAAGCTGGGATTATAGAAAGGAGAAGGGAAGCCAGGAAGTTATGCCATGAAAAACAGGTTTGTGCTGAGCTGTTTATTTATTTTTTTTTATATATCTCAGCAAGGTTATGAAAAAAAGTACAAGTGGATCAGCTGGAAGTGTTGTAATATTGAAGAGAACCTCAAGTACTGCAGATGGAAAGAGAGGAAAATAAGTACTATGTGTGCATCAGGAGAACGGGGATGAGGTGAAATTGCCTGCTTACAGCCGATACTTCACCGTATTGCTCTTGTGGTGCAGGACAGACAGTTCTGCAGAGGAATGCAATACCCTGAGCCCTTGTCCGCAAAGAGAAGCTGTAGAATTTTTGTCCAGCTCCAAGTGCTCCATGACATGCAGCAGGTTTGGATCATGATCCTCTGCCTTGTAGTCCCTGATTTTTCTAGCCCTGATCTTCAGCTTGCAACACCTGCCTTCTGTGAATAAAGCCAAGGCAGCACTACTTTCTACCCCTTGCTGCCAGCAGGTTCTAGACCCCTCATGCAGGAGACTGCCAATTGGGAAGAGGCATTTCAGGGACACTTCAGGTTTTCGAGGCTTGGGAAGTAGTGTGTGAAAGCACCCTCTCACCCCTAAGACAGCAAACCATCTTTACCATCCTACAATTTCTTGCAGTTGGAGAGATTTGTCAGCGGGTTCTTATTCCACACAGGTTTCTGAAAAGTTTCTCTACCTCTTATGAAGATCCTCTTACCCCAGCCAGGGGACTTCCCCTTGGAGCAGCTGCAGCAAGAGCTGTCATGTGCAGGGTAGACTGGATGGTAGATGGCTTTGCCATCAGAGCCTGAGGTAATGGAGCTGGTATTCACTGCCTGCCTTCCCCATGGCTGTCCATAGCATTACCGACATCAAAAACTGAGTGATGATACCTTTCCTTCTCCCTTTCCCTTTCCTTTTTTTTTTTTTCCCTCTGAAGAAGTTTAAAGAGTGTGTCCCTTCCACAGGTCTCCTCTCCACCAACTCACCTCCCTCCCTGCCCTCGACTGAAGACAGCTGCCAGGAAATATTTCTGTTGTTTAGCTGAAGTGAAAACATATGGGGGGGGGAAGGAAGGGCAGTGTTTATAATGTAATTACTGTCATTTTGTGAAACTTGGGTTGAGGTGGGGAGAGGGGTGTGCTGAGCATGAGGATGCATCTGTGCACAGGGTAAGACCCCCAGAGATGGTGGCTGAAGTGAAGCACTACAGCCCTCAGTGGTCCATGTGAAGAACAGGCTGCACCTTGAGCACAGGCACCAGTTTATCCCAGGTATCCAGACCACCGAGGCTGAGCAGGTGCTCTCTGCCCAGGGATGGCAGCAGGGCTGAGGGGTTTCTGAGAGGACAGGCTGGAATGCCCACGGATGGCGGCAGGGCTGAGGGGTCTGTGTGAGGACAGGAAGGAGTGCCCAGGGGTGACGGCAGGGCTGAGGGGTCTCGGTGAGGATAGACACGAACACCCAGGGATGGCGGCGGGGCTGAGGAGGCTCTGAGGACAGACACGAACACCCAGGGATGGCGGCGGGGCTGAGGAGGCTCTGAGGACAGACACGAACACCCAGGGATGGCGGCGGGGCTGAGGAGGCTCTGAGGACAGACACGAACACCCAGGGATGGCGGCGGGGCTGAGGAGGCTCTGAGGACAGACACGAACACCCAGGGATGGCGGCGGGGCTGAGGAGGCTCTGAGGACAGACACGAACACCCAGGGATGGCGGCGGGGCTGAGGAGGCTCTGAGGACAGACACGAACACCCAGGGATGGCGGCGGGGCTGAGGAGGCTCTGAGGACAGACACGAACACCCAGGGATGGCGGCGGGGCTGAGGAGGCTCTGAGGACAGACACGAACACCCAGGGATGGCGGCGGGGCTGAGGAGGCTCTGAGGACAGACACGAACACCCAGGGATGGCGGCGGGGCTGAGGAGGCTCTGAGGACAGACACGAACACCCAGGGATGGCGGCGGGGCTGAGGAGGCTCTGAGGACAGACACGAACACCCAGGGATGGCGGCGGGGCTGAGGAGGCTCTGAGGACAGACACGAACACCCAGGGATGGCGGCGGGGCTGAGGAGGCTCTGAGGACAGACACGAACACCCAGGGATGGCGGCAGGGCTGAGGAGTCTCTGAGGGAAGGCGGGAACTGCCTCAGGTACAGCCGGTTCCAGCCGGTTCTGGCGGCCCAGCTCCTCAGACCTGCTGGTGTGACACCTTGGGCAAACTGCGGTAAGGAAGGGGGAAAATGCTGGCAAACAGAGAGGAATGGGGGGAAAAAAATGATCAACAGCCCAGTGAACACCAGGGGGTTGAGGAGGAGGTGGGGGTCCTACCCTGCTACCTGCGGCCATGCCATGATGGGTCAGGTATGTGTCCCCCAATTTTCTCCTTGTCCTGCCGAGGTGAGGAGTATGAGTGACTCTGTGGGTGACACCGGGGCACCTCCAACCCGACACAACCTGAGTTTGGGTCACATCATTTATGTCAGGAAAACGTGGAAAACGAGCCCAGAAACGTGAGTTTCATCTGTATGGCTATGAGTTCAAGTGATGGACTGAGAGGGGTCAGCTCAAGCCCTGCAGACCCCACTGCTGGGTCCACACAGAGCTTTTTAATTCCATTTTCTCATTTCAAGGGAAATATTTGGTTTTTCAGTTTCAGACTACTAGATGC
This sequence comes from Nicator chloris, assembly GCA_013400495.1. Taxonomy (NCBI): domain Eukaryota; kingdom Metazoa; phylum Chordata; class Aves; order Passeriformes; family Pycnonotidae; genus Nicator; species Nicator chloris. Next base: position 385,511 of record WAAE01026316.1, read on the forward strand.
TCTGATGACAACACAGGTTTCTCTTACCATGTCAGAAACCCTGTAATGTGTTCATTTTCTGGGGCAAGAATGTGTTTTGTCTAAGAAAGGAGGAAGAAAAGTTGCTTTGGCACTTGCAACTGATAACATGTATTTTGTAAGACAATCAGTTTTGACTATAGGATAGATTTGATAGATTTGTGCAAAGTTAAATGAAGATAACATGATTTTATTTCAATTGTGATGTAAACTGAGACGCAGCTCTGCCAAGAAAGGTATTCCTCCCTCCGGTATATTGTAGAATATGGTTCATGACTGTGCAGATTAGTTGGCTTAGGGCTAAAAGGGGATATTGAAGACTACTTCTTTGGATCATTCATTGTGGTTTTGTCCTCATGAGGCTGGGAGCATGAGGCAGCTTGATGGACTGACTTGCTGTTGGCACAGCTCTGTTTTTTCACTAGAAACAATATTTAACTGCTTAGTGTCTGGCTTCAAATTGAAAGAGGAGAGATATAGATTAGGGAGAAATTAGGAAGAAAAAACAGAGGGTGATGAGGCCATGGCACAGGTTGTCCAGAGAACATGTGGCTGCCCCATCCCTGGAAGTGTACAAAGCCAAGCTGGACATGGCTTGAAGCAACCTGATTTAGTGGAAGGTGTACCTGTTCATAGGAGGGGGTTGGAATGAGATGATCTTTAAGGTCCCTTCCAGTCCAAATCATTCTAGGATTCTTTCTGTGATTCTATGCACTTTCCAACACTGCTCCCCACAACAACCCTTTTATGGTTCTCTGGAAGGGTAGCCCCAAGAAATCTGCCAGATTACTTAGGAAATTGATTCCCTGACGGAAGGAGGCTTTGATCCCCAGCAGGTGATTCTTGGCATGGTAGTGCGGGAGTGGAAAAACCTGTGAACTGGGCTCTGTCTAGATGGAGGCAGAGCAAGAAGAGGGAGCTGGTGACCCTGGTGCTTGGCAGGCAACAGCTTGGCAGCAACAGATCGATAAATATGCCTGCTGTTGAGACCATACCATTCGTAGAAACTGCATGCAATTTATATAAATAGTGGGGGTGTGAGCTCCAGGCCAGAGTGGGATTTTTAGTGGCTCTTGCCAGTAATGGTCATGAGGACTCTTGTTGATTCTGAGCTACGTCTGACATAGACACAGCAGTGCAGCCAGGCAATATGCTTTTGTCAAAAAACATATTTAATTTTTCATTATTTCTTTCTGCATTTGGGCTTTTCATCAAAGCCATCACTGTTTTCCTTCATTTTTCCAAAGGCAGCAAACAAACAAGCCTTCAAAGTGAAACAAGCCTGAGTTTTCTTTTCCCTCAGGAAACTTGTTTTTCCTATTTTCAGAATACCAGTTCTTGCAAGTCCCTGCTGCTGGGCCTCCCAGTCCTGTGCAAGGGGAGTATCAAAGAGGACAGGGCCTGGTGGCAGCTGTTTACAAACTGAGAGTGTTTGGTGCTGCAGTCTCCATACTTTCCAAAATGCCAGATTTTGGGGAAAATTGCCTGAATTTGACTTGGATCCTACTGTGTAGCTGCATAGTCCTCCAGACTTTTAATTTTTTTTTAATCAAGTGGAGCAATGAGCATCAGCCCTGGAGCTCTCTTGCACACCTGCAGTTATTGCTCATAGTTAAACATGTCAGTTCTTCTCCATATGTTATTTTTTTCACATCTGCTTTTGCACACTTTATTTGATTTACTCCACAGAGGAATCCAAGGACTTGGCCACAGCAGCACAGGAGCCAAAGGTAGAGCCTGTTAGGACCACAGTGTCCCTTGTGAAGTCAGCCAGGAAAACATTGCATGCCTGCAAATATCCCAGACAAACAAAGGGTGATTTCAGAGAGGTGTGGGCGGGGAAGTGAAACCAAAACAAACTCTTCCATTCAAATAATACACCGGCTTGGTCTTTGCTGGTGTGGACTCTGTGCAGTTGTTTGGGCCTGAGCTGAAGTGGCTGTAAAGTGCAACCACTCAGATTTGATGGTGGTTTACGCTTCTTTGCTAAATGTGTGTCCCTACAAGAGGTACTCGGGAGATGCGTACGTACTGTTAGGTTGTGTAGTGGACACCTTTCAGCAGATCTGCATGTCTCTGCTGGGTGTTGCTCAACACCTTGGCTCTCCCACACAAAAAACGTGCCTGGCTGAGCCTCTCCTTCCAGACCAGCCACTGTGGTCATGTTCTTGTGTAATGCAGTGCTTGTTACAAGTGAGTCCACCCACTCAGCTGCAGTGTGGGCTTCACTAAAGCTTTTCAGGAGTGATCCTGCCCATCCACAGAATGACTGACAATCGTCTGACCTCCTTTGCAAGCTCTGGCTGTCCAGAGACAATGGCCCCAAGAAAGCTTGTTCTTAACCTCTTCCCAAGGAGCTAATTTCAGTGCCATGCATGCTGCTAGGCTGACAGAGCCCCTGAAAACATGGAGGAACTTGGGAAGGGCACAGAGTCATTGCAATGGAATGGTTGTTCTATCAGCTTCAAAGCATTGAGGGAGGCGTACTCATTGATGTCCCTGAGGGCTTCGTGGGTCACCCTCAGCACCACTCATTGCTTTTCCCTGGATGACACATGGCACATGTGTCTTGGAGGTGTGAGTTGAACATAAACAGGCTTTTAAGTGATGTCCTGGTTGACAGGAACCTTTCCAGACCTGGAGGAGGATGCCTTTGTGGGCACCATGAGATTCAGGAGTTGCAAAGTAAGGGTTTGATAACTTTGCCTTGAAACTCCTTGTGGCTGACTGCTTATTCATATCTTTCTTTCTTGAACCCTTGTCAGCAGTTTATCTTAAGGGAACTTAGAGTGGCCTTGTTTCCCTGAGGATGAAAGGGGGGAATACTCCAAGAATGAAAAGCATTCATTGATCACCAAGGGCCATAGAGTGGCAGAGGTGGGAAAAACACCAAGTTGTCTATCCATCAGGCCACAGAGCCCTAGAATTATACATGCCTTGCAACAAAAATGCTTAAAGGACAAAAAATGTCTCAGGGACTGAAAGGAAGCCACAGACTGTTTATCTGAGGCCACCCTCTTGTGCAGATTACACCTGTCTCTGCTGCAGACAATGGGCATCTTGCAGTGCTATTTCCCTGCAAGTGGTCAGCCCCTGGCATTGCCTCTGTATCTCACTGCCTGTGAGATATAGTTTGTGTCTCAGCCTGAGCTGCTGTTCCCACCAGCTCCCCAAGTTGGACATGTGGAACAGTGCAACTCAGAGACCTGCTCCCAGCCACGTTTGGGGGCTGCCTCAAGGCACTTGCCACCTTGCCTCACTAGTCCCTAGCAAAGCAAATGGCAGCTCAGGCTTGTTGCTGTTAATGGCAGGATTTTAACACCTTGTGGCTGTCAGCAATGCTTGTGTCCCATGCACAGCATGCCACTGGCCATACTCTGGCTGTAAACAAAACCAGTCTTGAACAAATCCTTGATTCTGTCCTGGCAGGAGACGAGAGAATCCAAATCCAAAAGCAGCATGGTGTTTGCTTTCTTAAAATTGTTTTTGATTTGTGGTAGTGTTAAACAAGTTGACCAAGCCTAGCAGAGAGAGTCACTCTTGGAAAAGGCAACCTGAAAGGACTTTCCCAGGAAGACCAATTCTGAATCTGGCAGCTATAAAGCTGCTGCAGCTGTCAGATAGGCTTCTAGGAAAAATAACAGGACAGCAGGGCAGAGCTGACAGCTGAACTGGTACAGGTGACAAAAAGCAATGCTGCCTCACCGGGGGCTGAAGTGACCATTAGCTTCTCATAGGGTGTAAAAAAATCAAATTACATGCCAGAGCATGCTTTGGACAAAGGTGATTTGGGACGTGAATGCACTGGGATATCTGCTGGTGAGTGCAACTGGATTTTCCATCTGGAAGGCATGACTGTCTGGCCTAGAAGACAATTTACAGAACAAATTAGATCTGGCTGTTTGTCAGTCTCCTCCTCGAAATGCAATAAGGACAGGGTGGTTATATAATGTAAACCATTCTTGGGAGTTCAGTGGTCCTGAAACAACAAACAAGCCAAGGAGGGAAAAATTGGTTTGCAGAATTCAAAGCCGAAGAAGTTCAGCCGAGGAATTCAGTCCACATGATCCAGCAAAGATATGTGCTGCTATTCCTGTATGTCTTGAAAGGAAACTGCCACCAGATCCTCTGCTATTTTCTGTCCACAGGGCCCTACTGATAGGCGTGATATTTCAGCCTCTGCACTAAACCCCTGTGCTCCAAATATGCAGGGACAGTTGTGTGCAGAGCCAAGCAGTGTTCCTCACTGCTGGGGCGCCAGTGAGAGGCAGCTCCTTCCTCACCAGCACATATCAGAGCCCTCAGGAAAGGCAAACCTCTGTGAATAAACATGGGTCGTGGTGGCTTTGCCCTGATCCATTGCAACATCCACTGATACAGGCAGGATGGGCAGTTCAGAAAGAATTTCTTCACCTAAAGGGTTTCCAAGCACTGGAATGGGCTGCCCAAGGAGGTGGTGGAGTCACCATTCCTGGAGGTTTTCAAGGAATGACTGCATGTATCACTTAGTGCTATGGTTTTGTCAACAAAGAGGTGATTGGACAAAGGTTAGACTCCATAATCTTGGAGATCTTTTCCAACCTAAATGACTCTGTGATTTGCAAGGTGCGTGGTAGGCAGCAGTCCCCACAAACAAAGGGTTCCATGCTTTCTCCTTGCTGACCCCTCTTAAAGCAGAGAAGTTCATTTTAATCACTGTATTGGTAGCACTATGTGGCCAAATTAAAGAAAAATATTTTTTGAGCCTGCAGGAAGTGATGTCCTTCAAGGGCCATTGCAAGGGTCTTTTTACTACTTAATACTGATCTAGTAATTATATATGCTTTACTTCCTGCTGTTCGTGATCATCAACAGGCCTCTCAAACTTGAAGAAGGTATGAAGCATGCACATGAAGTGGACAGCACTGATTTATTGAGGAGAAAGAGGAAGAATGTTACAATGCATCAAGGTGAGGTTCCAGATGCCTGAGGTAAAAAAGGAGTGCTTGGCTTAGCCATGGAGACAGTGAGTTTTGTGGTCAGAGGACCCAGCTCTCCCCTCTTCTCATTGCGACCTGTCACAACGGATTCCCTTTTTCCAGACTACACTGACGTTGAGTTGGCACAAGACGTAAGTGGCAAAGACTAAGGAAGCTAAAAACAGCTTTTTTTTTCCCATTGACTTTAATGAGTCCCAAATGAGAAGGATTGGACCCTTTCTCTTAAAACAAGTTTGTTTATTGGCACTCAGCTTCAGACATGCCCTTTGGGTGCTCAGCCTGATGGAGATTCACAGAATGTCCAGGTTGGAAGAGACCTTCAAGATCACCGAGTCCAACCCTTGCCCTAACACCTCAACTAAACCATGGCACTGAGGGCCATATCCAGCCTTTTTTTAAACATATCCAGGAATGGTGACTCTACCATCTCCCTGGGCAGACCATTGCAGTACTTTGTCACCCTCTCTGTAAAAGCCTTTTTCCTAATATCCAACGTATATTTCCCTTGATGCAGCTTGAGACTGTGTCCTCTCGTTCTGCTACAGAATGCTACATCCTGGAATCCTGCATCGATCGTGTGAACTGGTCTTGCCAAGTGTGCCTTTGGGATAGAAAAGCATCTTTCCATAGTCCCCCTGTGATGCTGCTAAAAGGAGGTAAAGCCCTCAGTGGCAAGTAAAAACCCAACAAGCTGGAAGAGACTCTTTAGATGGCTGAAGGTTTACTGGTAGAGCTGCTTTTAATAAAGCAGGTTAATTACCCTGCCAGGGAGGATTTACATCAGGTACTGTGAAAGAAATGATGGTGAGAAGGAAAACGCTGCCATGGAGCCATGCTGCTCTCTGACACCATCAATCTGCTCCCAGGCTCACATCCTTCCTGCTTCACTTTGGTTTCCTCTCCCTCACACTGATGTGCAGGAGTGACCCGTGGGGAGCTGCAGTGTGGGGGGCAGATGGCATGAGTGAGGGCTTTGCCCTGCACAGGGGAAACAGTGGCACTGCAGAAGGACATTAGCAATGCTCCTTGTCTCCTGGCTTTCCTCCGTGAGTAATTTCCAGGGAAATTGAACCCGACTCTGCTTCATTAGCCACTAACCTCTCATCTGCTGGGCCTGTCTTTTGCATTATGATGCAGCAGAGCTGCCTTGTGTGCTGCAGTCAGGGTCTGAATCAGCTTTGATAAAAGACCAAGTGTTGGAGTGAGAGGAAGTATTTACCTTAAGTTGTTTTCAATTTCCTGAGCTTGCTATATCCACTCTCCCTCACTTCTGGATTCCAAAACAGTCAGTGTTCTGGGGAGCCTTGCTTCATTACTTTTGCTTCCCCCAGTACAGTTGACACTTAGTCTGGGTTTCCCAATCCTCCCAGCTCTGATTTATTAACTTCAAAGTTCATACAAAGCTGCTGCGGGTTTCCCGGCTGCTTGCGCAGGCATACACACCTGCCCCGGCACTGCAGGGTTTGGTTTTCCTAGGCAGAGCTGTGACACAGCTCTGCTTCCCTCTCCTATGCACGTGGCATCTGGTTGGCCCTGGACTGGACCCAAGATTTTGGGGTTTACAGCTCATCCCATAGTGTGTTCACCCTACATATGTTGACTGGTTGTCCCAGGTTGGTGGCAGCTTGAGCCTGATCTGCACCTGCCAAAGCTGAAGAGAAAGGGTTTTCTTAGCGATGCGTGTGGAAATGGGTAGTGGAGGATTAACAGGAACCCTCTGCCTGGCAGAAGTGAGGGGCAGGCAGGAGGAGGGGTGCGCTTTGGGGTGGGTGGAAGAGCCCAGCTGTGCAGTGAGGCTGAAGGCATTCAGCAGTAGCTTTTCACTGGACTGTTTAATGGTAAATCTAAATGCAAATCAGTGCTCTGGCTTATCAGTCCCACGTGTGCCAGTGCACTGTGGCAAACACCTCGGTGCACAAGTAACTAACTGAGCGTACAGTGCCTGAGCTTGGTTTTAATAGAGGGGGGTTTCCTGCTCAGCAAGGGACTGAGGGAGTTGCTGTTGGGAACAGAGGAGCTTTTCCTCAGAGCCCAGCCTTGGGATGGAGAATGTTGTGCCCTGATAATTTCATGCATGAAAATCTCGCCCTTATTTTTCCATCTGGGTGAGAAGATTTTGAGTGCTCAGTCTAAGAACCTTTTTGCTACAGCTAAAGCTTCGTACTGCTCTAGCTGTGCTGAGAGCCTGTAGCAATGCTCTGCACCAGGGATTTCCCAGGTTCACCAAAACAAAGAATTTTCAAAGCAGCTCTCCCAGTGTAGGCACATCTCTGTCATGAGCAAAACCATCTCCCATGGGCTGCTGTGGGAATTCTTAGGCTTGCAAGATACTGGGGAATAATGCTGCAGGGATGGAGGCTTTTTCTTGTCTTATTTGTAGCAATGTTGTTCTTCTTAATTTAACTTCTCTTTCCCACCCAGGCTCTGCAGGAACCAAGATAACAGCAAAAAACAGGCTAGCAGAGATGATCATCTCTGCAGACTCCAGTGGCACCAAAAATTAAAAATCTGCTCCAAAGAAGGAAGAAAAAGCCCAGCAACAAACAAAAAACCAAACAACTGCTGCAAAGAAATAGAAGTTCTTCCTGTGAAATGCTTCTTGGCCGTGAAGAGCTTCTGCTGTGAGAAAAAAGTTCCTCCATGAAGAAGGGTGCAGAGCCTGGTTTGTTCAGAGCCATTTCCCACATCATCTGAACAAAAGGTGAGAGGTTAGTTGAAAACACAAGGACAAGCGTGGGCAGTTTAACTGTGTGTGCACCACTTGCTGTCTCGTGCTCTCCTCCGGCAAAGCCTTCCCCCTGCGGGGTGTGCGGGAGAAGGGGTGGCCCCAAACTGTGCAAAACCTGTGTTTGCTCCATCCTCCATTGGAAGCTCTGACCCAACCTCTGCAGGAGCTGCTTGTGGCCAGGCTCCCACCCTGGACGCAGCTCAGCTCTGCTTGATTGTTCTCACACAGCTCTGGGGACAGGTTCCCATCACTGCAGCTGCACGAAGCCAGCTTGGCTTTGTTGGGAGGGAGACAACAATGAGCTCAGGCATTTTAGGGTTATGAAAATATAAAACCCTAACCAAATACTACTAACTTTGCTTCTTGCTTACTTCCTTTGCTGCTACCAGTGCTAGGAGTTCATATTGTGCAGTGAGTCCCTTTGTTTTATAGGAGACCAAGTGATTGAAAACAGCCATGATATTACTATGCATGGACAGTACATTTTTTCCATATATTTTCATAACCCTTTTCCCAAAGGATCAAATGTGTCTTTATTCTATAACTCCACAATGGGTTAGAGCAACTCCTCGGGCGGGAATTGTTCTGCTCCATAGGCCACTTAATACTTCCTATAAACAAATACCAAATTAGGTAGGTAATACTCAATATTCCCGACCTTACTTGCAAAGTATGTGTAACCGCATCTCAGAGAGACAAAGGTGGAGATACCCGTTGTGAACCTGAGGTTAAAGATGATAAAGTACTTGTTGTGGGGTTTTGGTTTTTTTTCTGGTTTAGTTTTTGGAGTTTTTTCAAACTAACTGGCTTTAGTTTGATTTTAATAAAAAGTGAGGGTATTTTTATGTGTAAAACTGCGTTTCCCACAAAAGAAATGCAGGGAAGCTTTGACCCCAGACCTATGTTGTACCCTAGGCATCTCTGGTACCTAAGCCAAAGTATATCTAGTTGAGAATGGAGTTTCACAATAATGCCATGGGATGTATTTTTAAGTGTGCATGTGCATGCTTGCTTTTTGTCCTAGTTAAGACTGTGTAATTTGCTAAGCATTGTCTAAATTTGAGCCATAACATCAGGACTCCACATCAGAGCAGGACCCCTTGGTCCTTCAGAGTCCCTGGCAAGGGAGTTTCCATTCTGCTTGCCATTTGAGAACAGGCTGCTTGGGACAGACAGAATACCGTGGAAGCCCTAGACCTTGACTACACTCTGGGGCCAGTGGCAGATGCTGCCTAACTGTTATGGAGGTGACACTGTCCCACTATAAGCCTGGCAGCCTCTGGGATATAGAGCAGCTGAGGACTGGGAAGGTCCATGACCAGGAAGGGGAAAAAAAACCCCTAAATCTCTCTACCCCCCAGTATCCCATTTGTGTGAGAGTGTTCTGACCTTTCCTCACAAGGGCCCTGAAAGCTGAAGTGAGTTTTTCTATTCCCCCATTGCTGTTTCTGTCAGGCAGCCCCACTAAGACCTTCTACTCTCACTGCCTTGCCTTGGAGGGATGTGGCTGTGCTTGCCTCAGCCCCTTGCAGTGCTCCATCTGAGCAGCATTTTGCAAAGGGATGGTCTGCAGACCACGTACTTCCACTCGCAAGAGTCCTTCTCACCCCCTTGTTTTGTTACCCTCCTTCCTCCTCTCTTCTCTGCTCAGAAAACATCTGTTTCCAGATGTTGTTCTTGAGTCTAATAAATGCAGCGAAAGGCCTTGAGTTAATATATTTACAATAGCTGGAGATGTCGGCTGCTAGTTAATGGCTCGTTTGAGCACACCAAGACCCCCGTGTTTCCTGCGGGGGTGGCGGGCAGGGGGAAAGCAGAAGAACAGAAAGAGAACTGGAGTGGGGTTTTTCTCTCTGTATAAATGGTCTGAAAAGGGGAAGGTTAGTGGTGGGATTGAGCACATGGCCATCTCCAGACAGTTGGCTTCAACATTCAGTTAGTGACAGGAAGGACATGTTAGTTTTTTAATGGAAGGTTGTCTTTTAAGGGAAGGAAAGTGAGGAAAGCCTGCTACTGTTATCTATCTCATTTCAGGTGAAGAAGACCTGTTGTAGATACCTCGCTGATTTGAACTGTGCTCATAGAAGCAAGAACCTCATCCATGCCCAGCTCTATCCACTTCTGGCCTGTGGCATGGAGTGGTTCATGTCCACAGTACCTGCCTTGGGTCAAAGAGGGTTCCTGGTCTATTGCAATGAGAGCACATTGTGCCCTGTGAGGAATCCCCACATACTGTGAGCACTGTGTGGGGACACACAGTATGTGTCCCCACATACTTGCAGAGCAGTGCTGGGCAAACTCTGTGAGGTGCTTTGCCCACGTACAGATGTTCCTGAGAAGGACAAAGTGCCCATGCCAACTCGAGACTGACCAAGCTGGAGTCTTGCCACACCTGCTTGTAACTCTTTATGATTATCAATTGATTGATCAATTGATCCAGTGCCATGTGCTAGATGTGAAATTTTTTCATTGTACAGAGGAGTTTCAGTTGTTTGGGGAGGTTATACATGAGTTCTATATGCTCCAGTTCTTTTTATGTTTGTACTGAGGTCCTTAACCACCTTGGAAGACCTGTTAGAAGCGATGGAAGTGTGTGGTTACTGTCCTTGCAGAGAATTTCATCAACCTCCCCGAGGAAAGAGGGATACAGCCTCAAGCTCAGGGTATGGAGGGCATTCTAAGCGTCACCAGTCAGTGAAATCACTCTGATTGCAAGTGAGTATTTGTTTCTACTCGACCAACTTTGAGAGTCACGAACTTGCAGGAGGACTGGTTTCAGGCCAGTGCTCACCTCCTCTCAGGCCGTTGAGAGAGCTGATGTCTGGGCTGTGCGCAACGCAAGGAGTGCCGAGATGATTCCACGTGCCAGGCCTGTCTCTGGAAGCAGCTTTTTTGTTGAGCAGTGCTGCAGACTTGACGTGTGCAGTTGGCTCAGGTTTGTGGCTAAATTGTCCGTCTCTATTGGCATGGGACGACAGGGCTCCTTAATATCTCATGGATAGAAAAATTACCCTCCTGCACATCTGCAGCAAAGGCTTCTGCATGAAACCCATCTGAGTGCAGCTCCTCAGCCTGCAGCAACTATGACATGCCCTCTGAATGAGCTGATCAGCTGGAGAGGGGCTGGCGGGGAGGCAGGAAAAAGCACTTACAGAGTCATTCAGGTGATGCTTGTGTCTGGACAGCAGGATCTGTGTAGAAATCAGCGCAAAAGAGCAGAGAGCTCTCCCCAGCCAGTGTGGGGAAATGAGATGTAGACACCTAGCAGATTTCCATTTTTAGCTTAGGGGGTGCATTTTGGTGATTTCAGTGCTTAGGTTAGTATAAAGGGAGGAGAGGGAGACAGCCTTAGGTGAAACTTTGTGTAACGCAGGCAGGTAGCTGCAGTTATCAGTTCAGCCCCAGCCTTTAGGTAGTGTACTGCAGCACTCTTGAGGACACTCAGCGCCAGTTGCTAACTGGTATTTTCCTGAGAAGATCTCTGCTTCTCCAATACTGTATCATCAGCCTCTAAGCATCTCCCTTTCATTTCTCTCTGTCTGCTTAATTGCTGTGATTTCAGGTGGTATCTTGGGTAACTCCCATGGACTATGTTTTACCTCTGGCAGAGCCAGGGCCTCAAAGACGTCTTTTCCTTTTGTAAAGAAATAGGCTGCTAAGGCAGGGAGGGACAGTGCAGGGGGCAGGAGACCGGGGTGGCTACACCTCCTAAACAAATAGACACCCTTTGTGCACCAGGTCTGTGGGTTACTCATCTCTGCCCCGCTCATATGAAAAACTGTTGAAAGGCTGCAGCCATCAGAGGGGTGTTTGCTGTGCGTGCCGGAACAGCAACGCAAATTTGAGCAGTGAGATGACAAGAAAGCCACTAAAAGAAATAAAGAAAGGATTTCCTGCCTCGCAGATGCTAAAACCCCATTTTGGGAAGTGAGTGGCTGTGAAAGGCATGAGGCCATTCAAAGAATTGGGGCTGTGTGCTACTGGGCCCTCCGAGGGTTTGTCTGGTGGAGGAGAAACAGCTCGTGCTTGCAGTAACCTGCTCCCAGAAGGTCTATTTCTTCCAGCCCTCTGAAACAGAGACCAAGCCAGAGATGAATATGAGTTTTCTCTGCCAGTTAATTTCCAGCACAGACTGCACGCAAAATCTTCATTTAAAACGTGTAAATGACAGCAAAAGAGCCACAAGGGAGCCAGATTTTAAGAGACCAATTTGCTGCCTGGGTTTTAATGACTGTGCACCACGGTGAGCTCTGTGCTGCTTCACTGCTGAGCGTGCTCTAGGAGAGGATGAAAGAATGGACAGACAGACAGGCAGGGGCTCACCAGAGCCTGCATGTCACCCTGGAGGATAAAATATTGTATGTTATGCTCAGAAAAACTGGGAGACATGGCCCTCCCTTGCTCCTGAAGAACAGAAGGAGGCTTTGTTTCCCAGATGCATGGCTCGGAGCTGCCCTACGGCACGTTTTGGGGAGACTGCTCCCTGCCAAAGGGGATTGTCTGTCTGGTGCCCTGTGCCTGGTGGGACACGGAGATGATGGGAAGTTCTGCTTCACTAGAGGGCCTCAGCAGATTAGTTCCTCTGAACACCCTTGGCAGGTTGTACCCCAAGTCAGGCCCCAAATGTTCCCCGCTTGCCTGCCTGGGGTGTTGCTCCCTGCTGCCCTTTGCTTGTTTCTTGCGGAGCCTTCAGCTGCCAGCTCTTGTTTCCAGATGTTTCCCTCTGCTTCTCACCCTGCCTGGCTGCTCTCCTGAAAATATCGGGGTCTAAATACCCTACTGCCGCTGCCTCAGGGCTGCCCCAGGATCTGCGTGGGGGACGCGACAGCCTGTTTGTACCATCCCATAAAGTGCTCTCGGCTGCCTGGAGGAAAGGAAGACGCAGGCTGGTGTGAGCCCAGCCTCTGCTTTACAATCTCTTTCCTGCCACTATAAATAACCCCGGCGAGAGTCACTTCAAAGGGAAGGGCTGGCGGCGGCGAGGTGGTTTGGGGACCGAGCGGGACAGGGGCGTCCCACTGCCCGATCCCACCCCGGCGCTTTGCATAAATAAATAAATCATGCAGCAAGGGAGAGGTGGAGAGAGAGGGCGAGCAGAGGAGGTTACTTTGGGAAGCCGCGCAGCTCGCTCATCCCAGCCCCGTAGTTCGGAGGGAGTGTGTCATGTTACAGGGGAGCCACGATCAGCCAGAGCACAACGTCGCCGGAGCAGCTGCGAATTACCTCTCTCTAATGGGGACTTTCATGTGCGAGCTCCTGGCCAGTCTGCGAAGGAACTGAAACTGACAGCTTAGAAAGAATTGAAAACCTACCAGAGAACCAAAAGACTGAAATACAGGAGGGAAAAAAAAAAAATCTTGATCAGATTATTTTTTTCCCCCTTGCACTCTTTGCTGCAGTTGGATCCCTTTTTTCTGCACCCCTTTTATGTGTGTGTGGTTTGTTTTTATTTTTTAAAGACACCCCCCCCAATCCACTTTTGTCATTATTGCTGTCACTTGTGATTTGCTGGCACTGGGATCCCCTTCAACGCTCTTTTTCTATGCCTTCTGGATTGTGCTTCTTGGACTAGGAGTGAAGCTTTATTTATTCTATTTATTTATTTATTGTTTCTCAGGACAGGGAGGGAATGTTGGAGGAGAAGAGCTGGAAAGGCGTCGACGAAGCAGCTTTTGACAGGGGGTGTGTGGCTCCCCCCAGGACCGGCGATGGGGAGAGATGCTGCCGCCTCCCTCTCCTGCTGGGCTCGGGGCTGCCCGGCGTCTCCCTGCTCTCTCTGGTGCTGAGCCTCCTGCTGTACTTTCGGACCTCTGATCTGCAGTCCCGGGTGTCCCACTTGGAAGCGGACAGACCCACACAGCTCCCTGCCTGGCTCTCAGCAGACCAAATGGAGACAGCTATTTTGGGAAGAGTTGACCAACTGCTCAATGAGGTCGGTGTTCTTTCATTTTGCGTGTATAGTTTGCAGTATTAGAGATTTTAGGCATATGCATGCTTGTGTGGTCATGTTATCTATTTTTTTCCCCTTCCTTAAAAATGTATCTCTGCACAAGTGATGCTGCTGCTAGGTTGAATTCCCTGTTCCTTTGGGTCCCTCCCACCTCTCAAACTTGCTTGGCATTTACTTCTCTCTTCTCAGCCCATGCTGTAGCTGAAGCCTGCACTTTGCAAAGAGGAAAACCTCATCCCTGGTCCTGGTGGGGAGGCAAAAATCTCCAGCTCTTCTCTTCAGGAGTTGTGCATGCTGAAAGAGTTAGAATTAGAGCTAGAGGTTAAACCTGGGGATTCAACATGGGTTTGAGTCCCAGGAGAGGGACAGGCAAGGCATGTTGCAGCCAGCATGGCTATGGGAAGAGGTAATTGCAAACACACCAATGTTGTGATGGGCTGGTGTTGCTGCTGTACCAGCCCTGACCCCTTCCACAGCTCCTGGCTCAGGAAAATGAGACACACTGGTATTGCCAGGATGGTTTCTGGTACTGCCAGGGCATCAGTGTGGAGCATATGGCTGTGTTATACTCACCTGAGTCCCATCCAAACTCCACTCGATCCTGTGGGCTCTCCTCTGGTGATGGGAGAATGCTGTTGCTGGCTTCAGCAGATCAATAAAGAGGGCCCAAAAGTGCAGATTATTGTTGCTGACACGTTTTACTTTGCTGTGTTGATGCTGCTGGGGTATGTCTGTGTTCCTCTGCTCTGGCTGCGATGAGTATTCCTTGCCTCGTTGGGCTTTGAAGTGGTGTTGACATGTGTCAGGGAGCAGATGGTGGCTCATGTCTCTGAACTCTCCAGACAGGTCTCCACTGACCTGTTCCCACAGCTCTAGGAGAGGCTTGGGGGTGAAATTCAGGGCCGGAGCCATTTCCACCCACCTCTCCTTTTCTCTGTTTACTCTAGCTTTGGCTTGAGTCATGCTGGAGAGATCTCTGGGGCTAGCCCAAAAACTGTTTTTATCTGAAAAAAGTCCTTAATTGGCTGCTGTTGCCAAATGAAGTGAGGAATGGGATGATCGGAGTGCTGACTACTGGGACCTGCCTGGGACAGTGCTGCCTGGTACCTGGGGTGACCTGGACCCCCTCCTGCTTTCTGGGAGCAGTGAAGGTCTGTGGTGAGGAGTTTAAACCTACAGCTGACAGGCTTTGCTTCTGTTTATGGGTCTTGTGAGAGCAGTCCCTGGATCTGCTAGGGTATGCAGCCAAAAGCTGTGAACCTTGAGTTAGCAAACACTGCAGGAGCTGAAGGATATGGTTTTGAGTTGCCTCTTTGGATGAGGAATAAGGGAAAGACAGGGTCCATGGGGCAATATCTTGCTTTAAAAAGGGGTTTGGGGAGGCAGAAGCATTGCGAGTGATTGGATCTGTGCCCTGCGGTTGCACTCTCATGCAGGGACTCCTTCCCTGCCACCAGGCAGGGGATAAGTGCAGCAATCCCTCTGTTGCTGCTGGCATGAGTCTGCTGGGAAGTTGAAGTTTATCTCTACTGAGATTTGAGAAGTGCCACAGTAGGGCCTCTCGGGAGTGGTGCCTGGGGCCGGATGGCCCCCCTGCCCTGCTGGCTCTGCTGGCAGCAGCACCTTTATGCCTTTTTATAGCTTGGCTTAGCAAGGAAATGGGGGTCTCATGATGCCCGTGTGCCCAGCAGCACCCCTGTTTCCTGAGCAGCCCCTCACGTGCTCCTGGGTGTGGCCACAGTCCCCACTGCAGCCAGTGTGGGGAGCAGCTGTAGGACAGGAACGACTGCTTGAGGGGCCAGCACTTGCTTCTGAGTATCACCAGGGTTACCAGCTCCATCCTGGACCACAGCCTCAAAAAGAGCTTGGAGAAAGGTGTTGGAGACTGTGGAGGAGGGATGCCTGGCCCATGTCTCCTGTCCCTTTATATACCTGTGAAGGTCTGATGCCCATGGGGGAGGAGGGCTCTGTCCCTTGGGGAGGAGACCCTTGCCAGCTGTGCTGCTCACTTCTGCTAAGCATCTAAACCTCAGACCTCCACACTCAGCCAGAGGCACTGGCGTGGACCAAGCAGCTTGAGGTCCAGGGCAAGGGGCTGCTGGTGGACAGTTGGTGGGGTGCCATGTGAGGCTTTTGAATAGGAAAGAAAAATCTTTCCGGGCCTCTTTTTCATTATGTCTGAAATGGGGCCCTGGACTGACTGGTGATGGGCAAGGATGGAGAAAAACAGGGTAGATAAAGGGAACAGGGAAAGAATGGGAGAAAAAAAGTAAGGAAAACAAAATAAGTCGTGCTGACCATAACTGGGGGAGAGGGGCTGCAGATGGGCTTGCTGTGATGGATGTGAAAGTGGGATGTTCATCTCCCCCTGCTCAGACCCTTGCTGCCTCTCATTGCCACATCCTCACAGTTTCCTGGTGTTTCAACCTTAATGGGTTTCACAGCTGCCAGCTCAGTGTTATCCATCACAAAATAAAACAGCAAAGCTTTAAAGGAACCCCAGCTTTAGAAAAAGCTGGTCAGAGGTGGATAGGGAGGTGAGAGGGGAGGCACAGCACAGGAGCACATTTCTAGCTCTGGTCGCTGTGAAGATGAGCTGGAGGCATGTGAAGAAGTAAAGTCTGTGACCTGTACTGCTCTGAGCTGGAGTGTGTAATGCTCTCCAGTCTGGGCCATGGCTGTGCCCAGGTGTGCCCTGGCTGTTCCCAAGGGTCTGCAAGGAATACCATACAGATTGCACTGAGAAGTGCAAATTGCCAAAGTCCTTTTAGAGGCCTGTCTTCTCTACATGCAAAAATAAAAAATAAAGCAAAGTGGCAGGGAGAGGATCTGGGTTGGTTTGCTTAAGATGTTAACTTTTAGGCAGCTGGTGGGGATGTTTTCTCAATCTCGGAGCCTGGTTTTCGAGCACCGGTGGCTGGCTGTGGCAGAGTTTCCATCTCAGCTCAGGAGGAGTGAGGAGAGGGTGACAGATGCTTTCCCAGAAGCAGTCTGTCCAGTGCTTCATTTGCTACTGTGTAAACCTCTGCCTGGTGTAGGCGAATACCACAAGGGAATTTTCTCCCAGACTCAAATTGACTAGGTTTTCTTGTAAAAACATCTGTGCAGGATGGGCCAGAAACAGGTAGTACAGGGAGAACTTTAACTCCATGTAGGAATTCGAATTCCTCTGCATTTATGAGACATCATAAAATTGTAAAAGGACCACAAAAAAACTCACTACTGGCATTTGCAAGAGAGGCAAAGCTTCCAAAGAAGAAAACAAGGTCCTTTCCTATGCTAGGTAACGTTCGGTTCTATTTCATTTGCCAAAAACTCATCAGGGTGGAGAACAGGATGGATTTAGTGCTGTTGCTAGGAAAAAAAGTCCCAGAATTTGTGAGTTTGTAGAGATAGAAATGTGTATGTGTGATGCAACAGCAGGTAATCCTGTGTACGCTGAGGGAAGATCAGCTCCCCCTCAGCCTTCTCAGGGGCTTGTGTTGAAGGTGTTTGTTGTGGCTTTAGTGATTCTGAAGGGGTTCAGGAATGTGCCTGTGAATGGAGAGGGAGCACTGATCTTCACTGCTTTCCTAATGGTCTCATTTCCCTGAAACTCTTTCCTTACTTACGCAAGCGAAGGAGGGACACCAGAAAACTCGCTTTCCCTCCTGACCTGAAGCGTTTTCCCCCCCGTCCTTTTATTCCGTATCTCACAGCACACTGCACACTTGTTTCCTAGGGTTTCCAAGCTTGCTCTAAGCGTCCCCTGCCTACATCTTTAGCTTAGTTTTCTTTGCCCCACAATCAGGATATCTATTTTTTTCTTTCAGTTTCTCTGGTAGCTAAGTCCCATTTCCTTTCAGCTGCTTGCAATCCATGTACCTAGGTGGTGTTATTTCCAAGCTTTTTGCTCCATTGGAGAGGACTTGCTGCTCGCTTTTGCTTTGTGCCACATGGTCCCATGATCCAGGAGCTGGGCCTTTAAGAACAAAACGGGGAAACTGGAGGTAAAACAGTAGGAGTTAACAAAACCACCCACCCCTGAAATCCTCCTGATGGTTGTAATAGATTATCTATTTAAAATGTGTTTCTGTTAGCTGTTGGAGATAGTGGTGGGAAATGAATTCACCTCCCCGGGTGACTGCAAACAACTGGGAATGCTAAAGAGCTATTAATCAGCCCCCTTTGAAGAAGTGCCCTCCCTCTCACCTAATCTCAAGTGCTCATCCAAAATAGACAGGCACTTGCAGGGTTTAGGAGACCACACCACCGTCCTTCAATGTAAGAAGTGGTCTTGCTGTCGCTGTTCTGTTCACTCATGTCAGCCCTGTCCTGTCACGCTTGTGGATGAGTTAACAAAATCCACGGGAAAAGCCCGGGCTGACTATTGCCCATTCCCAGCAGGTGTTTCAGCATGACCCTCCTGGCCTTGCCCTCTTGCAGGCGGGATTTTCCCTTTTCTCGCACTCAGCAATGTGCGATGGCTCCCTGAATCCACAGAGATGCAGTCGGAGGTGATCACCTGTGGCTCCAGCCCTGGCAAAGGCTTTTTTCAGCCACTTGCTGTGGTGTAAGGGGAAGATACAGCTGTTATGTCACTGAATAATGTGACAGACGAAGCCGTCTCTGCTGACAAAGCAATCCCCTCCATAGGAAGTGTTTTTAACCTTTCTGGAAGGCAGCCTGTTGCTGCTTTTGATGTTACATGCTCCAGGTATCCCCCAGGTGAAAAAGCAAACCACAGATCCCAGGAACGAGACTGCAAACACTAGATTCCCAGAGCCTACCTTCTTCTTAAATTTTGCTTACAGAAGCCAACCTTGCCCTAAAATTGAATGGTTTTCTGTTGCCTGGGAATGAAAGTTTTCTCTTGGAAATGACATTTTTAGAGGGAAGTACATTTGGTTTACTCTCTTGAACAAAGCCAGCTTTTTGTGTTGGACTAGGCAATATTTTGCGCAGTGGAAATGAGGGAAGCAGAAAAGGCTGGGGGGTTTGTTTTGTTTCACCATCTCCACCCAAAGTTGAACTGAGGTCTCCAAGAGCCAAGGATTTTTTCTGTGGCAGTGTTTGTTTAATAGACTCTGCAGGAGAATGAATGCCAGGCGCTCCTAAATCCCTGGTAGATTTTGCCTCCCGCTAAAGAGAAGCAATCCCATGGCACTCCCCAGGGATTGCAAAGCTCTTGGGCTTGAGGGGGACATGAAGGATGGGGGAGAATGTCCAAACGCTGGTAAGGGTGCGATGGCTGCATGGTCACGGTGCACAGGGCTGTGCTCCAGCCTGCCCAGCACCCGCACCTCCCTCCCCAGAGGCTCCTGTCCTTGAGAAGGCTATTTCACTTGTCCCCAGTCTTTCCACTACCTTGACCCTGCAGATAAAGCCTCAGGGAAATGTTATCAGCCCTGTTCCGTTCCCAGTCATGCTCAAGTCCTGCTGGGTCATCACTTTCCTGTCCAGTTATGCTGCTCCTCTCTTTGTAAGCCTGCACAGCAACCCAGCCAAGACTTCTTGCAGCACAGCCTAACCTGGCCATTCCCGCTTAGCCCCTCCAGTGCCTCTGCACTTGGTGGGGCAGGGATCTGTTCCATGTTTCCTTGCAGATTTGTGTCCTGTAAAGGCCCCATTGCAGCCAGGGTGTTTGGACCCTTGTTGGCTAGGAGATGGCTTTCTGCTCCTGCCATTGCAAACCATCACCCCTTCCTTGTCTGAGCCTGATTCCCAAACACAGGAACACCACCCAAATATGGCAGTCTCGTGTTGGGACATTTTGGTTGGCACATGTGTAGATGGGAATGGGGCTGTGTATGTCCACATACCAGTGTGAGTATCCAAAAAAGGGCTCTGCTGTCCTACTTGTGCCCATGTTTGACCACTAGCAGTTAGAAGCCAGGCAGTGCTGCAGAGCAGAGCTGTGCCATCTGGGGTGGCAGCAGGATGGGAACGTGCCCAAATGCAGAGATTCACATATCTGTGCTTTTAACTGAGAAGATAAACACCAATGAAATGCTCTATGGGAATTGGCAGTTTTCCTTGCCTAAAACCTTCTCCTCACTCTTAGCAAGTTATCAAATCAAAACTTGCTATCAAAACATTTCAGTCTACCATGCAAAATAAATCTCTGAAAATATTTAATTTTTAGTCAGTCACAACAACTGTTACTCTTTTGACTTGCAATGAGGAAGCCAGTCCTTTCGAAGTGACAAAATGGAAATGTTCCAGCCAGTTCTGCCTTTCTTCATCCCAGGTGGGAATAAGTTGATTTACTTTTATTCTCTATAAAAGAATTTTGCCCCAAACTGATGCCTTCTTGCAGGAAGATGCTCAATTACTTGCGAAAATAAAGCAATTTCTATATGATCTTGGGCATGGGCTTCTGTTTTGCCCTATATGAGGCTATTTCTTTTGAAATATTGGCCCACTTGTGAAGTAGTTTAAAAAATAGGAAGGCTCATCTGGGATGGGAAGTTGGGCTTGAAGGTTAGGAGGGAAGAGAGAGTGACTCCAGAGCTTAGGAACCCCAGCAACTCAGCCTTCTCAAATCATTAACCAAGCGTGGTTCGCAGGCATTAATTAATAACTTATTTGGATTGATTTGCATTTTCTTCACTAAATTACAGTTATTTTATAAAGTCTGTGAGGGGTGGTGAGGATGCTGTCCCTGAAGCACATTTTGCTCAGGACATGGGTTAATTCTGTTGGTGTTCCCAGCAAGGGAAGATGCAGTGACCTCAGGTGAACGTTATTTGCCCTTCAAGAGATACACAGATGGGCCCAGAGAGCAGGAGGCTGACACGCTGGCACCATTAGAAATCAAAACTCTTACATGAAATGAGCATTATGAAAAAATTGCACCTTATGGAAGCTCTTGATAGGTTTTGTTGTGTTCTGCCCTTGGGGGAAAAATTAAGTTTCCCAGCATCTGAAGATTTCAGGGGATGCTGTTGCTGTTTTCAGTTCATCTTCAGCTACAATCTTGCAGTGGGACCCTTCTGTCCATCCAGGTGTCTCCAAGAACATAAGGAGTCTGCTGCAGGGTGGAAGAGGACCTGCTTCAGATCTTCATTTTCTGCCCACTGAGTGGGTCTTCTGAGAAATGCAGCTTTGTCACGAGGACACAGTCACCAATTTATTTGCCACTGCCGGCTCTTGGTTTTGTAATGCCTGTCAGGAGGACCACATTTGGAGGCCATTACGAAACTCCCTCAGCCTGCTTTCAATCAAACCCCACATTTCTAGTTAAAAACTATGAACTTTGTTGCCTTTCTTAGTTCCCAAACTGTTCTGCCCTGTCTCTCCCATCTCTACTTGGGCAGCATCCCCTCCCAGTTCCAGTTTTTCAAGAATTTGAGGCTTTGGTTTCAATGGTATAAATTAATCCTGTTTCTCCTCTCTTGGCAGAAATTAAAGTTCCACTTGCCGAGACATCGAGAAGTTCGAGACACGCATCAACAATGCAACTGCCCAGCAGGTAGGGATCTGGGACACTTTGGAAGGACCTTTTTTTGTCTACATCTCATTGAAGGATTTTTTAATGCAGTCTCCTGTGTGAATGCAGAGTTATGTGTACTTGCATAACAGTTCGCTCGAGGTATAGGAAATTGATACAGAGATGAGGGCAACAAGTCTGGTATGTACGTAGATGCCAACATGTGACAGGAACAAGAGGAAAAGTGATAGACATCCAGGTGGATGTCTAGATAGCCAATAAACAGAGAGTGATACATCTGGAGGGCCAATGTCCCCACTGATTTTAGATATCAGTTTTGAAGTGGGCAGAGAAGCTCTTGTAGGCTAGATCCAACACCAAAGTTGAGTTTTGGTGAGCCAAAATGCCTCTAGGGTGAGAAGATTTGAATTCCTTGGTGTTCTACAACTATCCAAGGCATCTTGCAGAATTAACAGCCTTCTGCTAGGAGCAGCCATTTATGAGGAGCTTGAATGAAGTGGTCACTTGAGGTCTCACTCACATAACATACAGAAATATTATGGGATTGCCTAATTGCATTATGGTTTTAATCATGTTAATGTCAAAAGGCTCTTTGAGACACATCTTCTGAAGCGGTTTCAATACAATAAGTGACAAATTGCTATGGAAAAATATGTTTCTGAATGGCGTTTAATTCCACGAGTATGAATCATTCAGCCTTCCTTGTTGTCTTTTGATGCATTTGACTAGAGAAAAATAGAGAAGGCCCAGCTACCACTCACATCCAAAGTTGAAATTCTGGGAGAATTTGAATCTGTATATTCAAACTGAATGACTGAAACTTGTTTTGCAAAGAATGTGGCAGGGAAAGTAATGTCTGGATGAGCACATGAAAATATAATTTCCATTTTCAGTGGTTTCTCCTTTGGGTCTCTTTGTTGTCCAGTGTGACAGTATCTGGCAGTATGCTTATCAAAGGGTATTTAAATGTAGTCAACAGCTGGGATAAGATGGATAAAATTACAAAGGGTCTTTGCTGTAGGTAAGGTCTCAAAATCATTGTATTTAGGCTTGTACAGACATAAGAGGTAGAGTCTCTTGCCAGACTAAAATGGCAAATGGATTTGCGACACAGCAGCTTGTAAAAGCAAGACTTAAAGCTGTACAGGTTTGTGGTGGAAAAGCTCTAAAATCCAAGATCCAGAACTGTAAAACATTGGAAAAAGCCTGATTTGACTAGTCCACATCAGGACTGTTGGACTTTCTTTTTAATCCCAGAAAGAAACAACGGGAGCAATTTTGATTTAAATTTAAAAGATGGTACAAATGAAATGTTTTCTAAGTATCATTTCTCAAAAGAACAGATCAAAACTGAGTTCAACTGATTTTAAATACCAACATTTTTCCTTCAATGGGAACACAAGGCACAGTCCTCCATTTTTAAGTTCTTACCTGGACTTGCCAAATGCCATAAAACCATGGGAGTGAATGTCCTTGTGGTGTTTCTGAACCAGCTCGAAGAAGGAAACTTAGAGTTTGAATGCAGAGCAGAGAAAAAAGAGATTTACTCCTTTTTGAGACCATCTGAATGTCCCTCCTACACCATTTGGGTGATAGATGAATCACCCAGGTATTTCAACATCAAGGTCATAACACTTGGTTACAGATACCCACATCCCTTGGGAAGCTTTGGCAGCAGTCTGTGCTGGATTTCTCATAACTCTTAGATGCGCATTCATTCCATTAAGCTCATAGTATTGCTGAATAACAGCTTTGATTCAGGAGGTCAATAATAATAAATGTCTCCTAACTGTCTCATAAGGGTTGTGGCTTCCTTTTTACCTGTCAAACTTGCTTGTCTTCGTCAAATATTCTGTGGATACAGAAACTATATATAAAATTCCCCCCCACCCTGTCAGCCAATCTGTGAGGGAAATTAAACCATGGTCTAAAGCTGATATTGTGGCAGGTGAGGTTTTGATTGCCTTGAAGCAGTATAGAAACAAAGGCACCTTCAGCCAGCTGTTGTCTCCTCTTAGACCCTTTGCTCCAGGGTATTTCCCTTTGGTCTCCAGGCTGGTGCAATGCAGGCCACCTGACCACTTTTCAACATGGTCTCTCTTCCAGCACAAGACTTTGGGAGTCCGTTTCCTCTATGCATTTTTTCCCCTGTGTTTAAAATGCCCTAAGGATCAGACAACATGACTTTTGCGGGAGACCAAGGTATTCAGAAGCGTCAAGATGTTGCAAGACTTGGCGCATGCCTGTTGCTTCTCACTGGCCCACTTCACTGCCTATAAACACATCATGCTCTTCAGCAAAAAAATGTTTATCAGAAGTGACATTTGATTTAATCCCTAACTTTGAGTTAGATCTCAGGGAAAAGGAAAACAAGTTCATTTGCTGACCTGTTCAGTGCGGATGTGGAGGTCCAGGACATGTCACCCATTGGCATAGAAGAGCTTCAGAACAGATGGGATTGTGAACGTAAATGGTTTGGAAAAGCTGGTAATAGGAGAAAAAGATGATTGTGAAGTGTGTGACTGTGCTGTGGCTATCTGAGACCGTATGATAAGGATCCTAGAAGTAACATGGTCAGGAAAACAGCACAGCTGTATTTATAGCAAACAATAAGGAAATATAAGTTTCTTTTGACTGGAAAGCAGCGACTTCAGGTCACTTGGGCTAGGTGTGACTACCTGTGAGATGTTGCTCCTTGGCATTGTTTTTTTTGAGTTTAGAGGTCACAATGGGCTTCTCCAGCAGTGTCTCGGTGGGGAGGACAGAGCCCTCAAGTTTAGCATAACCTATGTGGGTAATTAATGACTTTGTTCCCTTCAATAGATAACCTCTGTCGTTCCTTCTGTCCCCACTTACTGCTAGACAGATCTGGGACAGCTTCGTACAGGTTGGAAAAGAGAAAACTCAATGGCAGCAGTGACTGTACCCAGCTATTCTCCAGCCTCAGACCCTGTGCTGGGATGCGGCCAAGTGTGGACAGGGAGTTCAGCACAGGTTTTGGTCTGAGAGTGTTGGCATGCATGGATGTGACTTGGGGAATTTTTCTGGGACTGAGCAGATGCTTTTCCATATGCTATGTGGATGTGGTCGGGAGTTACCTGAGGCTGGAAGATCCTCTTACAGCCAACTGACCTCCCTTAATTTCCTCCATGTAGTAAAAAAATGCTGCAAGGGGAAAGCATTTTGTTTCAGGTTGACAGGGCAAAAAAAATCTAAGGTTTCCTGGTCTAATCTTCATCCAGTTGCAGATCCAGACTGTGTCTGCCTGGGCAACCTCAAACGGCCGGGGATTACACCACAATCCCTTCCCACAGCTTTCCTGGCGGAGGTGTGCGCTTGTGTATTTTGTATATTGTGACTCTGTTTATTAGACCTTTCCCATCTTCCTCTCCTCAGCTCTGATTTTCACAGTCCCCACATGGCTGTTTTTCACTATGCTGGCTCTCTGCTCTGGTCTTCAATATCCCTTAAAAATAATAAAAAAAAAAGGCTGGCTGCTTTCCCTCTGCCTCCACAATGCTTGTTTTGGTCCGGTTTCTCCTTGGTCAGGTTGGGAGCCTGCAGTGCTGGAGGCGGTCAGCCGTGCAAGCAGGGAAGCAGCTCAGAGGGATGCTGAATGACTTTTCCATCCCTCCCTGTGGCAGTACTTGGGGGCAGAGGAGGGACCTGGGCTGCAGGAGGAGGCAGCTCCCAGGGACTGGCACTAGCAGTCAGAGGAAGGTTGCACAGCCCTGCCACAAACAATGTACCTTCTTGCTGTTACAGGGGCTTGGAGGATGGTGTGGGGCAGCTGCAAGGATTTTGGCAGTGGCCAGGGACTGATGTTTTCTCCGGAATGTCTTTGAGGCTTTGCAAAAGAATGTCCCCTGGGCATTTCTTCTCATACAAAATTTCACCCACATTTCCTATCTGCCTCACCATGGGACACAGAGAAAGCTGCTTGGCCACCCTTCAGCTGCAATTGACTTTACAGAACTACCAGCAGGAGATAACTGCCACTCAAAATTGTTGCTGCTGTTCCCCTTCTTGCAGGGAAGCTTGCAGGAGCCAAGGTGCAGCAGTGGCCCCAGCTGCATCCAGTGGACTTGTGCCACATGGTGCACACACTCAGTTCAGGCATTCTGCTGTCCTTCTTGGCTACACCCATCCTGTGCTGTCCAGACCCCTGAGCACACTGGCAGCTGCTGGACGAGGCCAGCAAGAAAGAGTGTAGGGCTGCAGTGGGGTATTGGCTTCCACCCCGGATGTAACACCCAGAGCCATCAGGGCCAGCTGAAGGGAAGTGGATTTCCCACATCGCAACCTGTGCCTGTCCCCACAGACAGGTTCAGAGGAAGGAAAAATGCTGGGAGTTGGTGGGGATGGCTGGAGCAAGGGGAGACTCCTGGGCAGTGTGGGCGGAGCCTTGCCCTGCAGCAGACAGGCAGGATGTTGTATCCAAGTGGATGCATCCGTTTCTAACTTGGGATTTGTATCTTCTCCCCAAACATCTCTGTGGACAGCGGGGACAGTGCCCAAGTCTTGCCTTCTCCCCACATCCCAGCTGGGATACTCCATCTCTTGTCAGTTTGTTTTCATGGCTTTTATATTTTCTCACTGTCATGTTTTACGTGATCCTTTTTCAGCTTGCTGGGGCTGATTGGACAGATCATAGAATCATAGATTGGTTTAGGTTGGAAGGGACCTTAAAATATTATCTAGTTCTACCCCTCTGCCGCAGACAGAGACACCTTCTGTTAGACGAGGTTGCTCCAAGCCCTGTTCAACCTGACCTTGGACACTTCCAGGGTTGGGGCAGCCCCAGCTTCTCTCGGCAACCTGTGCCAGTGTCTTAATGCTGCTCAAGGGCTCCCATGAGATTAAAAACATGAACTCACTGGTGAGCCCCAAGAGGTGAAGGAAGTGTTTGGGATCCCTGGTGTGGGGTGAGGGTGTGGAAAGGTCAACTCCAGCTATTTAAACACCAGCAGCCAGAAGCTGTGTCAGTGGCCCTGCCTCAGAGCCATGAGGCGGATGAGGTGGGAGGGTGCAATGGAACACCCTTGGCCCTGTGGCCCTACTGTCAGGAGGTGCATTGAACTGGTTGAAATGCTACAGTTTGTATTTCACCCCTTTTGAGGACAGTAAGTCAGTGTAGCTTTCTATGCTGACTGTGCAAAAGTTTTCCGCTTTGAAAGTGGCTCAACGCAGCTTTCTGACAAGCGCTAACAAAAAAATTGGAAAAGAGGACTTTGGTCACAAGCAACTGCTCCTTGCCAAAAGTTTTGAGCTCTCTGAATTGTGTTTTCCCTTGGAAGGACTAAGCCCTCGTGGCAGGACTGACCAGAGGGCTGGGATCTGGAGAGAGCAGCGTCTGGGCTGCTGCGATGGGCATCCGGCACCGCTGCAGCCATATTGCCATGTCAGAAAATGGGATTCTCTGGAACACCACCCCTGTAGCACATCTGGAAGAAAAATTGCACCATAATCATTGCTTAAATTCTACCCTCCTTTTTTCCCTTCTTTGTACGATGTCTTCCTGGGAATTCTATTATTCCCTGAAATTTAACTATATCCCCCGATGCACATTTTTGGGCCCTCCAGAGTATATACACACTTCAGCCTGGGTTGAAGTTGCTCATGCGCCATGGGCTGCTGGCTGTATTTTGGGTTGGGGTTTGTTTGGTTTAGACATACTGTTGTTTCATTTGTTTTGAAGATGCAAACCACACAATTAATTCCATGGATTCTGTGAGCAGTTAGGAAGAAATGGGGATGAACAATTCAGGAAAAAACCAAACAAATAGTTTGTTTGGTCACTTAACTCTCTTTCTCAGAACATGTAGGCTGCTGTGCTATTAACTGGAGAGGCTTGAGGAGTCACCCCAACCTTGGCTTTTGTCACCTGTACATTACCACATCCATGGCTGAGGGACAGGAAGAGGGAGAAAGGATGTTGCCTAAACCTCTAAGCATCAACTCATCCAGCTTAGTCTGCTTTTGGGATTTAAACTGGCTTTATTAAGGAGTATTTAATTGATTTTAATTAACCTGCTGTTGTTGCCTCAGTGCAGACTGGGAGGGCTTGCATAAGCCATTAATACACTTGTGAGTGTGGCCTCTACTGCAAAATGGTTAGAGGGCTCAAAGTTTCCCTATGGTGCTACCATTAGGATGGTTCCCTATGGTTGCCTACCGGTTAGGATGGCAAACACCTCGGCCTTTCCCTCTTTATCCAAAATATGCCTAGAAACAGCCAAAACATTGAAAAGGGAAGGCGCCCCGAAACAGTGGTGCTCTGAAAGACGGTAGCCTGTTTATTTACACCCACCTACTTGTTCAGATAATTCCTGCTTGCCGTGCTCAGGCCTGCCTCCTGTACACCTCAAGGTTCCCCTCTTTGTCTTTTATATGCCTTCTTATTTTAAGCTTTTATTTTTTGGCTTTTTTTTTATTTTGAACTGGCTGGAAGGTGGGAAGAATTTCCTCCAAAGACATGGAATTGCTACTAGACTTTTTTTCTGGAGGCTGAGCTCTGCCCAAAGGTGCAAACAGATGAACATTTCTTTCAGGTGTGCATGAGTCCTGGTGACACAAGCATTAACTTTAATGGTCCTTGTATATTATAGCCCAAATGTTATCTCCCAGCTCTGGATAAACCTTGGTTTGATACAGCTGTTCCCCATGCAAAACCAGGGATAAACTAACCTATTCCCCAGGCAATGGTATGGTGCAGAGAAAGACAGTGAGGATTAAATGCATGAGAAAGAGATTTTGGAGCAAATACCCTCTGTGAAGTGCTCTGGCCAAAGCACAGATAGAGGCAAGGGAAGAGCATTGTGGCTGTGCTGATTTTTATCAGGCAATGATCCCGATGTGACCTTTACTGTCCATGTCCCAGTAACAATCCAGTGGCACATGGCACCCCACATGCAGACTGGGGCCTGACAGGTTGCCTGTGGGGCACTGGGGTGCATGTTGAGGGCTGCAGCAGGGAGCTTCTGCATGTTTGACGGGTTTGTGTACAGATGTTTGGTAGAAGTGTTTACACCATTGCGTGCCTCTGCTTACAATGTATATGGTACATATGGGCATAAATCAGTGCCTTGACAAAGCAAGGCAAAAACATCCCAGCTGGCTGAGGAAACCCGAAGAGCACATTACACTGCTACTGTATGGCAACAGCTTTGATTTAGCACGAGCGTGCTACCGGGGTGGAGGATTTTTCCCAGGCCTGGGCTGTGTGCACGTGGCCGGGCTGGTTTGCGTCAGCCGCTGACGCACGTCCGGGCCTGCGACGTGGGTCTCGTGTGTGCTGCCCATGCTGGCAGCTCTGTGGCGGCTGGAGGAATGAGGGTGAGCCGTACCGGCCGCCAGGCCCATGGCCGGGCACGGTGCCTGGTGGCGGCCGAGCCCCTTGCGCCAAGCGTGGGCGCCCGCCAGCCGCCGAGGAGCGCTGAAAATACCCGGTGTGGGCCAAAGGAGATGTTACAGGCGCCAAGCAGCTCGCTCCGAAGCTGTTTGCAAGGGGACTTCGCTTCGGTGCCCATGTTAGATGCTGCCATGTGCTTGAGGGCAATGGGGAGGTAAAAAGTGGGTTGCTGGCATGGCCAGTGGCTCTGTTTGGTGACCCTGTGGTGGGGCAGAGAGGGGTTTTACAGTGGGATGCAGAGTGAGGAGCCGTCCTCTCCAAGGTTTCTGCTTTCGGTGTGGTGATACCCAATTTCCTCTTGGCTTTTCCGGGCATCTGCCTACACCTTTGCCCTGCGGAGACGAAGGACTAGGCTGATCTGCCAGTGCCCGAGGGTGTCCCAGAATGCAGATCAACAGGAAGAGGGGAGGGGCGACTTTCCTTCCCCCGGATCGCCTTTCAGCCCTTGTGCCAGGCCGGGGCCACAGGTACACTGATGGTACAGGGGCAGAGTCAGCCTTTAAAAGGGAGAGGTTGCATCATGCAGGGCTGGGCGGGCCTTGGGAGGCAGAAACCTCATCTGTTAAACATATACCACCCCCCTCTGCCAGGGAACATTCAATCCTCTCTTTGATGGACGTCCAAGAAAATACTTCTTCCACATCCTAAACTTGTTAGCACCAGTTAATCATCTTAACCTTCTTCCCCTCCTAAACACACACTCCAATGAGTTTCCCATCGCTGGCAGCTGTTGAAGATGCAGCGATGCTTTTTTGTGCCAGCCTTTGCAGGCGAGCGTGTGGCCATTAATTATTAAACCTCCCGGCTGTCCCCCAGGTGGGAGAGCAGCAACCCCCATCTTGTGCTGAAGCCCCTTCGAAGTGACTGTCCGATGAGTCACTTTGAGGGTGGATGCACTTGATGCAGCTCTCCCCTTCCAGGAGCTGTACCAGGTCTGTGTCCCACTGTGCATGGCCTCTTTGACATTATGAATGCATTGTGAAGCAGAAGCCCTGGAAAATATTTGTTTGCATTAGAGTGATGCTCAAACATCCCAGATTAACACTGCAGAATGCCAGCAGCATGACAGTCAGTGGGGTTGGAGAGATGTGCTCACGTGTGGGGTCTGTGCCATGCACCTGGTGAGAGGAGTGGGCTGTGACATGATATCTGCCCGTTATTGCATCTGTCTGTTTCTCCCCTTTACAGATTGGAAAGCCCACTCGTAGCCCATCACGTGTCTTTGGTTTTCCCCTCAAAATAAGGTTGTGTGTATCAGATAGAAGAAAGGTGACACTCTGATGCATCCATCCCCTCTGTAGTGCTCAAGGCTCTGGTGGGGCAGTGATGTGCCCTTTGATGCTATCTACCTATTGCACATAAGGGATTGGGTGGCAGCCCACTTGCATGGGCTCTGTGGACCAATTCAACCCCTCACTCCCCAAACTTGGGCTGCGATGATTCCTGTTCTGCTTGCCCATCCTGCTCTAGCCTGGCTGCTGAGACTCAGTGTCTGTTTCTTCCTCATGCAATGTCTTGGGCGAGCAGCATCGCAGACAGGCAGTGCAAGCAGGCGGCGGTAATTAAATCAGTGTATTCCCTGGGGTGGGGGCAGCTGATTAACAGCACATGGGGAGCTGAGGCACACACGGGCAGTATCAATCCATCGCTTGCCTCACTCCTCTCCCTTAGGATGTCTGTTTTTTCTCTTTTTGCCTTTTTTTTTCCCTTTCTTTCAAAGAGAAAATGAAGATTATATCAGCTGAACTGGAATCTGAACTGACAGAGCTTTGCGCGAGGGACTTGTTTATTATGATTTGGTGTTGCTCCGGGCAGTGTGTCCGCCTCACTGGGGACCACCCAGCTGTCTCATCCACGCCAGGCTACCCTTGCTGGGCGGCTCAACCAGCAGCAGGTAGAGGACCTTTTGGGAGGGGTCTTCCAGAGGCTGAACCTGGTATTGGAATGTGGCACTGGGTGGATGCAGCCAGATCCTGGTAGCTGCTCTTTTCTTATCCTTCTCCTCTGTTGTCTGCAGCTGCTGTCCAAGGGAGGAAATGTTGCTGGAGGCAACAGCAGCTGCTGGAAGTTGTGTGTTGGCCTCATCCCTAACGGAGCTGAAGAACATAATGGGCTAGGAATTTTTTAATCCATTTTTTGTTTAGTTTTTAAGTATTGGCTCCTTATTAGAGTGATTTTGGTAGCAAAGAGGGAGTAGTTATGTCTCCCAAAATGGCAGTCCTTGCCTACAGATTAACTTCTCCTTAGACCCTATGATATACAAGTGTCACACACATGAAAGAGGGGTTGAAACCCCAAAAGCACCCACAGAGCTTACAGGTCTGTGACACCGCCTTGGCCACAGCGAGGAAGCCATGTGTCAGCTCTCTGCTCAACAGGGAGAGGTGTACCTGGCTCTGAACCCTTGGAAACCCAGAGAGAAGCTGTGGTATTGTAAGGCTTTTTGCCATACCCTGTGCAATGTGATTTAATGTGGGCTTAAAAACAGAAGGAGAGGAGAGGGGGAAAGAAACATTTTTTTTTCTGAAAGGTGTCGCCTTGTGTTTTTTGGTTTACTCCCAGTTCATGTGTGTGGTGATCTCTTGCTTATGGATGACCTGAGTACTTATAGAAAATGCTTGTTTTCTGGGGAAGCAGGTGGAGATGGGAGTTATCAGGTGTGGTTGTGAATATTTCTGTCTCTGAATTCCAAAGCTGTCCTGGATAGATCTCCATGCTCTTCTATTGCACTAAACTGTATCTTAATAGGCAGGGTCGAGGAGTTTCTTGGGACAGTGATGGGAAGCGGCTCTCAGGCCCTTTAGGAAGGGAAGCTACAAACATGTGACTCTTGGCTTGAGGGCTGGTGTGGGGCATGTGCTATCCCCACATGGTTTGGCATGCATTCAGCCATTCCCTCCTCCTCCACATGGGTTTTTCTACATGCCTTTTCCAAGCAGCAAACGGTTGCAGACCTTGGTTCTCATTCGTCCTCTTTGCTCTCTTCTTTTCTAGAACAATGAGGGTTTCCTGTTTTGGTAGAATTTGCCTCTTTAGTAGTGGCTGAGGAGCCTCAACCTTCTTTACCAGGTGTACCACACGGCTGATGTACTTGGGAGAAACTTTTCTCTGAATAAAATGCCCTTTTCCCCTCGTGCCCTCAGGGCCTTTCCTTTTGTCTGGGAGGGAGAGCTTCAGAGTAACCGATGTCTAAACTTGCTTGGTTTTCCTCCAAGTTATTTTTCTCTGCTCTGGGGAGAAGGGAAAGTATTTCTTGTCCATTTGCATTGTGTTCTCTTTTCTTTTTGAGATTATAATGGGATCTCTCACTACCTTAAAAAATAACCACCTGTATGCCTAAATGAGAAAAAATCTTGCCTTCTCAAACAAGATGGAGGTCCTGACAGAATTTAGCAAACTCAAATTTGTCATGTTGGGAAGATGAGAGAATACAGGTACCTTCCAGACCAGGCTCAGTGGGAGGCAGCAGTTGGTTGGGGTTGCTTCTTTGCCTTTCCACTTCGATGGCTCTCTCCATAGTGTGTGCTGTGCATCTGGTGTTGGCACTGGAGGCAGCAGGGAAGGGGTCTGCACGCTCAGTTCATTCTAGGTAAGGGAAGCCATGAGTCCTTTGTCCCTGTAAACCAACACAGGTTGTCTCCATATGTGTGTGCTGCCCCAGCCTGGCTCCCACTGGGCATGGGGTAGCCAAGCCAAGCCAACATCTCCAGCTTGAGATGTGCTAAAAAGCATCAGCTAGAGTTGGCTGAATGAATAGTCCGCTCTTCTGCTCCATAAAACACGCTGAGCAAACTCACTTAGGCTCATAAACCCCATTGCATTTTCCCTTTTGAAAGGACTAGCATCAGCCCCACTCTCCTCCACATGCTCTGTTTGGAAACAAGGCGATGCATCAGGAAGAGCCTGAAGGAAGAATTTATGGTGTCTCTAATTAGTCAGTTTGTTCCATCCTTGAAGGAGAGGATAACAAGCGACAGGGATGCATTGCTGGCCTCTGGAGGAAGAGCACTGTGGCTAGGCTCATGTCCAACTACTGATAGGGTAATTAGTGGTAACTGGGAGCTATCAATCATCTGGGGTGGAAAAATGTCTGGGCTAAAGGAAAGACCCTCCCAGACATTTTCATAACTCAAAAGGGTGTGAGACAGGGCCTGGAAGACAGTACTGGCAGTCCATGAGGTATTTGAGGAAGGAGTCTATTAAAAGATAAATTGAACACAATGGTCTTTTGTTCGTCCCTGGGTAGGTGACAGAATTTGCTGTTATAAAAGTTGCAAAGTATTTTGAAAGGAGGAAGGAAGAAGAAAAGAGTTAGCAGATGGAAAAGAGAGAAGAATAACAAAAATTAAGGGGGAGAAAAAAACCCCAGTGCACTAGTAATTAAAATCAGCTGCTAATAGCAAAAATTATATACAATTAAAATGCGTTATGCAATTTGCCAAGTGACTAAAGTGTGCCGTTTGCATTTGAAGTGCATGAGCAGAGAATTTATTCAAATAATTATTAGCTATAGTAAGGTCCAACTTTCTACTTTTCCCAGGCAACCACATTATGAAAGAGATTGTAATTTTCAGCAGGAAGTAAAAATGCCATGGATTTTGGTTTTTGCTTTACCCAACCATGATTTATTGTGGCCATTTTTTCCTTGTGATTTCTTCCTAATTCTGCAGCTCTCTGAGGAATAGGGCTTGTGGAGGGCTTGGCCAAGTGCTGAAGAAGTGGCCAGCTCCTTGATGCAGAAATGAGAGACACCTCTTGAACAACCATCTGCAATTTTCAAACTGGTTTGTGTCTCTCTCAAGCTTTCAAATGCCCCTGTCTTATTCCTGGCATGGAAGAGGATGTGTTAGGGGATGTAGGGTGGGTGTTCAGAGAGATTATCAAACATGTGCCAAAGGGTAGGGTTTGTTGGAGTGGTACCTTATTGAATTGGCATGTGTGTCTTCAGACTAAGAGTTGTGACGTGCTTCTGGTGCTCAGGTGTTTGAGGTGGATTTCAAAAAGTCAGAAGGAGCTGGGGAATTGGTGGGGTAGTGCCCCTGGAGAGCAGGAACTGGGGAAGAAGTTGAGAAAACTCAGCAGCCTGACAGAGAAACTGTTGAAGGCACAAGTTGAAGTTGTCTGGGTGCAAAGGAGCTACAGGAAGAGATCAGAAGTCCTCAAGAAAAGAAAAGAAAGAAAATCACAAAGTCCTCAGCAAGGTGAAATTCAAAACAGGAGGAACGTAAAGCTGGAAGGATTTGAAATGAATGGGTAAGCAAGATGAAAACCTGAGAGCCTAGGGTGAGGTGGGACTGTCAAGGACACCAAGAAAAGGCTGAAGTTGTTCCTTGTGAGTGAGGAGGACACCTTCCTCCTGACTTGAACGTGAATGCCAGTCACATCCAACAGTGAGGACATCAGCTTCTTAAAGGAAAGAGCCTTTGAGGGCTCATGGAGAGCAAGTGACATGTCAGAACATAAGGGCAAGGCAGAGGTGGTGACAGGGAGGAACTAATTTTCCCTCTGTGTGTAAGACCCTGCAGATAAGGTAAATGGACACCATGTCTTCTGCCTTCACCAAATTGTCTGCCATTGGCTCATGCAGTGAGCTGGAGAGGCGGTTGCTCTTTGAGAACTACTTTTCAAGAGGCAAAAAAGCCACTGAGGGGGTGCAATGAGAACAACCAGAGGTCCAGAAAACATGGCCTCTGCGGAGAGACTGGAAGAATTAAGTTTTGTTTAGTCTAAAGACAAGAGAAGACTGAGGAACAGGACAGCAGACATCAAATCCATGAGGTAATTGCAAAAAGGAGAGAAATAAAAAAATCTCTTCTTTGAATTTGCTGTGCATCAGAGGTCATTGATTGACTTAAACAACAACACTGGAAATTTTGGGTAGTCTCTAAGAAAGATAATAAATATGAATCAGGGCTTGGGTATTGCCTGGACTGGATCACTAGGGAAGCATGTGGTGTTGCTATCCCCAGAAGACAGCAACAGGTTAGAGAAATATTTGCCCAAATGGGCTAGGTACAGATTTGTATTCCTTTGGTTGCTTTGAAGATGTTCCCTCCTCAGTTTCGTGTCACTCTCATTTCACAGGAATCCTTTAATCTCTGTTTGGTTTGCTCCGGGGAGGCAGAAGGGGAATAGAAGGGGGGATAGTCAAGAACAGCAGACTGGGGCTGGTGGTTTGCTGGAGCCTGGGGGCACGCTTGCTCTTTGGCAGAAGGTGGTGGAGTGGAATGAGCCTGCCACCATAAGGTTTCCATTTACCATCCAGGGGTCCGCACCACTGCTGGAAAACCTTGGGGGGGCCTTCAAGCATGAAAACCCACTGGTGAGCTGACCCTGGGAGTCCTTCCCAGCCCGGATTTCTCTCCTTCTGTGGTGCTAAGTGCTTCAGCATGGCAGGGACAAATGTGATTGTTTGCTGCTTGCTGACCCATGGATGCCTGCCCAAAATGAGCGTTGTGCTGCCCAGTGTTGGCCATCCCACCATCTCTCCCCTGGCAGTGCCAGAGGTGCTCTGTTTGTCCTGGGTGCAGCCAGCACTGTGTGGGCCATCTGTTCTTGACCCTTTCCTGCCCTTTGTTTTTGCAAAGGGCTCTCCCAAATGTTTGTCAGAATATTTCTGCTTGTCTATTGTTGAGCACTTTAATTTGCCTAACGGGCTGGCTGTGGTTATGCCAAAGGCCCCACCTACCCTTATGAGATTTTTCTGGCTCTGGAGGCTGACTGGCTCCAGTTGTCCTTGTTTTGAAACAAGCAGAGATGTTTGGAGATGCACTTCGTAAACTCCACTATCAGACACCCTCTTTTATTTTTGAGACTAATGCTAATTTTTCTATGAGGCTTCACCTTGGTGTCTACTTTGGTCATAGCATCCTTTGGACTTTTTTTTGGTGCTGTGCTTGTGGCCTTATGCTTGGCTTGGGCTGGTGGTGGTGGTGCTCTGGGATGCTCAGAGTGCCTGAGCAGTGACTTTTATCCTCAACACCTGCTGCTATTAGCTGCTGAGTCTCGGTGATGTCATGGGTTTGATTTTGGGGGTGAGCTTGAATGACTGGCATAACCTGGTGTCTCAGCCTAGAGTTGGTCAGATTTTTTGGCAGTGAAATCCTGATGGTCATTTCACTGTCCAACATTTCTACAATCCTTTGAAGAACCTCTTGCTACTCTGCAAGGGTGTAGCCAAGAAGGGAGTGTTTTAGAGATGGAGGAACCCGGCCTTTTGCAAGGGCCTTCTGCACTCTGGAGCAAGTTATCCACACAGATTGTCTGCCACTGCTGACAAAACCTGAAGCAAAATTACTGGAGGTTGTGCTTTGGGTAGTCAGTGCTTAAAATTTTTCTTATTATTGTCAAGATTTTTTTGTCTTTAATTCCACCTACAGCTAATAATAAAGAATTATGGCAAGGCACAAGGCATTTTTGCCTTTTCATTTGAAGTTCTCTGAGTTAATGTTCCCTCCGCCTCCCTTTGTATCGTTTGTCCCCTGCTGGAGGTGGAGAAGCTGGCTCTAGAAGAGTATGAGTACTCTGGATCTGTTGTGTGAAAACTGCGGCATGGCCAGTGTTTAAAATAGGCCAAACCCACTGTTTGTGCTTCATGCACCCAGCTGAGGTATGCCTGCTCCGAAATGGGGTCTCTGCTGCGTGCCCATGGAACCGTGAATTAGGGGTTCCATGCCACCCTGGGTAAGGTCATGCTCAGGCCACTGACATTTTGATCAGCATTTCATAACTAATTGCCTGGCCACAGCTATCTTGTTATCAATTAACATAGCCCTGAATGTCAGGAAGTAACTGTATCTCTCTAACTCCCTAAGGCTGGCTTCTGGGTCTGTGAAATGGCTGGATTTCCTCACAGGGATGGATTACATGTTTACATCTTCCCTGCTGCCAGAGTGTGTAGTGAGGATGACCCAAGTAAGCAACAATAATGTCTTCATGTTTCCTCTCTCTCCTCCTTGTCTTACGTATGCTATACAAGAGTTAAAAAAACCCCTGTATGTGAGCTCTTGAAACAGACTGGAAGATATGCAAATTGCAGACAGTGTACTGCCTGAATCCAAGAAATTAGAGGGGGAAAAAAAAAAAGCAACACCATTTGGGAACCTTTTGAGAATGGACACTTTTCCAGACTTCAGGAAATGCCTGTAAATGAATGGGATAATTTCAATGATCCTCTTGGTCCAGAGAGCACTGCCGTGTCAAGGTGGAGAATATCTGTCGTCAGCAGAAGGCCTCTCACCAAACCTGCTCCTCTACGTCCAGCTTTTAACATCTGATAGTCTGGAACATGAGACTCCAGTTTAGGATAAATTTGACCCGCTTGCAAAACTAAGCCTCTCCTTTTCTGAGGCCAAAGAGGCTACAGCGTGGAGGGTCGCATTTTATCTCTCTTAGTGGGTTAGAGAAAAGGAATCATTGCAGTTCTGTTGTGGTCAGTCGCTGGTTGAATGGGCCATGAGGAAGATCAAGTGAGCAAGGGGCTGTGCAGCATGGCCTTAGTGTTCACCACAGGTATGGTCTTTCTGCATGTGCAATAAGGTAGACCTACCCTTAGGTGGCTGCTTATTTGCTCACTTGGGCTATGGAAAGGCAGAGCTTCTTTAAGGACGTTTCCTGTGAGCGTAAAAACCAGAGCAGCTGAGAAGGGACAGTGCAGATGGTGCTAATTTCCAGGGGCCATATGTTTGGAGGGACCTTGAGTACCCCTACAAGAATTCCTTGTTTTCTCAATGTTCAGTTTCAAAGGTACTCTGGAGGTCTCCTCTTTGCAGGAGACCACTGCTTCCTCCCACTCGTCCACTCCTGACACGTTTTCTCTGTCCCCTCCTCCATCCCCCGCTGCTCCACAAGCCTCGCAGCTGGATAAACAGCGCTTCCAGTCACTTACAGCCCTCCAGTGCCTTCCAGCAAGGCGCCGGCACGGAGAGATGCTTCCTGAGCAGCCTGTCGTGGGCGGATGGTCGTGCTGCAGCCCGCATGCCAGCACCGGCATCGCTCCGGTCCCAGCAAGATCAGGTTCAAAACACACAGGGTCTGGAGGTGCTAATTACGAGTGTAGGTTCTCTGTCTGTGCAAGGCTGAGGAATTTGGTGATCTGGAAGCTCTGGGTTTGTCTGCTGGCTGGGCTTCACTGTGGAATGGGCTTGGAAATATTCACAGTAGCTTTTATCGCTTCTCTATTGTCTCATCCTTTCTCTGTTGACTGTATGGAGAGGGGATCTAGCTCATCTCCTATGCAGCACCGCCTCTGCCTTACCCCAAAAGAGCCTGCTCTATGGAGAGGAGGAACCCCCAATAGGTGTGATTTGTTACTTGTGCCTGTCAAGTTGTTGACTCCTGATTGTTTGTGGAGCTTTTTGGAGTTCAACACCAAGACCTGGCCCACGTGCGGGCAAGCAGACCTGTTTCCATATGGTTGCCCCAAACTGGCCGGGCCTGCAAGAGACATGTGACACGGGGACTATATGCAGGGGTGGTGTGGTGATTCTGTTGCAGTTCAGGTGGCTTTTGTAAAGGGTCCGATGCATCCTGGTCAACTTGTGGGTTTGTTCCCTTGGCTTGCAGGGTTGTCAGCATCCCTTTCCGGGCCAGAGCAGGTCTACCAGAGCTTTGGCCAGGGCTGAGCTCACTGCACTGCCGACGGTTGGAGCTGTTGAGAGTAGGCTCAAGAATCTCCATCCTCCTTTACCCACTCTTTCCTCTAATGTGCATTAATTTACTACTTGTATTCAGGATCAAGCCACTTCAGAACCTCTGCTCCACCTTTCCATTTATCGCTGTGACAGAATATGACCAAAGCATTTTGCTGAAGCTTTGTTTTGCTTCGTAAAATCCCCTGTGCTTTGCAACAGCTTATCCAGCAGGACCTCCTTCCTTCCTGCTGTCTTTAGGACATCTTTCCTCCTCCTCCTCCTTCTCCTCCTCCAGCTCATGCAAGATGATGTTGCTTTTGGAAATCACTCTGTCTGAGGTCTTCATTTTCTCCTGGGTCACACGGATGATCCCGGCATTTGAAGCCCAGTCCCTGGATGGTCTCTCCCGATTGACTTATTGCAGCCAAGACTGTGTCCCTGCAGCTCACTGATGAGTGTTTACACAAGACTGTGCAGTCCCCTTCACATAACCATTAATTTTATAGGGGGCACATAACAGAGATGGGCCTCCACTATTCCTCCCGCCTTTGATCTGTGTGGGGTGTGTGGCCCAGAGCTGCCGGCATTGCTGATTTACTCCGCTTTGTGGACGGAGCTTCTGGAGCAAACAAGGGCTTATGTTTGCTCTCAGTGGTATGGCAACACCATTACAGGCTGTGCTGCTGGCTGGTTGTGTTTGGGCTGGAAGGGTAGGGTTACCTCAGGGTTTGCATGTCCTTAAGTTTTTCTTTTAATATTAGCTCAACAATTCAGTGCCCCAAGTCCACGCAGACAGGTAGGTGGGTTATTAAGGGTCTGTAGTGTTGCTAATGGAAATAAAGTCCGTGTATTGGCAAGCTATAACCATTGACCTTGTGACAGGGCACTCAGTCTGAAACAAAATCTCTTCAAAACAGTTCTCTCACAGAACTTTATTGTCATCCAAGCCAGACTCAGAAAACTCTTTTTTTTTTTTTTTTTTCTTTCTTTTCTCCCAGTCTGGCATAAATTAGGATTCCAGCATCAGTCTGACCTTGCCCTCCCAAATGAACTGTCTCATCAGAAGCCCTTTTGTTGCTTAGACTTGGTGTGTGAAGTAGGACAGTGACCTCAGCATCAATACTGGTGGTGGGTGACTGCCAGGCCTACCAAATCTGGGTCGCCCCTGAGCTCCTGTCCTAAATCTGATTGAAGCTGTTTTGAGTTGTTGAGCTTTCCAGCTGTGAGTGTTGACTTTAGCTCTGTCAGCCATCATGAAGGTGGCTATTATTTTTTGTATTTTAGCCAAAAGTTACTTTCTAGAGGTAACCTCCTCTGATCAACCGCAATGAAAGCTGTGCCTAACAGTGGCATTTGACAGGGCAGTTTCAGGTCACTAAACCTGGTATGAGAGAGTCATGCTAAGTGAGAGATTTCCAATGTGGAAAACGTTTGTTCATCCAAAGTCTCCTGTTTCTTTTGTGGACTTTGAGCCAGGGGCATTTTCAGGATGACGACGTGTTCCGCAGGTGCTCACCATGACATCCGCCCTCCCGTGCAAAGAGGAGGTTGCTGCCTGTTATCTGTCAGCTCGCCTGTTTTACTGCTTAGCCTTACTTCTTGGCACTCTGTGTGAAGAAAAAAAAAAAGAAAACAGAATATCTATAAAGTATGGAAAATGTAGAAACCCCTGACAGTTGTATGGTGTATCTTGCTTCTCCCACAGAGAGGAAACCACAAAATAGTGAGTCCAGGGGTTTCTTTCCCCACACACAATATCTGTCAGGATTTTGAGGAATTTTCTGGGAACTGATGAAAGAAATGTGCTGTTTAAGCCCTGATATATATTGTACAACCATTCTGTGTGGGGGAGATGCAGTGTTCCACAATGGCAGGTTCCAAAAAAGATTTCCAAAATAAAAGAAACCCGAAGGATTTGAGGGAATTTCTTCCAAGAGAGCAGATTGGCTTCTATGGGATCAGAGGCAGAAGAAAAGGGGAAAATTTGCTTGTGTTAAAGAGAAAAGGTACCTGATGTCTTTAATAGCTCTAGTTTCCTCATTAACCATTTCACACCTTCGCAAGATTGTGTGATCCCACCGATGCTGGTGGGAAATGGGTAGGAATTTTAGCAGCCAAGGGGCTCTTGCCTCCTCAAATTCAACTTTCTCAGCCCCCAGGGGTGGGCAGGATTTGAGGAGGAGTGACATAAATAACAAGTTCCCCACTCTCATGTGTGCTGGAGGACCACAACTGAGCTTGACAGTGTCAAGAGCCTGACTTACATGGCCTTCCCAACACAGGGCTCTGAAAGGGCTGTCAGAGGCTGCCCCGCACTCAGGGTGGTTATTAGCAGCTGCTAATTGTGGGGATATCTTAATCAACAAGCAGGGAGCTGGAGAAAGTGCATCAGCAAATGGGAGCAGCCTGAGGATTAAGCCCAAAAGATGGTGCAATTTTTTTTCTAGCTCTTCTTTTTAGGATTTATTGCATAAAAAAATTAATTATTGTTTATTTTTCTTCTCTCTTTCAGGTCCGCCCGTAAGTACCAAACCTCTACAGTTTTAGAAGCTGTTGACACGGAGTCTGTGGGGCATGAACTCGCAGCCTCCTGTCTGTGGTGTCTGGTGTGGTAGCCACCTTTGCAGTCCCGAACAGCAAGTACTGCGGGAGCTCAGGACTGGGTTGGGGTGGGATTGCTCTTGGCTGCAGCTCAGCCTCTGAGGGGGAGCTGGAGGGAGTGCAGGGATGGGGACATGGCAGATTCACGTGGTGCAGAGATCTGTGTGTTACCAGTTGGCCCCGCAGCCTCTGGCGGAACCGCCTGTATGCGCTTCACATGCATGGGATGCCACGTGCTGACTGAGATGTGTTTGCAGAAAAGGGAAAGATAGATCACAAACACATGGCAGGAGCTGAGCTGGAGGGATTTGTTCCCTGCTACTCACCCGGGCTGGCTGAACTACTGGGCCTTCAAGTATAGCTGCGCAACTATCAATTTCAGAGGAAAAATTGTGTTGACAGCTTCCTTTTCAAATGTTAGCTAATGTAAAACCTCAGCACAGACAATTTAGGCTTCAGGAAAATAGCTAGGTTATTGCAGAAATTTTCTCGCAGCTATTACGAGACCCACAGTGAACCAGAAGCAGCAATGCAAGGACTGAAGCCGTGTATCGATAGCTCTCAGGATTATGAGGAAATGCTGCATCGTCTCTAGCACGGTCCTTCCAGGGGAAATGGTTTATATTCGTGTACAATAGAGGGACTATTCAGGGTTTCTGTGAAGCAACATGAGAAGTTAAACATACGGTAGTCATCTTTTGTCTGTTCACGAAAAATGTCTTAAACAGTTTGCAGATGACGTTCTGAGTAGTAGTTGCTGCACAACCTATTTTCTTTCCCCTTTCATCAGGCTGAAATGCTATAGACTGAACTCCCACAGATATACGAGCACAGACCTATTTAATGACAGCAATCTTCCAAAAAGTTGCACCTTCCAGGCCAAAAGGTCTGAAAGCATTTCACAGCTGGAAGCCCTGATCCACACAAAACTTCAGCGATAGCTTATGCCAGGGGCTTTCAGGACTGGCTGGTGAAGTGCATGTATTTCAGCGTTAGCTGTGGCTTTTTCGGAGGAGAGCATGTCTCTGCAGGCTGCTGCAACTGGAGTCCCTCCATGGCTGTCCCTGCCACTTCAGCCTGGGCAGCCCATATGTTGGCACTGAAGGTATGAGGTGGGCACAAAATTGTTAGTGGTGTTGGCATTTCTATTGTTGATGTGAGAAATTAGAGAGATCACTAAATCAACACAGTCATCTTCTAGAGAGCAGTCAGTGCCTTTGTGGGGTGAGGAAGACGCATACTCCAGGCTTCCTCTGCAGCAATAAGGGTTAGAAACCTAATATTGTAATGAGAGATTGAAGCCTGGCAGAAGCACATGAGACCACCAGAGAAGTGCTGACATTATATGCTACCGTATCCTGGCTTATTGCGACCCCTGAACCTGTCTCTGCAAGCAGACTTCTAGGACAGGCTGTGAGGAATGCTACAGCCAATGGAAATAACAAGAGGAAGTTGGGCAGACTGAGTGTTCGTAGCCAAAGTGGAATTTGTCTTGGACTAGTAGGACCCTCATCTCGTTCAGGGCCTCTTGGGTTTCTGATCAGCTGGCGAGCAAGATTGGCTCAGTCACTGTGAGCAAAAGTTCGCCTCTGAAGAACTGAGTGAGCCCTACATGTCACCGTAGGAAATATTTCCCCACTCCTCCGTATTTCTCGTGATTATGAGCAACAACCTGGGCTGATTGTCATACACATTGTTCTGACTAGTGACCCCAAAGCAATGACAACCCTACCTCTCTCCTGTTTCTGTTTCCCAGCTTGCAAAAGACAGCACGCTGTGTGACAGGGCTTAGCTCCCAGTGCTGGTGTTGGCTTGAGTGTGGAGATGGGCAGAAATACTCATTAGAAATGCACTGAGCCCTGCTCGCCATCTAAGACAACATGGACAAAAGCCAGGGAAATGGATGTGCAACACCACAGCAGAAAAAGGGAACTTCATGTTCTTCTCTAGCCCAACGAACACCTCCACCTTTATTCCTGAAGTCGGTCAAGGCTTTGGTGAAGGCAAGGGCAACCCGCAGTCATGTAAGATATTTGATGAGATTGGGACTAAAAGGGGCGAAGGAAGGGAGGAAGTGATGAAATCGTGCAATAGTCCTTTTGCTGTCTGGACCACATCCGAAGCAAATGATCCTCTCACGGACATTTTCTCTCCCATTTCTGATCATGCAACATTTCTGTGGCAACTGCAGCAATTCCATACATGAAAAAAATAATATTTAGCAGATGGAAACTAAGGAAAAAAGTCAAAGCCCTGTAATTAGCTTGTTCTCCGTGGACTTGCAGATACCTTCAGAGCTCGTGTGGAGAGCTGTGGGTAGAGTCGTGCCAAAAGGAGAGAAAACTTCACAAGCAGGAGATTAGGAAACCAAAGCAATCAGAGCTGATGGTCAAGGAGCTGTGAAGAGTTTTTTAACCATTCTGTTTCCTAAACCCTTCCATGTGATTCCGTGTCTTTGTCAAGCCCTCCCTTCAGAGTTTGAGGCTGGCTTTTGCTGTTTCAGTGTATTTTGTTCCAGGGCCTCACAGAAAGGCCACAGCTCCTGGTAAATACTTCATTATTTCTGTTTCATCCCCTCATTCTTTCTGTCTGGCAGTACTTTGATCAGGAGGGCCCCAGCATTCCTAAGGTGGTAGAAAGTAGACTTGCATAAAAAATGTGACATGGAATAGAATATTGCAAACAGGACATGGCCCATACAGAGTAGGGACCACAGGAGCTTTGTAGGTCCAAACTTAAAGGTTAGCATAGTCCTCATGGACCCTCCCTGTGTGCAGGAAACACTACTTTTGAAGATGCCTTTGAGGATCTGGTTGAAGAGGCAAAGTGTGCAGTGTTCTCACTGATTGGATTTGCTAGCTGCAGCAAGATTTAGAAGGCCTAAGTCACCTTGGGACAAATGCAGAAATCCATAATAACAGTATCTGCATCTGAGTTAGTCACGACTGAGGAAGGAGCGTGGGTTTTGGAATTTCGGCAGCGTGATTTCCTGGTGACAGTTCCCTGCTCCCCAGGCTACAGCTCACCTGGAGATTGCACGAGCCATAACAGGCAGTTTCCCAATGAAGGAAATGTAAACTGTGCTGCTGGCTCTCCCCTGACTCAGGACAGAGGCTGCTGGTTGCCTTTCATGCTCTTTTAACTCTGATGTGGGAGCTTCAGGCAGCTTTTCATGACTTTGTAACCAACCAACACGGTATCATCCACCCACGAGTGCTCTTTCCTGGCTCCCTGTCACAGACAACCTTTCCTTATAAACATCTGGCATTTATTTGCTGTCCTACTGGGAGCTCCCCCTTGGCTGCTGTTGCTTGGAGGGCTGTAACTCTGCAGTCACATACCAGACACGGTGCTGTCACGTACCACTCCAGGTACTCACGGGAGACCTGACACAGCTCAGCCCTGACTTTGGGCTCTTCCTGCTCGGGCACCAGCCGCAGCAGAGACAGAAGAAGCACATTCAGCTTTTACCTCAAAAACCATGAGGGAAGTCAGCCTGGGCTCAGCTCTGGAGGAAAGCAGCATTTAAGGGACTAAAAGGAGAGGAACGCTCAACATTATGTTTTCCAGCAGCCGCAAAGTAATCCCAGGGCCAGATGCCGACACCAGGAGCTCCGCTCACTGCTGGCATACAGAGATAGGCAAATATTAGCAGGACTGAGAACCCACCTAAAACTCTAGAAGAAAGCAGTTTCCCATAATATATCCTCAACAAAGCTTAAAAACAAGCAGCTCTTCAGGGTTTCATCCATCTGAAATGCGTGCTTTTGCAAAGTCTATATGGCTCTTCAATTTATCACAACATATGCTGCGTAGAAAGGAATGCCCCCCGTACTGAACAGCCCCCCAGCTCTACAGAGGGAAGTGGCTAAACTTCCACCAGGGAATGGTTTGATCCCAAGCAATAATGTTTGAGTTTGGGATACACAGCCTTTGTGTAAACCCAGAAGAACAAACAGAGCTAAGTGCCTTCCCCTTCCAGAGATTTCAGATTATGTTCACA
The DNA here is from genome assembly GCA_013400495.1 of Nicator chloris. NCBI lineage: Eukaryota > Metazoa > Chordata > Aves > Passeriformes > Pycnonotidae > Nicator > Nicator chloris. The sequence continues at coordinate 430,265 of WAAE01026316.1, forward strand.
CGCACTGGGACTGAACACATGGGGAGGCATGAAGAGGTGGCACCAATGGGACTGGTGTCTCCAGCTGCAGAAACCAGAAACCCAGGTTTATGTCTACAGACACAGTCAGCCAGGGGCAGGAACATTCTGTTTTACATAAGGAAACCCCAAACATCACTGGAAACAGAACTGAGGGATTATTACCACGTCATTTTTGCAAAATATAGAGCAAAAGCTACATGACTGCTGAAGCCATAATCATCAAGTTCCTTTAGCAATGAGCTGCTATCTTCCAGATCTGCACAGCCTTCAGTTTTGATGACCAGGAATGTAGAAGGGGTATTTTTTTTTTTAATTGCATAGTACAATTTAGCTGTAAGAGGCAGCCAACTGCCTTGTAGGTAAGTGGGTGAAGAAAATTGTCACTGGTCCTATGTTCATGTGTTTACGAGGCTCTGTCCAGTGTCACCTGACCCAAAGTCATTCCCAAAACCACTGTTAGGATCACTCACATGCTGACAATGCACTGGGAAGTATCTCAAAGGGGTAGAGGACACTGAAAACAGCTGCTCATATGTCTTCTTCCAGACGTGCTTTTTCCTGTGTCAGCTTGTGTTCTCACATTTTTCTCTTGCTTCTGGACAGGACAGTATTTTCGAATCTAAGAGAATTGTGTTTTAAAGTGATAACTCTGTAAATAAATAGCTAACACCCAGATGACTTCGGTCAAGAAAGAGAAAAACGTGACAGTTGGCCACTGCAGGAAGCCAGTTCCCAGGACCTGGATTTTATGAAGTGTTGGAAATAGGCATTGTAGTTTGTTTGACTGGAGACTCCTGTCCTCCTTTTGCTGCTTAAATTGCTGTATGTAATTTCTGTTGTGAGGTGTGTGGGTTTGTCATATGTGAAATGAACTGGTGGCTCACACATTCTAAAGACAGGTTTGGGCACATGTAAACACACTTTACTCTTTAACTTTCTCTCCCTCTCAAAATCCCTGGACACCTGCACCACATTGTGAAGCTGCTGCTGTGGCTTAGTTCAGTTGTGCTGTTTTATAAACTTGCTTTTGGCCAGTTACCAATTCCCTCTGATTTTTGCCTTAATTGCCAGGGGGACAAAGGTGCGATGGGAATCCCTGGGCGGCCGGTAAGTCAAACCCTCTTTTATGTGCCTTATGTGCCTTTTCTTTCCCATTCTCTTCCAGCCCCCAGGATTTGGGGGTGGGGGAGGGTGGCTTTCAGGATAATCCTTGTCAGTTTGGGCAAAACTACTCTTCCTGAGCCCCATACCTGAGGGGTTCCCCTGGTCTCACCCCTGCAAGCCACATACGTGCTGGGGAGCTGTTTCCATTTCACCTGCTGTACTATCCAGGCCCTTCTCTGGTTCAGCATCCCCCTGTTTGGGTGTCTCCCGCTGCCACCTCATGCGCCAGCTGGGCTTGCTAACTCTGGGTTTCCTAACTTGCACCCCTGCTTGCCACTGGCAGCTGCCCCTTCTAAATAACTCTGCCCTGAGCAAAGGGGGCCACCCCCTGCCTGGCTGAGTGCTGTATTTTGGAGCTGCTCCTTGCTCAGGCATCCCATGGTGAGGACGGGGAAGAGGACCAGGGCAGGAGCTGAGGCCACCCTGCTCATCCCAGCCCCATAGCCAGGGTTGTGGGGTGGGAGAGCGTGCCTTTGCCGCTGACGCCTGTGTTTGTCTCTCTCTTCCTTTCTCTCTCTCTTCCCTGCACCCTCTTGCATGTGGCTGTGACGGCTGCCACTGACCCAGGGACTAAAAGGGCAATCTGGAGAGAAGGTGAGTCAGCTCCTTGTAGCCTGTAGCACCCCCAAACTGTCCTCTCCTAGGGCCAGCCCAAGCTCCCCTGTCACAGTCATGGCCACTGCAGCCAACTTTGGGCTTCCACACCCCTGGGCTGCCCCATCTTCCGTGTCAGTGCAAGTATATTTCCCAAATTCCTTCCAGGCCAGTCAGCCTCCAAAGATGCTGCGTTTCTTGTTTATGACAATTTACTAACAGCATAAGAGCCAGTGGGCACATGCAGGGCTTCCCTTAAGGCTTCCTGGATTTTAACCATTGACTTTCTCGCCTCTGGCAGCTCTGCTTGCCCCAACCAAGCTGCAGCTCCCCTCTACTTCAGGGATCAGGTTAGCCTGATCCCTGGTGCAAGTGGGAGCAAGGAATAAAAGTGGCACAGCACGCTCCTATTTCTGGCACCGTGGGATCTCTTCCTCCTGAGGAAAGCTGATGGTGTAGTTTAAGTCTGTGGGACACCATCTCACAGACTGTTTGCTGTGCAGTGAGTTGCAGTTTGTACCCACAAAGAAGTGCAGTTTTACAAAGCAATCCTACTGCTGGCCCCTGTTTTGAAGTGTTTGGCATTTCAGTGTTAGTACGTTTTCTCCAGAGCTGTGAGTACCTCCTACCTGTGAGAGCAGGGAAATGTAGGTGTTTGGGGTTCATGAATAACTGAATAACAATATGCAGAAATTTAGAAAGGTGTGGATATTTACCTGACAAAGAGGGTCATCTATGCAGTACCATACCAGACCCATTTGCTCTTCTTCATAATAGGCAGAGAGAAAAATACAACAAGGAAAGGTAAAGTAGGATAGAGATTCTTCATCCTTGTGTTCACTGTTTGCTCATTGGAGCCAACCAACATTATGCAACAGACAAGAATTTTCTACCTGAAGCCATTCTGCTTTTTTCTCTGCATATCCTTACATTTCTTTCTGGCCAGAGTTTTCATGAAGGGACACCAGATAGCTGCAAACAAACAATGGAAAAAAATCACTCCTAATTGCCCCTGCTTCCCCAAAGCCCTCCATGAAATCCATAAATCTTTGGCAGTCTATCGCTTTGTTTTGCAGAGTGCTTTGCAGGCTGCTTGGCTTACGGGGTGCTCCATCCCAAAGCTCCTCAGCCCTGGGCACTTCTGGAGCTGCCTCTCAGGAGTAAACCATGTTTCCAAAGAGAGTGACATGTTCTGGCCATCACACACTGTGGGTGGCTAGGAGTTGGAGAGGCAGCTGTTTCCTTTTCCAGCAAACACTTTGCTTTGTTTTCGTTCACATCTCAACTGAGTTTGAGAAGTACAAGCGAGGCATTTCTGGAGGCAACCAAATAAGCTGCCTGCAGCTCCCATTTCCCTGGAGCCCAGAACATCCCTCTTTTCCTTTCTTCTGCAGGACACAATCCTCCTGGAACTCGCAGGAAGGAAACAGAAAGAGTTTCAGGCCATCTTTCACGCTTTTAATGGGGCAGAACCTCTGTTTTGCCAGAAAGTGTTTTATGTGTTTATACTTCTCCTTGCTGTGCAGCTTCCATTTTCTGGCACATCTGAGCAGCTCTCAAGGACATCTTTTCTCCAAGAGTGTCAGGCAGGAGCTGGGGGAGGCCAGAACAGCAGCTGCCCCATAAGCCCTGAAGGGGCTTTCACACCTAAGGCAGCATCACTTAACCCCAGTCTCGACAGGAATATGGTTGTCTTTGTGTTTTTGCTCCTATTCTCACCCCTTTTCCTCTGCAGGGTGCTCCAGGAGAAGCTGGCATGTCTATCATCGGGCCCCGCGGTCCACCCGTAAGTGGCTTTTCTCTCTATTTTTATCTGATGCAGGATGTGGGCAGGTTACTGGGAAAGACTTAGGAGGGGCATTAAGACTCCACATCAGCTGGAAAGAGCAAAAACCCCTGTATAATGTGGTTCCCATGCTGAGCCAGCCTTGGATTTATACTGCTATTATATCCTATATATAATGAAATTATAGCTCATATTCTAGAACAAATGAGGAAGCCTTCCCTTGGCAAGGAAGCCAAATTCTTGCGTTTAAAAGGAAGAAGCATATTTCCTTTTTGCAACAGGGCTGCTGTCACTTTTGGAGAAAATTTGCCCTTTGCCTGGCTGATTTCAGCCTTTGCCTTAATCAACAGGGAACAAGCCCCCTGATTTTACTGGAGAGCAGGATCAGAGCTAACCCGGTGACTGGGGAGCTGACAAAGACAAAGGGTAGTGCAGAGGTCTTTGTCATATACCCAAAATCTTGGAACCTCTTTGTCAGCATGGTTACCACTTACCTGGCTGAGAAAAGGCAGGATTTTGCACCCCCTTCCAGTAAAAGTGTTTCTACAAGGTGCAACAAGTCAGCCAGACAAAACTTTTTGCAAGGACAGGGTCATAAAAAAAGACCAAGATGAAGGGTTGGAGTGTTTACGTGCCCTGAATGCTGGATGCTTCTTGCACTGCGGTTCAGCCATCAAGCCTCTGCTTTTGTGCGGGTGCAGCCAGACCTCTCCACTCCATCCCTGCACAGCCTCCACCGGAGATTTCCATGAGAAAAGACCTGGAGATTCAATTCTCTCCCTCCCAGTGGGCACTTCCGATTTTGATTAACCTGTGAAGAGCACCGTCCTTGACCTGCAGAGAGGATGGGCTGCTGGCAACCTTTGTTTCACAGCGGAGGTCAAGTGAGAGAGACCTAGGCAGTGGAAACACTTGGCTACATCTGGCTTTCCAATTAACTTCCCAAAAGCTCCATGACAAGTGTTTCTAATAAAAAACAGCTTTGCCGGTCCCCAGGCCCACCTGCCGGGGATGCTGGAGTTTGAGAAGTGACAGAACCAAAGCCCAGGACCCAAATGGGTCTCCCCAGGTGTTTTATGCCTAGCAGATGGTCCCTGGCCACGTGTGCAGCAAGGAAGAAGGGCTGGCATGTCTCTCAAGCCAAGGTCTGAGCAAGACCACCCTGCTCCACAAACAGCAGATTTTGGAGGGTAAGAGCCCCATTGCTTTTGCTGTTTCTCACAAGCTCTAGCTCTCAGCCTTCTGAACAGTGGAATTACAGTAATCAGAGAGAAAAGCTGTCAGTACCTGTCCATGTGGGTCCTGCAAAGGAAGCAGTCTTCTTGAAGGACGCATGCCTGGGCTGCAGGACAGTTTTGTCTGCTTTGGTGCTGCTGCCTTGGCTGCTGTTTGGGAGAGTGCATAACACGTTGCATCTTTAAAGCAGCAGAAAAATTAGGTGGCAAATGGTATCTAAAATGGGGTTTTGCCTACACCACTCAAAGCCTGAGGTGCCAGGACTCCACACTTTCCCCCTGCAAAGCCTACTGTGAAGATGATCCAGTTTCCTGGGGAGCTGGTGATAGGTCCAAAGGATGGCTGAATACTGAAGACAAACACAGAAACCCTGGCCAAGGGGCCACTCGGAAAGATGTGGGATGACAAATAGTTTCCAGATTTTTGTTTGGAGGTTAAAGTTTTTGCTTGAGCTCAGAGCTGCTTAACTCCTGGCCAGAGAGGGACAGTGCACCGATAGTGGCAGAAGCAGACGGTGTCCATGATTTGGCAGCTCCTGGATTACATACTTCATACAATCAACATTTTAAAAAGAAGACAAAGAAAACCAGCCACCCAACAAAAACAGTCTCTTGGAATCGCTTGCTGCTGAACTGTTGTCTTGGCGTGATACTGTGCAAATCATTCTGTGGTCCTCCAAGGAGAAAGAGGCAACAATCCGTAGTCTACAGAGGAAGCCAAATTGCACCATTTCCAGGTTTTTCTCCCTAATTCTTTTTTTAGCACTTTTTGTCAGGGAGGTGTCCAACAGGGAACCAAAATTAATGAGTTCTGGCTAGGCTCTTCTTGCTTCTTGCCTTTTCAGAAGCCAGCGGTGGACAGATCCTTTAATTTATAGCCTATCTTCCCTTCTGGTCACTGGCCAACAGGGCCAGGTGGTTTTGTGTGTATCTTGCAAAGCAAAGCTGACCAAGTTCAACTTTGCAGAGCTAAAGAAACAGTGCAAATGTGATTAGGTCCTGCTAGCATTGCCTACAAAACCAGAACTCTTCAGTGTGATGTAAGGGATTTTGCGGTGGGGGCATCCCTCAAACCCTGAAAAGTGGCTATTTGGGCCCATCCTCTGCAGAGGTAAGCCTTCACTGAGTCTCTCTGCAGACACAGGGCGGCTGGAGATGTTACCTGAAGGCGAAGGTTTTCCCTATTAGTGTAGCTCTGAGGTGTCCCAAAAGATTGTTATTGCTTCACTGTGGCAAACCTCAACCTTGCAGCCCAGGAGGCCCATCCCCTCCTTCCCTTTCCCTTCCCTCAGCACCACATGGGATCACTCTAGTTAAGGCCTAGATGCACCCCTATTTATGCCCAGCTCTTTCCTAGGAAACCCCTGTGGGTGTCCCCTAGGACAGGAAGTCCCTGTGGGACTCCACCAGTCTAGTCACAGTAGCTCAAATAGCTGAAGAAAGCATTTTTTTCCCCAAAATGAGAGAACATGTAAGGAAGCCAGGCATTTTGGCATCATAGCACAGCTTTCAGGGTAGGCGAGATACCATGGTGGTCACTTGATGAGCGTGGCACAGGATTTACCTCATCTGGCTGTTTATATCTACATGAGTGTGCTTCAGGATCTGTTGAAGTCTGGGCCAAATGGACTGTATGCTTCCTGACCTGGCTCGTGCTTTTTTTGGGAAACAGACTGCAAAATCCTTAAGTGAAGTGGTATCTTTCCTGGATACCAACAAAGCTACAGTAACTGTGACCTGGCATGTCACAGGCCCCCCAAATTGAAGAACTACAAAAAATTAACAGCCAGAACATTTTCTGGTTTTTTTGGTGTTCTTAAGTAGGGGATGAAGAAGCTGCCAAACACATCCCAAGCCAGTGTTTTCTGTACGTGATCCCAAACTGGTAGCCATAGCTAGCTAGCCAGGAACGGGCAGGGGAAAATGAGCACCCCATCTTGGTGCTCATGTTCCTCTCATCACACACCCTAGCTCTCCTTTTTGTCTTAGCTCTCAGAGGATAGAAAAAAACCCCCCAAAACAACAACAACAAAAACCAACCAACCAAAAAAAAAAAAAAAACAAACAAACCAAAAACCAAAACCAGAAAAGAAAAGAAATCATCTCCAGAATTATTTGTGAGGAAAATGAATGAGCTGGGACATAAGATGAGGGGCGGAGGAGGAGAGGAATGGTTGTATTTAGACATCAGTGACCTGCAAGGCTTGTCTAGCACAGAACAGCACCCTGCATTAAACATCTCAGGTTTATGGCAGCAAGGATTGCCATAAAATGAGCTCAGCCTCTGGAATATACTCTAAAAGCCTAACATATGGGCTAGGGACACCCATTTAATTAATGTAGAAACTTCAAGGAAGCTGCTTGCAATCCAAACTGGAGCTGCTCCAGCATTTTCTTGGCCCTGTGCAAATTGGAGTGGGGATGAGAGATTTCCCCTCCTTCCCAAGGCACTTTCCCCTTGGGGGGGAATTGAGTAGCTCTTCAGAGAGCTGTAGGATAATTGGTCAGAGGCTGGAGGAAAGGCTCTGTAGAGAGAACTTAGGATCCATCAAAATTCATTTCAGTTCCTCTAAACTGCTGTCTCTGTTTCATCCTTCCCAGGGACAGCCTGGAACAAGAGGTTTTCCTGGATTCCCGGTAAGTGTAACTCTTAATTTATGAGGTACGGATGTGTGATATTACTAGGAAGCCTCATAAGTGCTTGCTGTATCTCATCATTTCTTCCTGAAACCGATGATCTGATCTGATATCACTGGAAAAAAACAATTTTTTCTTCATTTGTTTTTCTGCTTCTTTTTTTTTTTTTCTTTTAAGCGATACTTAGGGAGGAAAAAAAAAACACAACAAAAAAAACCATCAAACCAAACCACACAACTCTGAAAGGAAATTAATTTAAAAAAAAGCCCCAAGTGTTAAAATAACATAGTCAAAGCCAGATCTGTTTGGTAAAAGAAAACCATCTTAAGAAATACCCCTGTGCCAAACAAAGAAACAACCCCTAGGTAGGGGAAATTCCAGCTTTAATTGAGCTTTTAGGTGATATTCCAATACCAGCAAATGCCTGGGATCCAAAAAGGGCCCTGCCTGTTGAGGGTCAGCTGGGGACTGTTCAGCTAGGCTGAACACCCTGGTCATACCAAAGGGAAGGGGCATAAGACATGAGGGGGAACTCTTCTCCAGCACAGATGCAAGGGAACAGAGATAATGCCCAGGAGAAGACAAAGCATATTTCATTTCAATCCTGCAGTTGCTGGCAGCACTCTCTGAAGCACTGAGGCTGCTGAAGAACTCCAGCAGTTGCTATTTATTCATACGCATTTACCCAGGAGAACTAGGAAGCCTGAGGCAAACACAAACACCCCCCACATCCCTGCTCCCACCAGGCAGCTCAGCTGCTGCTCCAGGACACTGGATGTGCCAGAGCAGGTCTGCAGGGGAGACTCTCACACCTGGAAAATAGGAGGAATTGGCAGCCTCCACGCTGCCTGACCGGGCTCCATGGCTCTGCCCGTTGTGAAAAGGGAGGCTGTGAGCTGCCCCTGGGCTGAGGAGAAGCAGATCTCTCCAGGCCCTTGTGGTCTTTGGCTTTTGGAGGAGCAGAAAACAAATCGGCCCAGCTCATGAGAAAGTGCTGGATGGGACAGCTCTGAGGAGCCTGTTTCTCATCAGACAGTACCTTCAGCATGTGCTGAGCTGTATGTCACCTCTTCCCTGGGACACTTTTATTATTCTATCATTTTCAGAAATTCCTCTTCCCCCAGAGATGGGTGCTGTCTTGAATCAAAGTCTTGAGAAAACTGCTGATATTCAACTAGTTTACCAAACACTGTAAAATTTTAAGTTCTGAGATTTATTTTTCAAATTGCCTATGAATTCCTCCTTGCTTCTATGCTTGTGTCCAGAATTGCTGCTGAAACATGCTGACAGTGAGCAGGTCCCAGCTGAAGCAGTTTGAAATCTGAGCTGGTACTCAGTGGACCAGGCACCTGCCAGGACTCGACAGGAGGGCAGGGAGTCACCTCACATCATCCCAGCCCATGCAGTCTCGTGGAACACAGTGCTTCCTGGGGCAGATGGGCAGACACCCTGGGGAAAGCATTTCTCATCATTTTTCAACTTTTATTTCAGGGCCCGATTGGCTTGGATGGCAAACCGGTAAGCAAAGAACTTCTCTGCAGGCTTCCTGCCCTGCCTCCTGCTAGGTCCCACTGTGCTGCCAGCCTGTCTCTTACACCATATGTTTTAAAGGGATTATTTTGCAATGCCATGCATGTACGTGGATTAAAAGAAAATTAGGAGGTTGGCAGGCAGGAGGATGCCACAGATGCCTTGGGGGAGATGCAGGAGTCAGGAGATTAAGGAAGGCAGAGCATGGCCTATTTCTTTCTAGGTAAATCTATAAAATAGCAGTTCACAAGTGCAGCAGGTTGGCTGCTGCAGGGAAAGCCTTAACAGGCACTCCCACCCAGAATCAGACAGACAGAGCAGATCCCCGAGGCATCAGCCCTCTGCCTTAGCCAACAGCTTCCTTCTCCTTGCTGCTGTGCCGAAAAGAGGTGCAGTAGAGGAGGGAAAGATCCTAAAGACCTCTGTGAGACCTCCATGCTGTCCTCAGAGATTTGCAGTAGAACCCAAGTTCTTCCCAACCTTTGGGGAGTTGGGCACAAATGAGCTGCTTCTCCACGAAACCCATAGCTCCATGTAGCAGCCATGTAGCCAGGTTCCCCACTACACTCCTCCAGTGTTGTAATGGAGAAGGAGCTGGTAGCACATACCTCTGGTTTCCAACTTCCTGCAGCAGGACCCTGTTTTTCCCATGAGGAACTTCACTCCCAAGAGAGATGCAGCAGCACCTTTCTTGTACTGCTCTGGGAACACACACTTCACTCAGCAGAAGCTGTTAAATCAACATCATCTAGAGTCTGCAGTGGCCAAAGCTGATGTGTGTTTCCTTTCTTTTGCAGGGCCATCCTGGACAGAAGGGAGAGATGGTAAAAATACATATGTTTGTCTGTGGGTGGTGGGTTGGTTTGCAATGATGTTGTGCCTCAGCTGGAAACAAGCTCATGGGCAGGGTAGCAATCTTACTTCAGCTGATGCACTAGCTGCATCCCTAATTCTGAACTTCATAATAGCAGTGCTGGGATGCATGTCTGTAATTTTTGCATTATGGCTATCACATTCATCATGTCACAACAGCAACTCTCTAGTTACGCATGGGATGTGTTTTCCTTGCAGTTAGCAATTATGTTCTTTAGATATATTCTGGGAGCTGACATTTTTTGTGGTTGGCCTCATAGGACAAGTAAAAGTTGATGGAAAGATTTCCGAAAACCCATCTGGCAGCTTTCAACTTATCTAACAACAAGCAAAAAAAAGCATATTTTTTGTATTAAATGTGGTTCCCCCACCCACCCCCTTGAAGCTCTGTTTCATATGTGCATCATACTAAAATGCTTTTGGTTGAAAATGATAAACTTAGACGGCACTTTATGGAAGCCCAAATGCTGTCTTGTTCCTCTTGACATCTCTGATGATGAAATTCCAAATATGAGTATGTCAAGAGAGGGGCTCTGTAGTCACCTTCGCTCACTGTTTTCTTCTGCTAATTCTGTAGTTCTGTTTTTTGAGCCTGAGTGTCAGTATAGCCCTCTGACAAGCACATGTTGAAGATTCCCTCCCCACTCCCCTGTTGCGCAATCCCAGCTCAGGCTTCAGTCCTGGCTGCTTCTGGTTCCATCCCAGTGCGCCGGCCCGAGGAGACGCGCTGTCAGCTGAGGTCCTGGGAACAATAAGGGTGTGTTTTCCTGATGATTTTCCCCCACTCCTTTTAATATTTCTCCCCCGTGGTGCAGCCAGAGCATGTGTGCATTTTCATTCCTCCAGAGTAACAAAGGGAACCCATATCTCTCTTGGGAATTTTCTTCACAATTGTTTTTAAAAGCTCAGGTTTTCACCTGCTCCATACGCTGTCTTTTTGTCGCTGTAAATGGAAAACCATCGCATGTTAAATTCTGTTTTTCTTTAAAGGGTGCTGCAGGTCCCAGGGGAGAACCCGTAAGTATCTCATCCCTATCCCATCTCTCCCCCTAGTCCCTTTCCCTTTGCATTCACTGAACTCCTTCATTTACTGAGGCCTTTTTTGATGATTTTTCTTTTATAGGGACCGCCAGGACAAAAAGGAGAGAAGGTAATTTCAATGGGGGCCTTGTTAAAAATTAAAAGAGAGGAAGGGACTTGGTGCTGCTTGATCTGACTGTAAGTGAGGAGTATCAAGAGCAGAAGGCTCAGGGGAGCTGGGCAGGAGCTAGGGTGCTTATTGGGTGCAAATTGGCATAACTGCACTGAGTTTGATACAGCCACAATGATTTACACCTTCTGGATCGGACCCTGCCTGCCTATTTGGGTCGCCTCTGTTTGTGGTTTAAACTCTTTCCTTTTTAATCCCCTTCTTTCACAGGGTCAGTGTGCAGAGTACCCGCACAGGGTAAGTCATTAGCGTTATTATCCTCTGTCCCGTGCCTTCCTGCATGTTAATCCTCCTTCATTTGAATGGCTTTTTGTTGGAAGTCGAGATCGTTTCATTAACAAAATGCGTCATCTGGGCCCCCAGGGCAGTGCTCGGCTGATAGATGTGTTTCGCAGAAAAGCAGCAGATAAAGTTTTCCAGGAGGGATGTTGGTTCTCCTGTCTGTTCCTGCCCACCAGAGCTGACCCCTAGATAGCCACTGTCAATTCTGCTTCCTGGAGACCCCTCCTGTGCTTTGTGCTGGAGAGAGGAAGGTCCATGTCCTCACCCCAAAACCCAGTGAAACCTGGGGCTTCTGGAGGAGTAGAGGTCACCCACTCACACCTTGAGCTGCTGCACTGGCTCCGTGCTGCTTCCACAGCCTCTGCTGTGGTTGTGTGGCCGGGAGCAGTGTAGGGTTTGAAGACCTGGGAAAAACTCTGTCAACATTCCTCCCTTTTTCTTCTCCCTCATGATGGTGTCATCCCTGCATAGAGACAAGGGGAAAGGTTATGCTCTCTGCCTGGGGGTAACCCTGCACCCCCTGGCCATGGTGGTCTGTCAGGTCTCCAGCAAGTTGGTCCCCATGCTGGTCCCCAAGCCTTATGGACTTCTGCCTGCAAAGGAAGAGGCTGAGCGGGAGGGTTGATGCCAGCAACTGTTTAATGAAAGCCAGGATGTTGCCCCACCTGCCCCTTCATCTTGGCCTGACCAGCATGTGCTGCTGCCAACAGTGGAGAGAGAACATCATGGGGTTTGAGGGGATTTAACCAGTTCTAAAAACAACCAGAGTGCTGAAAATCCACTGGAAATGCATTGGAACGACATCATATGAAGTGGCTGGAATTTGTGATCTGGGTGTACAGGGAGACAAGCTTAAGAGCTTTCTGTTTATTTTTGATGGGGCTCTAGATAATCGGCTGGGCTCTGGTCCCTGGCCCAGAGGGAGCAGGGTTGGAGCAGCAGAGCCTCTGGAGAGAGAGCTCCGCTGGCAGCAAGGGAGAAGGGGGCCGTGGGTAAGTGCCAGTCCCCCATGCAATAGCAGCCAGTCAGCTGTGTTTATTTAGTGGACCTTCTCACTAGATTGTTATGTTAAAAAGAAGCCAACAACACTGGTCACCCGAGCAGTGTCCTGAGTTCCTGTTACAGCCCTTGGCTCTTTCTGTCCCCTGTGCTCAAGGTGAAAAGCAGTGGCAGGACGCAAACTAACACTGGGAAGGGAACTGGTGCATCCCTGGAAATAGCCTGGGCTCAGGCCTGGAGGCAGAGGCACACTGGTTTGGTGGGTCAGGGTTGTAGGGTGACTAATGAGCTGCAGGGCTGTGACAGCAGGAGAAGGGTGGGTACAAAACCTCACATCCTGGCAGCGTTTCCTTGCCTCTCATGGAGATACTTCTGGTCTCATGAGGCACCAGGATCAACATTATAAAAAGCCCATGAGTTGTTCAAGGCTGAGACATGCTCATGGGAAGGGCGACTGTCCTCAGATCAACTCAAGGACAGGCTGTCCTGAACTGCAAGTTCAGGGAGCCAAGAGGCACAGATCAGCCAGCAGAGGTGCAGTTCTCCTTCTTCCTGCCTGAATGAAACTTAGGATGGGCCTTGTTGCAAAAATGCGACACCGTTGACCGAATTGCAATTTATTCTTGCTTTTCTGTTTGATAAGGTTCTTTGTCAGATGTTCCGGTTGAGGAAATGAAAACCAGCATCCTGACAGACCAGTGATGTTGTTTCAGTTTTGTTTCATATTTGTTTTCTTAGGAAGGAAATACAAGGTTAGGATATGTGCCTTGGCTCTTGTTGTAGTTTCCTATTTTTTTGTCTGTATGAGTCTGTGTGGCCTGCACTGCTGTGAGGGAGGAGCCCATGCATTGGGGCTGCCCATTCAGGGTGAGAGGGCCACTCAAGCTGCTGCGAAATGCCCCTCAAGGAAACGGGGGGACCAGCCATGCTGTGTTTGCTCTCAGAAATGCTGTTTGTCTAACTGACCCCGTTTGTCTCATGTGTTCACTGTTCCCCAGGAATACCTAAGTACCACACTTGCAGCCCTGCGCTCTAACCAGATCCTTACGCTGAAGGTTTGTGGGTAGCAGTCTGAAGGGACCCAGTCCTGATGCAAAGCCTCAAGGGTGCAGATCCAATATTGCACACTGCCTTCTGAAAAAAACTTCCCTTTGGAACACAGAGTGGGCAGGGCAGGAGCTAGGTGGAAATGCCTTCAGATTTCTTCACTGAACTCTCCCACTTGCACCTGAATCCATTGCAGGGTCTTGTCCTACTTGTTTTCAGGACTGGTTCTCTCCATTTTCCTCCTTATACTTTCCAGCATCCTCCCTCAGCTTCTCTGTAAGCTGTATAATATTTCAGATACCCTTCAGCACTTGAGCAGCCAGGCAGAGCCAGCTTAGCTGGCTCTCCTGAGCTAAGGGGCCTCTTGCACTGACTTTTAGAAACGGGAGGTTTGCCTTTGGGTAAAATCAGCCCACCTGAATTTCCAGCAGCACTGCTTTTGGAGTGATAGCTTGGGGCTGTCTGGATCAGTGCATTTGAACCCAACCACCGAGTCATGATGCTGCAAAATTGGGTTATCTCTTGTCTTTGCAACAGGACTGGATCCTTGCTTTCACTGCACACATGAAGGACAATGTTTAAAGGGAATAAAATGTTCTGCTTGGAAGTGTATGGTTTCTGTGGTGGGACACTTGTGGGCACACCTCTGGGCTCTGAACACAGCTCAGGTGGGGAAATGTCACACACGGGCATGGTTTTGTGCCCAAGCTCAGAAAGGCTCTCTCCCTGTGTAAATCAAGAGCCGCTTCAATGGAAAACTGATAGGAACAGGAAAGTGACTCAGGCCAGAGCAGCATTCCTGGGCCTGGAGCCGGCATGGTGGGTGCCAGGGTGACAGCAGCGTGCATGCAAGTGGAAACTGGATACAGCAAAAGGATGAACAAATGCTCCTGAGCTTTAGTGCATTTGATTTCTGTGTGTCCGGGTCAGCTTTGTGCCCTAAGGCAGCATTCCTGGCTATAAGCAGTCAGAAGGTGATGATACTGTTGAGCAAGGAAAAACAAAGCGCAGGCTGCCAAGGCAATGCCCTGCTTAGGCGTCCAGCTCCAAGGCCTGGTCTCCCTTGGCCATGGTGGTTGTGTCTGCCAGGTTAAGTGAACCAGGCCAGGACCTCTGTGCTGACCCCAGCTAGCCTTTCTCCACTCCCTTCCATACCTGGAGGAAGGGTGAGACCTGGAGATACACTGGGTTTCTTGTAAGAGAACTGGAAAACTGCACTTGGAAAACTTGGAGAAGATTGTAATGCTGATAGTTGCCCCAAATCTGATGATGATGATAAGTTGAGAGAAACAGTCTCATCACTGGACACCATAGCAGAGCCAGTGAGGGGATGTCTTGCAGTGAGCACTTCCTAAGGAGGTCAGCAGAGGTAAGTCAAAAATGCCCTGGGATATTTCTATTTCCAAGCAGAGGAAGCTGTGAAAACTCTGTGCGGTGGGAGCATTGAGATGGTGAGTGGGCACCCCACACCTGCCAGGCTGGCACCTGGTGGGTGCCCTGTGAGCAGCACGGAGGAGCTCAGAGGTCTGCCAGCAGGTACCTACCTGTGCTGCGCCCGCCCCGTGCCACTCTCATGCCGGGCTTTATTTTCATGGCAATCTCTCTGTTGCCTTCTTCTCTGTTCTCTCCCCTGGCTGCTCTCTGACTCTCGGTGCTCTAATGGCCTCCTTTGCCCTCCGACCTTCTGGTTTGATCTTCTTCAGCTGTTGCCTCTCCTCAATTCAGTGCGGCTGGCTCCACCTCCGGTCATAAAGAGACGCACTTTCCAGGTAGACTTCTCCTTGTTGCCTGTTTCTGAACTTATCCTAATGCTTGCAGTTAATCAGCTTGCTACCTGTCTTTGTTCCCCTACAGAGGGCTTTCCAAGAGTTTCAGGCAGAGCTGAGGGACTTTCTTTAAAGCAGAGGAAGTCTTTGATGTGATAATGTTGCTAAAAAGAAATGCAGTGAAGCCAGTTTTTTGAACTAAAAGAAATGGGCCATGAAGCTGTTCTTGGGGCTGTCGACAAGCAGCCTCCTCCCTTAAGGAGTCAGTTCCTGCATATTCAATCTCCAGAAGAGGTTGGAATCCTCTTGCTGAAATACATCTAATGTCTGTGAAATTTAACTGAGATGAATGAATAGGCAAGCGCTTCTTCTAAGGGCTGGTCTAGTCTGAGGCACTTGGGGAAATGTGTTTAAATAAGCTCTTAGAATGGTTTCATTAAATTGCATTAAATCTTTGTGTAAACACATTTATTTTGGTTTCCAGGGCCATAATTCATGTTTAGTTTATTTTGGGAATGAATTCATAAAGTGAATTATGGACATATGAATAGTGAATAAGAGTGTCCATAGTCAGAGTTCATGTGGCTTTTAATGAGCTCACTTTATGCTCCCTCATTCCATCAACTGGGATTAGCTTTCCTGTGTGGACATACTGCTGCAATTACCCCGCTGAAGTGTGCTGGGCACTCTCTATTAAGTGGCTGGGTTTGGTCACCCTGCTGCCTGTCTAGACATTTGGATGCTAGCAGGGAACTGCAGGATGCAAGAGACCTTTACCATGAGGTGCCTGGTCCTTGCCCAGCACTGGATGAATCCTGACCTTGCCACTTGAGCCTTTGGTTTCAGTTCAGTTTCTATCGATTCAGCATTCGCACCACACAGAGCCCCATGGATTGCGCTGTTTGCCCTTCAAAGTGACAGTCTGGAGAGCCCAGCCAAGGACTGACCTCTTGGGAAGGCTTTGAAAGCTGAAGTTCCTCTCCAGGATGAAGTGGGAAACTTGAATAGCTGCCCTACATCCTGTCGTCAGCCAGGACTGCAAATTCCCTCTGACCGCAGAGGAAAACTTTACCGGCGAGTTTTGCCATGATCCATTTGGCCTTTGCTGTATTCATTCTCTAAATGCAACAGGGTGTGGTCTGCTCCTACAGATCTGCCAGCACCAGGCAATTCCAGGAGCCCCGTGTATGAAGGCTAAGAAAAAAAGTGAGGCTGCAAAATGAATGTTAGCACCAGTGCCTGGAAGAGGAAAATCCTGCTTCTAACTCTGAGTACATCAGCAGGAGTGCTTTGCCCAAGGACTGGGGCTTAGCTGAGGCATGGGCTGAGTGGGGTCCTCTGTGGGGGGGCTGAGCAAGCATTGCATTGCTGGGGCATAGTCAGGGTGGCTGGCTGGTGCTTAAAAGAACTGAAAAATAGTGCTGAAAAATAGCTCCAGTTGACAGCTAAAAATACAGGATGGCAACTGAGGAAAATGACACCTGATCTCTCACTTACTGTGTCCACCTACTGTATTGACTTACTGTCCATTTAGCTCTGTGGGGGTCCTTTTGTGCTGAACACATTAATGATGTGGTAATAACACTTCATGTGTTTAGGGATCTACAAGGATGGGCACTTGCCTAGACAAAGCCTGCTGTGCCCAAGACAGCAAAGTGAGGGTGATGCAAACGGGACTTTGGGTGAACTCCTTCCAGCCACTCCCTGTGCCAGGGCAGGGCTCCAGCTCTGCCCAGCTCCCTGTCCCCTACCAGCACCCCATTCCAGCACCATGCTGCACTTTAGTGCCCTAAATTTAGAGTGTGGACTGGGCTGGCAGAGAGCAGCTGAGGTGGGAACAGAGGAGGGAAAGCCAAAGTGAGATAGCAAAGCCCCCTTTGCCTTCCCATGGTGCATCCATGCTGGGGGTATTGTAAGATGCAGTGGGAGGAAAGTCTTTGAAGCTAGAATGAGAGGTCAAGGTGAGAGGAAATCTAGAAGTATATTCCAGTGTCCTCCCAACATCTTCATTAGATTCACATTACCTTCCATATTTAAAAGCTAATAGACCATTTACAGGACAGTTGAATAGCACTGAGTATGGAGGATAAGGAAGCTTAGAAAAGAACCTGCATTCCCTTGCAAGGGCCACAGGATGAATGAAGATCCACTTTAAAAATGGGGAGAAGCAAGGGCACCCCTCCTGCCTGGCCCAGCAGGCTTCCCAGCATGGGCTGTGTGTTGGAGAGTGAGGCACAGGAAAAGGGCTGTTGCTCCACATATGACCAAGCTTCTCGTGAGCCTGGCCCACGTGTCGGAAATTTTCTTTTAAATAGAGCTTATGGCAGAAGGGATGAAATTTGCAGCTTATTACTTTCATTTATCATTCTAAATAAAGCAAACATCCCTGTATCTGCATGTTTTACTAAAGGCAGCCAGGATAAAAAGTGCACTTGGTAGGAACACGGGACAGATTTCATGCATTTTCCTCCAGCGTATAAGGCTGTAGAGAGGATAAATGCAGCGGAGACCCAACTGCACACCCATTGACTTTTAATTGAGAAACAGCCATGTTTGGCTTCTAGCTTTGCATGCATCCACCAAGGAAAGTTTTTCAGATTTAAATTGGATCACTAGCAGTAGGCTGTCATGGTAGTTTATCTAGGGAGGTGAGCCTAATAAGCGAACAGCTTAGCACGGGTGCCACAGTGCCCTAGGAGCTCACTGGAGTCATCAATTATAGATCAGCAGTCTGGTATTCAAACATGGTGCTTCCAACCCACTGTCTCCTCAGTGCCGCTTGATGCCACATCCAGGTCCTTTGGGCCAGATGACATTGCTGAGGCATGAGCCACAGCCACCGAATGGCTACTGAGGGGCCTGGGGAGGAACTGGCTCAAACGGCTCCATTTCAGAGAGCTGAAAATGGCAGGTGGCTCAGCGTGCACTGCCTTGTTAAATCTTAGAAAAACAAGCTCTGCCTGGTGTACATGGGCCTGCCTTGGGTGGGCTCCAGGAATGCCATGATGATCGTATTATTTTCTTTTGGGTTTGTGGCATTTCTGCTTTTGGCAAAACAGAGGGAGTGTTGTCCAACAAATATAGTATGGGGGAAAAACAGGCTGAGGTAAGACACTGTGGCTCTGCCTGGAAGTGCCAGTGTTGTCATGAGAGGCTTTGCTTCACATGTGACCGTCAAGTGCTTTGGAAAGCCTCCTCAGAGACTCAGGAGATGCTGGTCTTTGACACATAAATTTTACTTGATTGGATCAATGAAGAAAAAGATCTCTTTGGACTGCTCTGTCCTCACTAGATCCCTTTAGAAGGGAGCTCTGACCAGGTGACCTCAGACGTTTTTGCAAACCATTGGGTGCTGGCTCCTGCTTCCCAGGCAGCCCAGCAGTCCTTGGCAGGGCTCTCCATCACTCTTGGAAACTTCTCCTGGAAGTAACCTGGGACTTGCTTCTATCTCCTCTGCTTCAGTCAGGCTGGCCTGCCTTGGGCCCTTACGGTGGTGGTGGGAAGAGTTTGCTTTGCCTGCTGGTAACTTTTGTTTTACAAACTGCAGGGTGAACAAGGACAAGCAGGGATCCAAGGTCCCCCAGGGCCCCCTGGTCCACCAGGGCCTGCTGGACCAGCTGGACCCGAAGGAATCCCAGGACGTCCTGGGCCAATTGGACCCCCTGTAAGTCCTTAGCAAAACCCAAATCCTTCTGCTTCCCCATCCCTTAGGGCACAGGCTGTTTCCTCCGGCCTCTGTTGCTTCTAGTGAAGCTGAGATAGCCATGGACAGGAGGCTGGCAGAGAATGTGGATGTGTGGAGAGGAGGAAGTTCTGGGGAAGGAGGGGAGTGAGAGGGAAGGCAGAGATGTGAACTGGACACTGATGCTATCTGGACACACAGTGGGTGACACCAGGCTCATTTCCTCCTCCTCAGGCCCTGCAGATGGCCCCGGGGAGGAAGTAACACATAGGATGTAATTGTCGTGCTCCCTGCCACCCCTCTGAAGTCCTGTCCTAGCAAGCAGCCGAGGAGGGTGGGAACAGAAGCACTGTTTATAAAATAATACCATTGCTGAACGGCAGGGCAGAGGACAGAAAATGCTGCTAATGTACCTCTCTCTTGCAACAGGGCAGAGTGGGAGAACCTGGGAAGCCTGGCAGAGATGGAAAGGTGGGTACCAGAAGCCAGCTCCGTTCCTGGGAGCTGCAGGGGCAAACATGGCATGCTCACTCTGTAGCCACTGTGGAATGAAAGGAGCTTCCATCTCCAAAAGTTTTCAAGGCCTGGTAGCAGGACAAGCAAGTCTCATCCCTGGAGGCAAATGCACCACTCCACACACTGTACAGGGGTCAGGGATCCTGTAAGCATTTCTCTTTGAGAGATCATCTCTCTCTGAGGAGCCAAGAACAGGATGGCTAAACACCTGAATTGCCAAAGCAGGCAACAGAGCATATCTAGAGTAGTCTTCCTTTCCTGCTTGCTCACAGGCAGCTCCTGCACCGATATTTTGTTTATTTATATTTACACATACATATGTCTGGTATGCTTCATGGTTCATATCAGGTAAATTGTTTGGTTATTTCTCATTTAAAGGCACAAGTGGTTTGTTTGTTAATATATTCTCTCTGTTTAGTTTGCCAGAGGAAGCTGCAAATGCCTGATTTACTGCAGAGCTGCAGTGGGCTGGGAACAAGTTCCCCAAGCAAGCCAGAGAAACAGAAAAGATTCTGGAGCATAATGCATAAGGCAAAGCAGCTTTTTAGTCTTCAAATTCAGCAAGAACAAACCGTGGGGGGATGGAGCACTATGGGCATGAATTTATTTGGGTGTATGGACTAAGATATCTACATGAAGAATAGATTGGGGATGTTTGAGCTCACCAGTGTGAATCTCTAAATAGTGTTTAAAATCAAATCAGCCACCATCCCCCCATCACCCTGCTGTCCATGTAGTGTCTACACTTTCCAATCTCAGTGCCTGTTTTGATTTTATCCACAGGGCTTACCTGGGCCTCCTGGACCAAAGGTGAGACATCTCACCTCCCTTAGAGGTCTAGAAAGATGATGAACAGAGATGGACTCTCCTGACAAGGACAGATGTGTACATTTTGATGGATGGAGGAAGGGTAAAAGAGGTTACATCAAATAGCTGAGACAGATTTCTAACCCAGCTCAGCATTGCCTCCGGGGCCCAGCCCGTGTGCTGACTCATGGGTTTTGTCCAGGCGACACGTCTGAGTTGCATCTTGACTGAGCCAGGCACGCCTCATCAGCCCATCTTGCAAAATTGTTTGCCACACACAGCTTTATTGGCTTCTTCCATTCTCAAAGCATTTCCCAGTGCTTCAGGAATGGATTTTGCAATGCTATTGTTAACTCTACCACGGTTTCCCATTTATTCACTTGCCAAAGTGCAGGGGCGGGGGGGGGTGGTGGTTGTTGTTTCTCAGCTGCAACCACCCAACCTAATTTGATTTTATCTGAGATACGTAGCCAGGATGAGGAGATAGGAACCGTGGAGTTGGGGCACAGAGCTGACATGCGTTACCTGTCTGCCAGGGCTCAGCCCAGTGCAGGTAACGCTGACTTGTGGGTCTGACGGGACTGAAGCTCAGTGGAATCACTCTGAGCAAAAGGCAAATTTTCCCCATGGAATGCTCTCCCATCCCAGCAATACCCCAAGGAAAGGGGCAGAGATCTGTCCCTTTCAGGCCAAACCTCACCTTCTTTTGTCTTTTTGCCTTTTGCAGGGAGATGCTGGGATTCAGGGATACCCGGGCAGAAAGGTAAGGAGGGAAGCTCCAATGTTGTTAAATGAAATAAGTGCACTGATGCTTTGTGGAATTATGGCTGAAAATCTGTGGACTATGCTGGAGTCTCCTGTGGAGCTCTGCTCCTGCTGGGTTTGCAACAGGCCCACAGATGCCCTGCTGTCACCTGTGTAAAAAGAGCTTGGGCCGAGAGTTATCTTTAACTCTCCAGCAGGTATGGAACAGATATCTCCCTGCATGTGTGTGCCTCTCTACACCCACTTCCAGGCTGAAATGCATTTCTTGTGCATCCAGACCCATATGGGAGGCTGGAAAGGGCTATTGCTCTCTGGGATACAGGAAATAGTCAATCCTGCTCTGGGTTAAAAGGCAGGAACTGGTAATGCCCAAATGCCTTCAACAGCAGCTGATTAACAGCAGAGTTGTCAAGCCTGGAGGATGTAATGAAGAGACAGAAGGAGAGACCGGGGAAAGACACAAAGGAAGATCAAATGAGAGAGAGGGAATGAAGAGATACTGCTAAAGAGATGGCAGCTGGAGAAGGGGAAGGTGAATGTTCCCAGCAGGAAGGAATCCTGTGTCCCCTGTTATCTCCACATTGCTTTATGGGTGCTCTGCAAGCAAAATGGCAAGACCTGAGAGCTTTTTAATTAGCTCTGTATAAACTGAGAAGTTTTTGTTATGTCAGGAAGTGGAAATTATAGCCCCTGCAGACCACATCCCACTCCTGCAGACAGACACAATTTATTGTCCCTTCTCCCAGTGAACCGTTGGATTTTCCATTAGGAGCCCATCCTGTTCTGTGTGCGCAGGGCGGGCGGCTCTCGGCAGCGACCGCACAGCGAGGGCCTCTCCTACCAGCTCCTCTTACATGAAACAACTTGTCTGGCTAATTCACTTCTGAGCAAAGAGCCTGCACTCATCTTGGAAGGATGAGCCCGAGGCTGTGACCTTTCTCTGGGAAAGCAGGAAGGAAGGAGGGAAGGAAGGAGGGAAGGAAGGAAGGAAGGAAGGAAGGAAGGAAGGAAGGAAGGAAGGAAGGAAGGAAGGAAGGAAGGAAGGAAGGAAAGAAATGTATGTATGTATGTAGGGGACCAAATCGTAATGGGAAGAGAAAAGAAGGCTAAATGTTGGGGCAAGTTGTTAACTCAGATACGATGTAGGATACGGGACTGCTCCCTTCCCTCCATACATTTCATACACTGAATCTCTTTCTTGATGCAGAATGTTGCTCCTGTCCCAGAGACTCAAGAGTAGGTTGGTGTGTGTGGGACACCTCGGTGTGGGACATCCCTCTCACACGTCTTCTGACCTTTATGGCAACCCACAGCTCCTTTTCTTGCTGCTATGTTTGCTTCTTCTGCTATGTTTTCTTTCTTCTCTTCCTCAGGGTGAGGTGGGCGAATCAGGCCTGCCTGGTGCCCATGGCCTCCCTGGAGCCTCTGGCCCCAAGGTAACCCTTGAACTTGAGTCAGTGGGGGCACCTCTCCGGGGCAGATAAGTGGCACAAGCCTGTCCTAAAGGGATATCAAAGGCCAGGGACCGTTCCCTAGAGCCTGGAATGAACCATGTAGCCAGGAACATTTGCTCGTGTGTGAAGAATCTGGGTAATTGTTGGCCAAGGTGATTCCATACTGTCCTGAACCAGGATCTACACATTCCTCCATTAAAGAATAAAACTGGCTCAGCCTTTAGAGGCTTTTGCACCAGGGCTGTGAAAATGAGAGTACTGTGGACCATGAAATGTTTTAATGGTTTCTACACCCTTATCATGTAGAAAAGTGTTAGTATGGGTAACCTCCAGCATCCACTCCTTGGACCTAAACTGCCTTGCACTCCCTGGGAGGGGGAACTGCAGCCAGTGCTTGACTGGTACCATGTTGCTGTGAGGAGAACCGAAGTGGGGGGGTTGCAGTTACCACACCTCTCTTTTGGCTGCTTTCTCTTCGTCTCTTGCTGTTACAATTGAACTGCTTGCTTGGTTTCCCTTTATGTTCACTGTCCCTCTCTGTTTCCCCCCTTTCTCTCTCCTTTGCTGGGCAGGGTGAAAAAGGGGATGCTGGCATAAAGGTAGGCATGACAACTATGTTTTTCTAACGCACAGTAGATCACCTGGGAGACACTGCTCCTTGGGCTGATGGGTTGGAAGGGGAAGTTGGGTCCAAGGCAGCTCTGTGGGGTATTTGATGGAGTACACATCTGTGCTCTGATTAACCACAGACAGGAACTCTGAGCTCAGGCAATAAACGCAGCCTTTATCCATTCGATGGAATTCGATTCTTACCAAAGGCATTTCTCTGACTATGAAGCTTGCTGGTGATTTGTTACATCTCTCTATTTGATGGGCTAGGTTGGGGTTTCCTCATAAAATCTGGTTAGCTGACGCATCAAATCCACTCAAACTCCGCGATTCAAGCTGAGGTTTGGCACCAGCTTTTCTGTCTGTTTCTGGACACTTTTTACAGGCTCATATGGTCTCTGCCCAGATGTTATCTATTTGACTGAAATTTACTGTACTCATATATTTAAAGTATATTACTCAATGCAGACTGTGCTTAAAACATTACAACATTGGCAAATGTTCATGGCAGTCAGAGCACACTGTGTCATGCCATACATCTCAGACATCGTGAGGAAAGACTGGTCCTGTAATATTTGGAAAGGCATTAACTGTGACACGTACATTTCAAGTATTTAGTGTGTGGCATGCAGTTTATTTATCGTGCAGCACATACACTTTCTATATCTTTTCCATCTGGGTGGATTACTGTTTGAAGAGAGAAAAGGCCCCTTCAGAGCTTACCAAGGATGCGTTACTTGGAGTTTAAAGAAATGTTCTTTGGGAATGCAGGCTCTGGATTCATAGCTGAATAGAGCAGCAGTGATTGTCTTCCCACAAGAAAAAAATACCTCCTCAGGGATACTACAGTGCATGTAGAGTCCAAAGGTTCCCTGTGTCCATCTCCACATCAGTGTAATTCTGTCAAGCACAAAGGTAATGCTCCTGTTTACGCCAGAGTGAATGAAGGTGGAATTGTACCCGGAACTGATGTTTTGAGGGCTTGGAGTTTGCTGCTCTCTCAATAGCAGGTCTCCCATTAAGCTGAACTGAAGGACTGAAGTCAGAGTGTGGCCTGGGAGGGAGAAAAGGCTGAAAGGAGAAGCTGTGTTTTGCCCTTGCTTGAACTCTCATGTTTCACTGCTAGCATTGGAACACCTGCTTTGCTCATGCTCGTGTACAAGGACTAGCCAGCTCTTCATGTGGGTTCTGGCAAAGGGGAAGTCTCCAGGTATTGCAGTCAGGTCTCAGAGTCATCCAGAGGGTGAGAGCCTTCACTGACTTGGGGCCACCCTGGAGACATGGTCTTGCTACTTGGCCCTTCATTTATCCCTTATTCATCCCACTTCAGGAAGACCAGAGATGAAACCTACCACACTTTTTGTGATACTAAATTGCAGCTCCAAAGGGGCACCTCCACAGTCCCAGAGTAGCAGCTTGTTTCAAACACAGACTATAATTTATTACTGTCAAGGTCACTTTTCTCTTTCTTTTTGCTCAGAGGAGTTGAAAGGGAAGTGCAGACACATTCTTCAATCAGCAGCCATACCTCACCCAGTAGCAGCTCCTGAGCATCCAACAGCACGTGCATTTGTTGTCTTTGGAAATCGCTTCTTTCTGTTGTCCTTCCACCTAGGAGGATTGATTGGGACTCTGGAAGACTTTCAAATCTTCCAATTACAATTTGGATCCAATTACTTAGACTAGATTCTACCTTCTCTTTGCCTTGAGGAGCTGTGGACAAACACTGTGATTCATAGGTTCCTGTAGTGGCCAATTTTGCATGGAATATCACTGCTTTGGCTGGCAGTGAAGAATATCTCTGGCTTGAAGAGGTTTCCTACTATCACACAGACCCCTTGTTCATTTAACCACCTCTCCCCACCCAGTGGCAGGTTCAGCACAACCTAGCTTGTCTCTCAGCTGTTTTGTTCTGTTGCCACCGTTTGTACTTTGATCATGTAAGGACCTAAATCTGTGTCTCATGAATGTCACTAGGCAGCGATTGTGATCACCTGGACTACTTCAATGAGCATTTGACTCCGTGCCCCAAGCCTGTCACATTTAGCTTCACTAATGTTTTCTTAATTTTTTTTTCTGAAAGATCCATAGGATAAGGCCTTTTCTCGTGCTCTGAGAAAGGAGCCATAAAGTGCCCACAGCCTTTCTCAGTAAGCCCCTGATAATTTGCCTCTCGCAGCAAAGAGCAAAAAGGAAGCATGTCTGCTTTAATTGGCAGCTGATGAGCTGATCAGCGTGAGGCATCATTGGCACCCAGTGGGGATGAAGCTGCTCACACCAGGTGGAGGAGAGTGAGGTTTCTGCGTGAAGGGCAACGGTGTAGCCTAAGTCTTCCAGAGGCACGGGGGAGATGCTTTGTAAATGGGCGTGAAGCTCAGGAGAACTGGGAGATGCTACTGATTGCCTTCCTGAAGCCCCTTGGGGAGCTCTGCTGGATGTTTTGCCTTTTGTACCCAGCTCCTGACTTGGCTGCGCCGTTCTAGTGCTGCTTTTGGTGGGCGGCTGCTGCTGCTTGGCTACGGCACCATGTGCAGCTCCGAGGGCAGCAGGGGATCACAAAGGGAGCAGCCCAGCGGGTACTCGCCGTACTACAACGGCTTTCAAGCACTTAAGGATTTAAAGATGTTCTGGAGAGTTGTTTTTCCTGCTTTTTCTCCGGCGCTGGGTTTCTTTCTCTTCTCCAGTGGCGCAGTGTCACGTTTGTTGCTTTCCCCTGTAATTAGCCCTAGTGCCGGTGCCGGGGGCTGTGCCAGCGTCATCAGGAAACACAGTGTAGGATGGTTGCTCTGAGTCCCCCCTCGTGGGGTCATCGTGCTCCCCCTCACCGAGGGGGCTTTGCTTTTGCAGGGCAAAATAATTCAACAGCTCTTCAGGCGGGGCAGTTCTTCCAGGAAAGTCTCTGGGAAAGGGAATTACTGTCACAGGCTGGGCTGCCCTATGGGGATGGTCTCTGCAAGCAGCATTCTGTCTCCCAGCAGAAAGCACTGGTCTGCCCTGCTGGATCTCACTTAAAAAGAGACAGGGAGCATAGTTGGAAAGGAGAGAGAGACTGGGCCATGTTCTCCAGTACAAAGTATTCCTAATTATTGCTTTACTTTTCTTACTGCTGATAATAGGGTAGTTAAGTAGGCTGTGTAGGGCAGGAGGTGCCTGTACCAGGTCATGTACATTATGATATTAGAAGGTGCTTTACAAAATACAGTTCACAGGATGCTGTAGTTACAAAAATGCTTTTTTAAAAAAAGTACATACACATATCCCTGCTAAATAGCCCTTCCAAGCAAGGACTAAACACACAGAACAAAATGACAGCAGCAATATGCAGATTGCCTGAAGGTGTTTTATTTTCCAGTTATTGGCAGACAAAACTCAGGCTAACAGCACAAGGAAACCCTTGGATTCTCTGTCTCTCCAAATGGGTTTGTTCATCCTAGGGTCACTGCAGGCTGAGTGCCTCCGTGAGCCCTACAGCGTGCTGTGACGTGGGATGTGGTAGCAGGGTACGGAGGCTGTGGCACTCCAGTGGGGTCAGTCCTGCTGTGAGGCTTGAGAGGTGCCACTGATGGGAAATGGCCCCAGCTAGGGCAGTCAGCTTGGTGACAGTCGGGTGGTGAAAACGGTGCCTCGCCTCGCTCAGGAGGCTTTCTCACCTGTGCCCTGGACTTTCCTCATGGAGCCCTGGGAGGACTCATCTACTGTCTCTTGCTGTCTTGCTCTGTTTCCAGGGGGAGAGAGGCATGCCAGGGCTGCCAGGAAGACATGGCTCTAAGGTACCTTGTAACCAGAGGAGTGATGCTTGTCTGCCTGATCTCACCCATAGCACTCAACTGCCCCTGATGCACAGGCATTTGTGTGTGTGTCTGAGTCAGTGACTGTCCTCAGCTGAATTATTTATGCTTCTAAATTGCGAAATACAGGGCCTAATTTATGAAGGCAGTGGTGGGGGAAGAAGTGTTTTAGAGAGCAAATGGCATGCCCAGTCTGATGCTGACTTGCAACATCAGGATCTTAATGCTTCATGCCAGTGAGAGCAGCCAGTTGCTGATATTTGTAGGGAATTGGCATTTTGTAAATTGGGCTCCCAGGTGACTGCTGTAGATGTGTGTTAGCCCAGCTGGGGTAAGCAGGGCTGCCCAAGTGGGAACCTGGACTAATGCAGCCATGAATCAGGGTCAGTGTGTGAGCAGCCCTGCATGTCTGTGGATTGCAGTTTAAGGGTAAACACTAGAAAATAACATGGTCTGTGTTCACTCCTGTTTGAAGGCTGAAAAATGAGGAAAAGGCATCCCAAGGCTCTGCGAAGGTCTAACCAAAGCCACTTACTGCACGTTATCCCTTTCATGACTCTAGCCTGTATTCCCTAAAACCTACTGACCCCGAGACAGTCTGGAATGCTTTTTTCCCCCATTTATTGCATAGAATCCCTGATCTCCATCTTCTGTCCTTGTGTTTTTTAGCTTTTGTCCCCGATTTCTGTTTCAGAAAGCTGAGAGGTATGATCCTGCTGCTCTCTGGCTCCCCACTCCTCCTTGTTTGAACTTCTCCAAGCTTTTTTCACTTTGAACTTGGCTCCCAGTCCTCCTTACTGCCTCATGTGCTACATCCCAACCGCTCATATTTCCCAACTTCTAACACCACTTCACTCCCTCCCCTTAGTTATCCCTCGTATTTGCCTTTTTTTAACTGGACCTTTTCTAACCAGGACCTAAGTAATGCTAACATAGGGGATACAGAGATTTCAGAGCGGACGGTTGACAGGGACAACCTGCTTTTTGCATCAGAGCTGTCAAGGGAAATGTGACAGTCCCTGTGGGAGCAGCTGCCTCCTGAGGCTCCGAGGCACCTGTCTTGGATGGCAGGGCAGCCTGCACTCCATGGTCCTGTGGCAGTGGCTTGCCCTGCACTGCAGAATGACACCTGAATTTCAGTGCTTGGAAGTCTGGTTTTTCCCCTAAGGTGTCTGGCTTCAGAGCTCTCGCGGAAACCGTTTCCTGCAGGGTTCATTTTCTGTGATGAAAACAGACTGAGGGGGAATAGCAAGGCCAAGGCTCTGGGGTATGAGCTGACCTGTCTGAGGGTGCTTGAGCTGAGGTATCTGGGCTCAAGCCTTCAAGTGGGGGTTTGGTCCTTAGTCTATCTTTGCATTCCTCCGTTATTTGACACTGTTCTGCTTGTTGGCTTCTGCTTCACTTGCAGGACTAAAACCAGGGGCGGTGGGGGTGGGAATACATTTGTCTTGACTGGGTGGTACTCATGCTCTGCCTTTGGAAGAGCTTTCTGGAACCCAGAGCCACTGCCATAAGTGAATGGCCACTCAGGGAATGAGGCTGTGTGCTCTGTGGTGTTCCAGCACTACTTCTGAGTTGTGGAAAGGAAAAGATACGGATTTTTGCATTTTTAGCTTCACCTGACTGATACTGTTTCTTTTTGAAAACATGTACGTCTGATTAATTTCAAACAAGGTGTTACTGTCTTTCCTCTCTCTGCCAGGGCGCTCCTGGGATGGCCGCCGCTGGGATGAAGGTCAGTTCTGCACTCCAGTGCCTTGAGTTGGGCATGGGCTGGAGCTGGGAGAGCACAAGGCACTAGAAAATGGTCGGACAGCTCCCACTGATGGGGAATATCAGAACTGCTGTGCCTTTGGCAGAGGTACCAGACCTGTCTGCAGCCTCACCTCTGCTACCCGGCAGCAGAGTCTGGTGAACTCGTATCAGCACAGCCTCCCCCAGCTGCACCCGCAGCCTTCCTCTTCTCCTGTGAGAACAGAGCAAGGAGTGGAAAATTCCTTTGTGCCAGTGCATGAGTCTTGTGTTGCTCTGCTCTTTTGTATCTGCTAAACATCTGCAAGTACTGCAAGGTGGTTACTCCATTCTATGGAAGCCATGAGTCTGAGGTTTGGTGGTTCTTACAGCAGCCTGGGAGCCGGCTAATGATGATAAAAGGAGTTCCAGGCACAAAAAGATGCAACTGAAGCACTCTCGTGCCCTTACTTACCAGCTCAAGGCCCCCACAGATGAATGTTCCTTTCCCCACTCTGATAGCTCTAGGAGAATTTGTACTTTCTCCTCCTGGTTTGTCACTCTGTTTTCCTCTTTCTCACCAGGGCGAGCCTGGGGCTCCAGGAGAAAAGGTACTCTCAGAAGGTTTTGCTCTGAGCCTACACTTCTGGCTGGTTTGTGTATTTTTCCCCTCCCTGAGCAGCTGAGGGAGCTGAGAAATGTCTGTGTACTTCCCAGTGCCCAAATCCAGGCCCTAATGGCACCTGCCACTCTCAGCAAAATGGAGTAGGATACAGTGATACCAAGTGAGAGAGGGACCGTACTACAAGGATTTCCATCCTCCTGTTCATGTCTGTGTCAATGGGAATACCTTCCAGCTGCCTTCCTCTGTATTCCACCAGAGACACAGGGCACACTTTGCTTAAGAAGTAGGTTCCCTCTGCCCCTTCCCTTGTCCCCCTTCTGCCTCCCAGTACTTCTGTGCCCCCAGAAGCCTTCCCATGTCCCTGCAGAGGCCTGGCTCCATCTCAGTGTAGTGTGACCTGGTGTGAGTTCCTGAGGCAGGCACGGTGCGCTAGTGCCCCATCCTCTCCATCCTGGAGCAGCTGGCTGGGTTTTGGAACAGCTGGCTGCTCTTGTTTGAGGCTCGCTGGGTTATGTTACAGCATGTGACAGCCGTGTAACAGGCACGTTCTCTGTCTCTTTTCTTCCCCACGAAGGGAGATTCTGGAGTCCCAGGGAGGATGGGCCCCCCAGGTTTGCCAGGGAAGAGGGGGCAGCGGGTAGGACATTGTGTGTTTGGGCTGGGTGTCCTGGCAGTGCCGTGCTGTGTTCCTGCGAGCGGGAGCTGCCGGGAGCCTGCCGTGTGTTGCATTACCGTGCTTGTGGGGGATTATGTGTCCTTTGCTGGCTCCTGCCCCCTTGGTGAAGTGTGTTTGCCTGTTCCTGCTTGCAGGAGGTGGGGGCTGGTGGCAGGCGGGGCAGCATGAGATGCCTGGGATGTAGTCTTGTCCCGGGAACGATTAAGGACAGTGCCGCATCTCTTGACTCCCGAAATAACACCCTAAAAAGGGATTCAGTAATCTGACCTCCTTCCTCGAGAAATCCACCGCTTTGCACCCTAGTTCTGGCAGCACAGGATGTTTTCAGTAGTCCTTATGGATGCGTGTATTCAAAACAGTCCTTGAATGAAAAGTGGGATACCAAGGCAGAATCAGGGAGTCACAGAGCCCTGGGACAGGATTAGGAATTACATTTTTACAAAAACCTCCAATGCCAAACCTTTTCCTAGGGTATGAAGTCCTGAAAATATTTTCCCTCTTTCCAGAGAGAGAAGCATTAATTTAGCAATGTGCATTTTCTGGCACGGAAAGAAAGCTGCGGGGGGTGGGCTTACAGGTGGCTGGAGGCCAAATTACCCTGGAGAAAGGGGTCACTGCACTCTAGAACTGCCTGACAAAAAGATTGCTGCTAGTAGATTATTTTCCAGGGAGCCACCAGTGCATGTCTGTTCCTGGAGCATTGATGCAAGTCCCCTGCATGTCAGATGTGTGCCAGCAGCACCAGCCTCTGCAGGCCAGCAGCATGTCTCCAGGAGAGAGCTGGACACCTGTGGAGGCAAAGAGGGTGTGAATTGTTCTGTATAATCTGTACACGTTGCTGAGTCCTGGAGCCGTGGGGATGGTGTCTAAGAACACACCTTACCCTGGTGATGCATTTGAAACATTTCTTCAGGGTAACAGAAACCTCCAATATCTCTCTCTGTCCTGGCAAAATGTAGACTCCCAAACAGGACACTGTACCTGGAAACCATGGGCAACAGCTGGATGGAATGGTCTGAAGAGAACTTAACTTCAACATAAAGACCAGTAATTGAGCTCCAATATTCAAAATATGGCCCAAGTGTCATGGTGAACTGAGCAAAGCCGCTTCACCAAGGGAATGCTGGATGCACTCCATTGCTCACTGCCTGTGGCATCCTCTGTGCTCCATGGTGTCTCACACAGCTCAGCCTGCAGCTCTCCAGGCATCATCTTACACCATCAGCTGCTGTCTTTGCCATTTTTGCCACTCCTGTCTTCACTGCTTACATGACCAGTGCGTGTCCCAGAGCTTGGCTGCCAGCTGAGACGCTGCACTGCTTGGGTTTTTTTGAGAGCATGATGAATCTGGGATTTGGAGCTAGGGAAGAGGAGCAGAGCATGGAGAAAGTCCTGCACCCCAACTAAAATTCATCCTGGGCAACAGCTTCTGTGGGCATATGGATCAGGGAAAGCCTGTGCGGAAGTGACAGGGAAAAGTGTTTAGCAGACCAGAGGGATAAGGAAGATACACAGGGGGGCTTCCTTTCCCACTCACCTTCCTCTGGAGAGAAATGGCCATGATGTGCAGATCATCAAAAGGATGGGCAAAAACATGTAATGTCTTGAGTTGGTACTGCTCAAGGAGGATGCCTTGTCTGTGCCCGAAATAAAATCGCTAGGGAAGGGAAAGTGTGAAACCAGGAGCAGCTCACCCTTTGGCTGCTCCTCCAGGATGGAGAGCCTGCAGAGTCAGCCTTGACCATGTCTGTTTTGCCAACAGGGTGAGAAGGGACGAGCTGGTGACCCTGGGCTTCCTGGACTCCCTGGCCCAAAGGTTTGTCTCTTTCCTGAATTTTTTTTTTTTTTGGTGGGGCCACTCTCACCCCTTTTCCTCCCTCCGTCCTGTGCACAGCTCACACGTTCTTAGCTGACTGTGGCAGTGTGTTCTGCACTGCTCAGCTGAATGTCATCTTCAGACAGGGATGTGAGGGAGGCACACAAAGGATGCCTTTTTGTAGGAATTGCATGCCCTCATGCAGTGAGCGGGAGGTTGTGGTCCTGGGAGCAGGGCTGCAGAATCATGTTCCAGTAGTTCCCCTTTAAAAGCGTGACCTCAGATGTAACGTGGCATTTCAGCCTCCATCCTGCTCCAAGATCCATGGATGGTGAGATGGGCTTTTGGGGAACTGTGCTCTGAGTTGGAGGAGTAGCTTTGTGCTCAGAGAGACCCAGGGCAGGTCAGATAAAGCGAAGCTCACTGGCTTTTCCCCTATGCTCTGAGATTTTCAGATAGAAATCTCACCTTTCAAATCAGACTTGCACAAGGTGCTTTTTCTTTGGGAAAGGGGACAGTGCAGTGAATGCCAGCAGCCATTTCAGGAAGGGATGAGGGTGTGATTGCAAATCTTTGCTGTTACTGCCTCGTTATCTGCCCTGTGCAAAGGATGTGGTGTGCAGGGCTGAGTGGCTGATGACTACAGCTCCAGAGGGAGACGTTCCAAAATAAGCCATCATCAGGTGGTTTAATCAGCTCAGTTTCAGCAACAGACGAACACAGTGTTCAAAGGGATGGATGGTTGGGGGATGAGGCCTGTCCACAGGCAGCCTTGTGTTGCCCTGTGCAGCCGAAGGGATGAGGGTGGCTGTGGCTGCTGGCAGGGCTCCACAAGGACCCTCAGGCAGGACCATGCTGTCCTGGTTCCTGGCCAGCTGCTGCCTCTGGAGCAGTGCCTCTCTGGGCTATCAAGAGTCCAGGTGACAGACCTTGTCTTGGCCATGTCTCTCTAAGCCAGTATTTTGGCAAGTGAAATTACAGAGGTGCAGAGTCTCAACGGAGACTTGTTCTTCTTTGCGGACAGGGGGAGAAGGGAATTGCTGAGAATGCCTTGGTGGGAGCTAAAGGAGAACCTGGCCCTCCAGGTCTGCCTGGACCCCCTGGACCAAAGGTGAGTGATTTTTTCCTTCATGGAGTTGGGTGTTGAGAGGGATTGCACCCTGCTGTGTTTGGGAAGGAGCAAAGGTTGTATTCATCTGTTCCCACCTCTGATTACCTGCTGGAGGGATATCAGGTTCTACAGAGTGTTTTAGTACTGTTGTTCTAGATGCTGCAGGTGAGAGAGTCTGTGAACTGTTTTTGGAAGGAAAATACCCTTCTTGTGCTCAAATAACTCCCCTCTAGGCTCTGTGAGAAACTGTTCTGAACACTCCCTCTGTACTGGGTGGAACAGAAGGTTGCCTGGTGGGCAGTCGTGGCAGGAGATTTGGGCTGTCTGAGGAGAAGGGAACATAGGAGGGCTGCTTGGCTGGTGCAGTGCTGCAGTTCTTCCTCCTGGAAATGCAAAGCCAGCAGTGAAGTTGCACCCTCTCAACACAATACAAACTCTTCCCTTTCCCTTTCTCTTCCTGTCAGGGAGAAGCTGGTGACATTGGTCAGCCTGGTGCTGCAGGATCACAGGGAGAAAAGGTATGGAGTGCTTTTGCACAACCCAGCTCTGGGTTCTGAGGTTCAGTTGCTGCAGATTTGTTCCTATGTGTACAAAACTTAGCTGAAAAGGAGAATTTTAAATCAAACTGTCTAGCCCAGGCTGTTTCAGAGAACCAGTAGAGCACGATTCCTGGAGTTCAAGAAAGTGAAGGGACAGGCTTTGCTAAAACTGTGATCTTCCTGTTTCAGGGGGAACGTGGTTCACCAGGAGACCAGGGACCCATGGGCCCAAGGGTAGGTGTTCCTTCACTAACAAAGAGTTTTGGCCCTCCAGAGGGATCTAAGGATAGTGGGGCCACACTGACAGTCCAGATTGGGTCTTGCTGTCACTAAAAGTAGTCATAGATGGGCAGTGGCTAAGTTTGAGATGGGCTGTTTCTGCACTCCATACCCTCACCCCTCCATTAGAGGAAGAAATTCTCCCAGACTGTCTCAGGGTGGGTCATTCATAGGAAGACGTGGGTTTGGACATCCCAGTCGGGACTCAGGCCCTTGACCCACCAGAAAAGGGCAGCAAGAGGGTGGGTGCATGCCCACATCTAACAGCTGGTCAAACAGTCTAGTTCCTGGATTCTGAACTCAACTTCACCTCTTCCCAGACTGCCAGCTTCGATGGTCATGACGTGGTGATTTGAGCAGGGCTGGCTGCAATTCTGTAGAATCTCCTGCACTGCAGAAGCTTTCTTTAATAAATAAAAACTGGACACTCATGAAATGGGCCCCTCTGAGCCCCCTTTTTCAGAGTGAACTACAGCTCTGGGCACCCTGAGGGAAGGGAAATCCCAGCCCCTGGCTGAAGACCTGGTATTTTGCAGGGCCCCAAAGGAGAGCCTGGGAAGGATGAAATGATGGACTATGATGGGAACATCAGTGAAGCTCTCCAGGTGAGCAGCTGCCTGCCTCTCCTATGAGGTGACTGTTGGGTGCTTTACTGTTTCCCAGGGGTTACAGACAGGGAACAGTATAGATCTGCTCCCTTGGCAGTAGCAGCAAAGGGAAGCACTTGGTTGTGCCATAGTCCCTCCCCTTCATCCCATGGCTCACTGCATGCAGTGTTTTGGTAAATACCTGTGCACCTGGCTGGCCTGGTGTATTGACACCAGTGGACACAGAGGTCACATGAGTGCACTTGGGAGTGGCCCACAACGTGGGGTGGGTGGTGAATAAAGTCACCAAATCTTCCTCCCAAGCGTGTGCAGATGAAGTGCAGTGAACAAGTGGCTGTGCCAGCTCCGAGCTGGCCTGGGTTCCACTGGGAAAATGGAGAAATTAGAGAATAACAGCTCTGTGGGTCTTGGAGTCACTCTTGTTTGAGTCCTATTTTTTTTTTTTCTTCCCTCTTATTAATCCCATGCTCCTTACTCATTTGAGCCAGTGTGACATCAGTGGAGAGCAAGCCAACTCCAGGAAGAAGCTTTGTTTTTCAATGGCTGTTTTATTTTTAAATTTTAATCTTATTTCACTTTTTTCCCCTAGGAAATACGAACTTTGGCCTTGATGGTGAGTTCCTGTCTATGCTGTGGGGTTTTACACAAGTAGCCATGTTTATCCTAAGCAGATGGCCTGACAATTTAGGTGCAGCTAAAACACTTGGCCTTTGCCATTGGGAGCTAAAGCTGGGGCAGCTGACAGCTGAAAGAAGAGTTCATCTTGCCTTCTGATCTTGGCACTGGAATTCTAATCAGGACTTTCATCTCACTGCTTTAAGAGGCCATAGATGCTGCTCAGAACAGGGAGTGCTCAGAAGGAGCAGGGAAGAGAAACTCTCAGGGCTCTCCAACGCTCATCTTCCCAACAAAATATGATTTTAGGAGTCCCTTGGAATATTCTTCTGTGATTTTCCCTTAAACTTAGGAGAGGTATTTGGCTTCAAAACACAAAAATGCAAACCCTGTTGATAATATGAGAATAATTTTTTTCTTTATCTAGGGACCCCCAGGACGTCCAGGTGTGGCTGGACCTCCAGGGCCACCAGGACAGAAGGTATTGTCTCAGTTCAGCACTTGCAGACCTCAGGCAAACACAGGAGTGGCCTGGGCAGAATTCCCACCCACACTCTTCTCAGTGCTCCTATATTTCCTGTCCAGCACTATCAGACTGTCCTGCTGTCCTCTGCCACTTCTCCTCACACACAGTATCCTGAAAATCTTTTTTCCCACAATGATAATGTCTAATCTGAAAGATGAAGGATCCTTTCTACTTGCCCACCCCTTCAGGAAGCAGCTTGTGGGAACCAAACTGTGGGACTGTGTTGGTTGGGGACTACATGACTGCACTGGGGCTGTGAGCTGGCAGTCAGGATCAACAAGATTGGGAAAATTCTCAGGCAGTCACATAACGTAATGTTTCAACAGGGGTTTCCATGTTTTTTTGTAGGTGCTGTTGTTTTTTTTTTTTTAATTCTATGACTGCAGAAAAATCCAGGGGCTTCCATGTTTTATTTTTTGTGATTACAAGAAAAAACCTGGATTTTTCGTGCTTTTGTAGTCCACGCAGGCTATTTCTGCAATGCCTGCCCTTTTTCATCACAGTACCCCATAGAAGGACTCAGAATAGCTGCTTTCAAACAGCCAAAGTAACAATTCTGTGTTTCAGGGTGAAATTGGCTTGCCAGGTCCTCCAGGCCACGACGGAGAAAAGGTAAGGCACAATCCTCTTCCCTTCAGAGGTCTTACCTGGAGTCCTCTCTGTCACTGACATCACACAGTTGCTTTTCCTATGAGGGAAAAAAGTACTTTGCTTCACACAAAGGAAAGGTTTGTCAATGTCCTAACATTTGTCATGGCAACACTACTTTGTCCTATCTCCAAAGGGCATAGCCATGGGGGAAAGGACGAGCAGTACGAGAGGCTCTGGGCCAGGCAGGAGTAGCCTTACTCTATCTGTAAATGTTTCACTTTATGTCCTGCCAATTCCATTTAGGGACCACGTGGCAAGCCTGGAGAAATGGGCCCCCCTGGCCCTCACGGACTGCCAGGAAAGGATGGATCTCCTGGAATCAAGGGAGAGCCAGGCCATGTCGGGGTCAGAGGAGAAAAGGGCGATAAGGGAGAGCCAGGACAAGCGGGCTCACCGGTGAGTAAATCAAAGCCTCTCTGAGTACTGGTGGCTACCCAGCTTAAGGGGCAAGCCCCAGGACTCCTTGGATGCCTCAGAGCCCCTGCAAGGTGGGTGCTGCTGTGTGAAGTGTCACAATATGGGAGATCCTTGCTTTCTGGCACATGTGTTGTTGTCTTGCTGGAGTGGCTGTCCCCAGGTGCCTGCCCTGCTCTTTGGACACCATGTCCCTTCCTCAGCTTGCTGCCTGGTGTCTTGCTGGCGCTGAAACGCTGCTGGAAGCAATCAGGTCTGACTGTGAGCCAGGAGGCTGAGGCACCAGCACACCCCTTCCTGGCAGGGCAGCTGCATGGAGTAACCCCTCACAACCCAGCCACTAACTGGGGCAGAGTGCCCAGCCTCCCAGCTTCAGTCTGTCACGGCTTCTGTGTCCCCAGCACTGCTCAGGGCGGTTATGCAACGACTTCCTGCCTCTCTATGGGATTACCAGGATGAAACTCGTGCTGTCTCAACAGCTGGCTGTGGGGAGCGATTCCTAGCGTGGACTCCAGCAAACTGCATAACCCTGAGCAGAATTTGGAGGCAGGAAAGCAGTACCCCATCCCTACTCTGGGGACTGGTACATCCACAGTGACAGTTCAGTCATTTGCCCCTCCACTTTCAATACTAGTGAAGCCCTGCATTTCCCTGGTGGATGTCCAGGGTTTTCAGAGTACTCTTGGGATGACTAGAGCCAGTCTTGGCTCTTGCACTGGTATCTTATATGTCTGCCTGACTTAGCCATGCAAAACTCCACAAATCTTTCTTGATCCATAGGGTCTAGATGGCCCCACTGGAGAGAAAGGCGAACAAGGTGACCAAGGGATACCAGGACCATCAGGATTGCCAGGGCCGATTGGACTTCCAGGACTGACAGTAAGAATGGAAAAGAAAAGGCTGCTCTTTCCTGCTTGGTAAAGAGAAAATAGCACAGAGCAGCACACGAGGGCTCATTTCCTAAAGTGCTGAGTATCCTGGGAGCCTCAGAGCCCTCCCCTTTTTTAGGTGTCACAGAATGTCTGTCAGACCTTCAGCAGCAGACATGGAATGTGGAACACATGGTCTGTTCCCACTTTTCCTGGGGGAGCTGCTGCTTGCCAGCACATGGGTGGTTCACAGGCAGCTTTAATGGAGGGAGACTCCAGAGCGCAGCTGGTGCTGATGGAGTCTGCTGTTGTGTGCAGGGAGAGAAGGGTGAGCCTGGGGAGCGTGGAGACAAAGGAAATCCAGGAGAATCGGTAGGTTACTGTTCCTGTGTTCCTTCATGATCTCGGCACTAGGGGAGGGATGATTTGGCAGCAGTGCTGCTGGAAACTGGCACACCCCCCTCGGGTAACACCCCTTCACTGCAAGCCTCATGCTGTGGGGCTGGATCGCCAGCCAGCTCTGGCTCCTGATGCCCTCCTTTCCCTGACACAAGAACAATCTGCCTCACAACCACCAATCAATAAGGAGTGCCTAGGAAAGAACAGATCTTGGAAAGCGTAACAAATACTGTCCTCAGCATTTACAATAAATGGATTTCCTGGCAATTATTTGCATGTGTATATATACACGTGTATTTTCTTTTTATTTTTTCAAAAGATTTTGGTCTTCTTGAATTTGCCTGTTCTCCCCTCAGAGCGCACCCTTACCTTTGGAGTGTCCTACAGCAAGGAGTCCCACAGGGTATTCCCACGTGTGGAGCCAGACACCTTCTTTCCTGTCTTTCACTCTTTGACCCTATGCCTCCTTGTAGGAACAGTGGTAGAGTAGTGGAAGTGAACCTTTCTTTGGAAAAATCCTCACTGCTTTCTCTCCTCTTAAATATTGGCAACTTTTGCATAACCCTCCGCTGAGTCCTGCTGCTGCTTCCCAGCCACTCAGTCCTGGATTGCCGCTGCTTCC
The DNA here is from genome assembly GCA_013400495.1 of Nicator chloris. Classification (NCBI taxonomy): domain Eukaryota; kingdom Metazoa; phylum Chordata; class Aves; order Passeriformes; family Pycnonotidae; genus Nicator; species Nicator chloris. The sequence goes on from WAAE01026316.1 coordinate 468,511, forward strand.
TAGTGCAGTCCTTAGAGGGAGTCCAGGTTTCCCAGCCTGGTAGAGGAGCTCTGCTGTGCCCTGTGTCCTGTCTCCCCTCTGAGCAGCCCCACTCTGCCCCTGAGGGCAGCACATTGATGGTGACTTCTCTTGCATTGCTTTCCAGATATCTGGGCCCCCTGGACCCCAAGGCCCTCCAGGACCTCCAGTAAGTTTGAGTGATTCACCTGAGGAGTAAAGCACTGGGAATGGGATTAGAGCAGGCAGTGGCTGGGGAGGATTCTGTATGGAGAAGACAGCCAGAACCACTGCAGTGTTGAAATGGGAACATGCTTAGTATCACTTCCAAACCCGCCCCCAGGGTAGGTCAGAGCTACAGTGGCCTGGGAGGGCAAAGAAAGAAGGTTTATGTTAGTCTGAGATGAAAGGGAAGACAGTAGTGAGATGGGATGGATGGGATTAAAGGGATCAACTGCAGAAATTGTCTTAATAGCACACCTGGCCCTCTGCCAGGGTGTGCTTGGCAAGAGGCTCCTTGTTAAAGATGAGAACAGTACATGAAGTGCCCACTACACAAATAAAGAGGCCTTTGGGCTGAGGGCTCGTGCCCAGAAAGCAAAACCTTGTACTGCGCATGTAACTGGGATACCTGGAGTTTAAAGCCCATCCTGAAACACTACTTCTATCTTGTCTCTCATCCCAAATACAGGGTCTTCAGGGCGTTCCCGGACCCAAGGTAAGGATATAAAATATTACATACTGAAATGTAACTGAAGTTGTCCCAGGTGCTAGAATTCCCTTTAGTAACAACCTCCTAGTGTTCAAGGGGTACTTTTCTTCTGTCTTGGTGAGATGATAAATCCTTCTGGATATTTTCTTGAAGGAGATGGATTAGCAGCTCTCATTTTAGGACTCATAAAAATGGTCATTCCCTCCAGTTTTCACCCAGAGAAGTAGGAATTCACTGGTTTGTGGAATTCTGCCCATGAGAACACAGTTGAAATCTTTTTCTGGAGGGTGGAGGTCTGAAAAGTGGGATGAAGACTCTACCACACAGTCTAAGGAACTGAGCTCTAGCTAAAAATTAATCTTAAGATTATCCCGTACATTCTGCTGTAAAACTTCCAAGAACGTCACTGTCCTTAGTGGTGAGAATCTTTCTCACCTCCATGGAAAAGCTCAGCCTGTGCCATTGGCCTCCCCGCTGTAAAACAGCTCCTACATGAAAAATAGTGCAGTGGAAATGTTCAGGGAGAGCTGCATCTTTCTGGTGACATTCTAGGCAAAGATTCGAAAATGTGCAAAGTGCCTTAATTCTTCTGATTATCCTTAGTATTTGGCTACCAGTGTTGTTTGGGTGCTAAAAGGGATGGCTATGTTTTAAAAAGCCTTATGAACACGAATGAGGAGGAAAAAAGTTTTGGGTTACATTTTGAATTTAAGGAGTGTTTTGTTTAATATTGCTTTATAGTTTATAATACAGAATTTTAAAAATACAGCTGGGCAGAGAATGCTGAATTTTTTTTCTGAAATGTTGTAACTCTTGCCTTAGCATTTACAAAAGTCTTTCCAAACATTATTTCTGTATGATTTTTCTTCAAGGCTTGTGGACACCTGTCATTCCAGTGGATCCACATCTTAAAATGTAAACCCACCGTATCAGATAACTTCTGGTTATTTATGTTATATAAAAAAGTGTATACAGCAACAACAGCAGGGAGAGCAGCACCAGAGTGATCTCAGTTCTCCTCTGAACATTTTTACCCACAGGGCTTGAGTCTCCTCTTATTGCCACTGAGTTAAAACAGGTCCTCACACAGGGGTAATTTGAATGACAGCGGCTTTCTTCAAATTAGGCTGAGAATTGGGCTAAAGCGTTACTCTGCTGTCTCTTGTATTCCTTCTGCTGTCTGGCACTCTCTGAAGGGAGGAATTTTTGTTATATAAGTGCTGTTGTGGTGGGTTTATTTTCTGCTCCATCCTTCCTTTAGGGGGAAGCAGGGATTGATGGAGTGAAAGGAGAGAAGGGTGCCCAGGGTGAAAAAGGAGACAGAGGGCCACTGGGATTACCCGTAAGTATCCAGGAAGCAAGCAGCACTTTGCGAGCCAAACTTAATATCAGCTGTAAAAAGATCCCTCAATAGGAGACGCACGTGGGGATTTGGTATGTAAAGTCAGAGAAAGAGATGGTCTATAAATAACAGTGCCTTTGCTTTTTAAACCCAGAGCCTCAATTTCTGTGCTGAGCCTTCAGCTTCTGTTGAATAGATCAGTGATCACTTTATTTCCTCCTGCTTCAGGCAGGACTGAGAAAAACAAGCGGTGGCTTTCCTGGGAGTTCTCTGCACTTCAGGGCAAGACCAGAAACATAAGTCAGATGTGGAAAGGGAAACGCCTTCCCCAGCCATTTGTCTCCTGGGCTAAGCTTTGTACAAAGCATGGTGGTTCTTAATGCAACCAGCTTCTTTGATAGCTGAAACATTCCTGTTCCTTCTGCCATGGAATCAATGCTCCCTCTGACCCAGCGTGTCCCTGCTGTCTTTTAACTTGGTCCCATTACCCTGGTGTTAGACCACTGCTTGGCTTAGCAAGAGGAATTGGGGCACAGTGTGTTACAGAGAAGTTGCAGGAGCTTTAGATAAAAACCTGATGATGAACTGGTGGTAACTTAGTCCCACCCAGTTGTTCCACCAGCCCCCAAGTTCTTTCATCATGAAAAGCACTGGTGGCACAGTAGACCTTCCCCCTTCCCCAAATGTTCTGCCTGGAAGGAATACTGCAGAGTGCATCTCGTGTTGTGTGGCTTTTGTCCTGTGTTCGACTACCCAGATCGCTTGTCCCCGACTTTGGCTGAAATGTGCGTGTCTTTGTTTGTAAAATGTTTTCCTCCTTTAGCTGTGCTGAACAGTAGTTCCTTTCTAGAGCTTGAATGAATCCCCTTTCACTCCAGAGGCTGAAATGAGCCCAGCATGAGTGCATTCCCTGGGGCTCCAGGCAGAGCCAGTGGGGAGAAAGGGGTGCTTTTGGAAAGGCAAGCGATTGTGCCTCAGTGAAGCAGTGAAAAGTCAGAACCCAGTCCCCTGAGAAATGCAAATGGAAGTTTTCTGTGTACATGGTTATTCCCTCAAGCCTCTGGGGTATCTGGACAGGGAAAGGAGGTCTTTGTGACTGTCCGAGCAGAAGATGCCTTGGCAATTATCCCAACAACTCATCTTTGTGGCAGGGAATGTGCTGCTTCTCCTACAGCAGGGAGCCCCGTGGGTTCAAAGGTGGCTTGGCTTTTCCCGTCACTCTTCCTTAAGCTGTGGAGGTGGGAAGTCTGGCTGAGAAGGCTCCTCTTAGGAATGTTTTGTTTGGATCAAAAAGACAGCAATATCAGCTGGCCAACCAGGAAGTACAGCTCTTAAGATCAGATACTGTGGAACTTGTATCCTTCTTCAGAGCCACTGAACTCTCTTTATAAACTTTTCCATGCCTGATCCAGTGTATCTTCAGCCTGTCAAACTAAATGCAGTGCCAGGCAGATTCTGAAATATTTCAGGCTGTAAAATCCTGCAGCTGGATCTGCTGCTTTTTTCTCTGACTTGGGGCTTGACATCATGCTGGAATTCCAGTCCTGATTGTCTGCAGTAGCCTTGGGCTTCTCCGTGGCTGACAGGGTGAGGAGTTTGTAACGCTCAAGCAGAGGGAAAACTCAGTATTTGGTACTTATATCCTACCACAGCTTTCCCTCCCAACCACTGTCTCTGAGACAAGCCACTGGGCTTGATGGGCCTTGAGCAGAACCAGTGTCTTATGGATGAGGAAATTCAGGGCGAGAGCCGAGCAGACAGCGAAGTGCCACTCGATCTCAGTCTGGTGTAAATCTGCACTGGTGACACAGGGAGATGAGCCACCTGTTTCATAAGCCCCCAAACAACTGCATGTGGAGTGGAGCAAGCCTGCAGCTGACCTAGTGGGCATCACAAGCCCCATGTTCCTTGGTAGCAACTTGAACAGCTGATGGTTCTGCACTGCCTGTAAATGCCTTGGTGACCAGCGGCCTCTGAGCCTTGTGTCTCACCTGTGCTGCCCAGCCTGCCACAAAGGCAGCACAGATTCCAGCTCCACTGTCACATTGTCCTTTTCATCACTTGTCACAGAACAGCTGCTTCCTCAGGAGTTTTCCTGGCAGCATTGAGGGAGGGAAATTTGCACTCCTAAAAGGATCTGAATGTTGCAGGTCAACATTATATGTATTCAATGTTTCTATGTTTTTGTTGGTTTGCTTGTAAGTGCCATTACCTGTCCTTGAGATCTTAATTTTTGTTAATTGTAAGCATATGTTTGTGTCAAGTCACTGCTTTACTCACCTCTCCCCTCCCCTCTCCTTTCCCCTCACCCTCTTCCCCTCTCCTCTGCCTTGTTTTTGTGAACCCTCCCCGCCTGTTCAGGGTGCTTCAGGTTTAGACGGCAGGCCTGGACCAGCGGTGAGTTCCATTTCTCTGTTACCCCACATTCGTCCTCCCCAGTATCGTGACTCGTTTTGTGTCTTCCGCAGGAGTCTTGTTTACACCAGGAATAATCTTACTTTTACCAAAGCAGGCTTGGGAGGGGGCTAAACTGAGGAGTGATGAGGAGTGATGTCACACACTTGTCTTCTTTCATGCTGCAAGTCTGGATCCTGGGATCACAGCCTACTTGTTCCACTCTGTCTCAGTAACAAGAGGAATGAAACCTCTGCATGGTTCCGTGATGCTCTGTTCTCCTGTCCTCTTTATCCTGAGGATTCTCGAACCTGTTGTTCTCCATGATTCAGGAGAGAACATCATCATCAAGAACTGTAGTCACAGGAAAAGGGGAGATGGCTTCAAAGTGAAAGAATGAGTAGGTTTAGATTGGATATTAGGAAAAAGTTCTTTACTGTGAGGCCCTGGCACAGGTTGCCCAGAGACGCTGTGGCTGCCCCTCCCCTGGCAGTGTTCATGGCCAGGTTGGATGGGGCTTGGAGCAACCTGGGGTAGTGGAAGGTGTCCCTGCCATTGCAGGGGGTTGGAACGAGGTGATCCTTAAGGGCCCTGCTGACCCCAAAGCATTCTGTGATTCTAAGGAATGCCAACCTGGTTCTGCAAACCACTCTGCTATTCTTGGATAACAGCTGTTAAATAACAGCCAAATATTTTTAATCCCTCTTGGGAAATCACAGATCACCCATGTACCATCCATTTGGCTATTTAAAAACAAAAAGTAATTTCTCCTCCTCGGTGTAGCTGAGAATAATTTCAGCTGCTCTGACTTCGGAAGAGAATCTGAGTGGCAGCTTATACAGTCACTTGCTTGGGGAAACTGTAGATACTATTTTATAGACATGCAGGGGAGATTTCAATGTATTCCATGGCACTAAATAAGGCAATTAAGATTTCCACAATTGCACAAATCTAAGGAGAGTCTGATTTTTCTCTCTTCCCTTACCACGCTCAAGTTGGGTGCTGCATGAGCTACTCCACTTGTATTCTACAGATCTTGACTTCTCTGAAAAGCTCTCCTGATCCACATGAGCCATCCTGCTTGCATCAGAGAGGGTTAATTTAGTGACTAAGGATTGCAGACTGACATTAAAAAGTGCAAGACCCTTTGCTTTAAGGCTCTTTGAAAAAGACTCTCCCATTTGGGCACCTTGCTCCTGGGTTCTTGCTAGGAGTCAGGTAATGTGCCTCAAAAGTAGCCCTTTATCGAGGCTCCATGAGGGAATTGTAGACCCATGCCTGTGTGGTTCAGAGTCTGAGTTGGAGGTGCTGGGATCCTGTTTAGAGGGACTATTACTGAACCACCGTGTTGCCAACATTAAAGATCATTTTGATTAATTTCCCAGAGGGCAGGTGAGTCTCAGGAGCACCAGCAAGGAATTTTGGTGTGCTGATGGGAGAAAAACACTGGGTTTTCCTGTCAGTGTGACGGGGAGCCTGATGGAGTGACAGGAACGGCAAAGAGGGAGCACAGGGACCGGAGGATACCCCTTCTAGCTCACATCTGTGCCTGTACACACCTGCATTCAGTGCTGCAGCTTGGGGTCTGTCAGCTTGCATGAACCACTGACCCAACGCTTCCCATCTTGCTCAACTACACTGACCCCAGGAGGGGGTGAAGGAAATAAACAAAAAGAAAACCAAATTGCTTATCATGTGTGTAAATGGCCTTTATTCTGCTACAGCTTTCAGCCTTGTCTGGTATAAACTAGCAAGAAAGAATTCCTGCTTGTGGAGCTGGTAGAAATGCCTGCTGAAATAATTGTCAAGAGAGAGATTCAGAGTTCAAAATGAGGCTCTGTACAGTGGGCTGGTGTGATCTAACACAGCAGTTCCCATGTTCTTCAGATTATCTTATTAACTACTTCAAATCTCCACCAACACTGAAAGCTGTAGTGGTGCAAGGTGCCTTCTGTCACCAGCGTGTCCTTCCAAGCTGTGCTTTTCCTAAGGGAGCAGCAGTATCTCCTGGCTTTAAGGAGGCCATGGAATAAAAGTGTCCTGATGTGTTTTCCTTCCTACAACTGCAGGGTATTCCAGGACCAATTGGGGTTTCGGGACCAGCAGGACCAAAAGGAGAAAGGGTGAGTTTGCTTCAGAATCGATGGATGCTCTGCAACTTCTCTGAAGATACAACAGCGCTGAGGGATAGAGGAGCTCTAGGCTTTCCAGAGCTGGAATTGCCCTCTACTGGTGCATACAAGACCCTCAGCTTGGCCTCTTTGGTGCTTGAGTATCTCATCCATGGGGGTTTCAAAGCACCTGAGCTTTGAAATGCATTCTTTGCTTTTTTCTCTATGCTGCTCTGCTACCTTGTTTGTACTGAATAGGAATGTGAACAGTTTCTACTCTTTTGTATCCATTTCAGGGCAGTAAAGGAGATCCTGGAGTTGCAGGACCAATGGGGCCAGCAGGGCTTCCTGTAAGTATGGGAATCCTAGGGATTTATCTCCAGAGCCTGTTTCCTTGCTGTGGTTGACAGCTGAAGGTGCTGCTGTAATACAGTGTTTGCAGTCACAGCTGGGTTAGGCATAACTCAAGTTACAAGATTTTGTTCACTATGGGAGTTCGGAACAGCCTCAGAGTGATGTGGAGGAGGCTGAAAGGAAACTGTTAATTCCTTCAACTTGAACTACCCAAAGAAGCTGTGTGGGACTCCCAGGGTGTGTTTCTTAGTCCAAAACGCTGCTTTTGAACAGCTCCCTTTACCTTTCACAGCCTGGGTGCCTGCCTCCTGCCTGTCTGAGAGAGCCCTGTCTTGTCATTGTAGGGACAAAAGCTGCCTTCAGTGAGGTTAATTCCACTGTCTGGGATTGCTTTTTGCCAAATGGGGCCAGTGTTGGTGCTGTGGTCTAAATGTAGTCTTGGAGCAGTTGTTTTGTGTAACGGGAAAAATAAAGTTTGTTGCATTGTCAAAACTAATTTGTTTCTTATCTGAAGAGTCCATAGGGTAGGTAGTAGTGGTGTTACCACCTGGATGGTCTGATGGAGGTGAAGAGGAGGTTGCCTGCTGGAAAAGTTTTGTTTATTTTTGACATAGCCATTGGTACAAATGGGAAAAAAAACAAACCAAAATTCTGAGCACACATTCCTCTCTTTAGTGGGAATATGGTGAAATCTGCTTGTTTTCAAATATTTCTTCTGTGTTAATCCATTTCAGGGTTTACAAGGTCAACCTGGTGACAAAGGAGTCCGGGTAAGTTACCAGGCGAACTCTTTGTGTTTAATTGCTAGCACCTGTACACAGTGAGAGCCCAGTAAACTCCTGAGCACCTGTAGCAGCCAGCATGTGTTTGTGTGCCAGACCTTCATCCAAGTAACTTTACACACCTGTGTTTCAGAAGGTGCTACCCCTAGCTCATTCCATCACCTGGAACATTGTGCTACATCTCTCTGAAGGCTGTCAGAGGGATTTTCTGATGTGTTCGTTGTGGTCACACCTCTGTTCTAACTGAAGCACAGGACTTGAGTTAGGCCAACATGGTGTGCTTTAGGAAATCCTGCTTATTTAGTTACTGATGCGCATAGGGATTCCTGGGAGGATTAGCTGAGGTGCAGCCAGCAAATCTTATATCAACACTTCTAAATTGTCCCTGAAGCATGAAAAAGAAGGTTATCTTCTAGCAGACAATCCTGCAGAGAATTTGAAAGATGGAAGTTTTGAAAAGATAAATTAAATTTGCCTGTCTTGAAGAATCTGGCCTGAAGTCTCCTCAGGCATTGTCCTGAATGGATGTCCTGAAAGAGCTGGATCAAACCCAGTAACAGGAATGGCAGCTTTCCCACCGTACCACCTGTGTTATCGAAAGATAAACATTGCTGAGAAGTGCATGTTGAGAAGCTCCTTCTTTTTCATCAGGTTTTCTTGCCTTTAACAGGCTTTTATCAAAAATAATCAGATTCAAGGCTTTGAATCTGATTCTTTTTGATAAAAACATCGGTTGTTTATAATTTATATTTAGAAATATAAATTACTTTTGGATTTGAGTCTGTAATTTTACAATTGTATAAATGTCAAGCAGTTCAATGCAGTATAAGTGTATGTAGCCACACCTTGTATTTATAAGACTCTGGCATCATCTAAATTTATCTGGAGGTGTAATTTTTTATAGTGCATGTGCCCATGTGATGATTTCATTATATGGATTTGCTTTTAATGTATAGTGAGTGTTCTCTGTCCTCTATCTGCAATGGATTTCTGACCTTACTCTGCACAGAAGGGGCAGTTTTGGACAGCACTAGCCAACTGGCATCTTAAACTAGGGGAGAAAGGTTCAAATTTCATGGAAGCACCAAACTTCTCCCCTTTTTTAGTCATTGCATTTCTGGCTTTGCTTCTTAACTTTCTCTTCACTTTTGTTTTGCTTGTGTGGCTTCTAAAAAAATTTCATTTTTAATTCCTAGACTTTTTCAGTTGGTTTTTTAACTGAATGTCTTAGTTAAAAGAGGGATCTTTCATTAGCTTTCAGTAGATGGGATTTCTCTGAGCTCTGGCATAAAGGCAAGTGAAAACTGGGAGAAATTGCAACTCCTTGTGGAGGATGAGCTGGAAAGCACGAGTGGGGAGTTTTGCTGGCCCCTTGCAGCGTGCATGCACTCTGCCCTACTGCAGCACATATGGTTTGCAATGGAAAAGTGTGAGAAACTCAGGAGTGTAAATGGGCAAGTGCAATATCCTAAGGGAACCCTAGAAAATATCCCTTCTGCCACTGAGCTTTTGTACAGAGATTTCCCCTTACTCTGAAGTCCCAGTTTGCCAAAATCCTCTCTTTCCTCTATGCTTTTTAAATCCCAGAAATGCTCCTGCTGTTCTCTGCTTGGAGCAGGAGATCAGCATAACTGTGCCTGGGGTTGTGGCACTAATGGCAGAGGGAACAGGCAGCATTTTGTGTAATCCAGCTGAAAAAGTGTGAACCCTTAACTTGCCCTACTGTTATTTTAATGCCGGGGGGATGTTGTGTGTGTTTGTGCATCTTCCTTGCTCCTACAGGTCCACCTTTGTCCCCTTTATCCCTTCTTCCTTTTCCACCTTTCTTCCTGGTTCCTTCTTCCAGAGCAACCCATGCTGCATTTTTCCTGGATCATCCTCTCCATTCCAGTGCTTGGTTCTGGGTGACTTCTCCTCATTGCCTCTCCTTTCCCATCCATTTCTCTTGCCAGCCTTGGGTTTAACAATTTTTTTTAAAAGAAGCAGCAGCAGTCTGTGCTGTCTGATTTTATCCCTTAATTCCTTTAACACTCCCCACGAGGATCCTAAGTTCAGTTCCCTGTGCAGCAGCCCCTTCCCCCTGTTTCATGTTCAGCAGCTTTGAGAGTTTCCTGTTACACAAAAGGATTTGTTATGGATGTAACTGGCAAATACCACATTATGCCCTGCCTTGTGCTGCCAGTTAAGGATCAGGGACCAGTTGCTGCCCTGTAGCTGTGCTGCCTAGGACTACTCCTTGGTCTAATAGGTTTTTTGGGAGAGCACTACTCAGAGCATCCCAAAGGACAGCCAGACTGTGCAGACTCAGAGCTGAGTACTTCCTTCATTCCCTGGCTGATAGTTTCTCGAGTGAGACTTTCTGTAAGAATGGGAATTCAGAGGGGTAAAAAAGCATCTCAGTGCTGTCCTAAAGGTTTAATGGCAGAGGGACCTTCCCAGCCAGCTGGAGATTGAGACAAGGTGGCACACTGCTGGCCAGAGGGGTGGTTTCCCATCCTGTGTGTCTGGGGTCAGCCAGTTCTCCAAGGTGCCCCTCTCTGATGTATGGGAAGCCCGAGAAGTGGTGTGATGATCCCTTTGATGCCAAGCCCTCTCAGTCTGTCAGTGTGGGACTGCAGCCAGTGTTTATGCAGCTCAGTTACAGATCAGCAGCTCCATACATTGATCTTCACTTAACATCTCAGAGGGAGATTTATTTTAAAATATTTCCTAAATGTTTATTCTTTTTTAAACTATCACTGACATTTGTTTGAAATGGATGATCCTAAAGCTTTTGTGTATTCTTTTTTTCTTGGACTAAACTATTATTTACAGGGGGAGAGGGGCAAGAAAGGCTCTAGAGGGTCTAAAGGGGATAAGGGAGACCAAGGAGCACCTGGATTAGATGCACCCTGTCCGTTGGTATGTCCTGTTTCATCAAATGTATTGTTTTAAGATGTGTTGATGGGGAAGACAGAAGGAAATCATAACATAAATAACGGTCTTGCAAAAGTACAACATTCGGATAAGGCCCAGCTGGGTTCCCACCACAGCTTGTGGCAAAGCTGTGGGACCTGCTGATCCTCTGAGAGATCAGGCTGCTGAGTGACCATGGTTATGTTCCTTCCTCTTCAGACCTCACAAAGTTTAGGTGCATGGGATGTCCCATGTGCTGGGAGCTCAGGGCTTTCTCCACTGCGGATAGAGCCCCGCCTCCTTTGCTGCTGGTTATGGCTCCTCTCTGGAGATGCTCCATGGAATCAAATCTACATGACAGCAAAACTGGAATGCTGGTTTCCTTGCCTTGGAATAACAGCCAGCTGCTGTGATGGCCTGAGAGCACACAGGGCACTTGAGCTGCACTACTCAGAGGGAGAACAAGTCTCAGTTATACTAAATGGGATGTGTTTCTGTCAAAACTGATTGGCTATAAGTCTAAGCAAATGAATAAACACAGGAATATGTGTACATTTTTATCTAAATTCATAAACTGCGGCAAATGCTGCCAAAAATCTGCTAGCAGTGCCACAAATTCCAGGAGTACTTGGGGATCATGCTTTTAGAAATCCAGCTACTGGGTTTCTTAGTGAGGACTGGAGGAATGAACGATTTTGGAATGGAGGAAATGCCACTCCCATCCTCTCAGCTTTAACTCAGACAAGCATCTCCTGGCTCGTAGATGACAGAAATCCAGAAAGGAAACTGCTCCTGCTGCTGATGCAGACACAGCTCACTGTGCAGACAGGGGTCTGTGCTGGGTGTGCAGCTGAGTGCCCTGTGCCAGTCCCAGTGGGGACTCGGCCTCTCCTCCTGGGACATGGAGCTGGCTGGCACTGACTGAAATAACGATAGTGGTTGATTTCATAAACAGGGTCTCCGAGGTTTTAAAGGCGAGAAGGGTGAGCCGGGGTTACCTGGGCTGGACGGCCTGGATGCCCCATGCCCATTGGTATGGTGTACCTTCCCTTTCCTGCATGCTCGTTTGCTTTTTGGCTCTTGGTGCTATTTTCTGATGCCCCCAAATAGCTGCACACCCTAGAAACACGCGGCAGTTCCTTCCTTACCTGTCTCCATACTCCCTTCCTCTCATTGCTGCTGTCAGACCCAGGCCCTTCCCTTCGTTCTGATTCCCAGCTGCTGTCAGCAGTACTTTGTGGCATGAGAAAAAATAGAGTTGGAATGTGCTTTTATTTACAACTGCTTCGCTTCTTCCTTTGCCTTCATTTTGACAATTTCCAGTAAATCAATGTATGCAGACCCAGCTCTGCGCTGGCTTGGCTTCCTCACAAGGAGCTGCAGTGCCTACATCCTTCACTAACTCTATTTTTAAGTGCTTGTGTGTGTTCAGCACAGCCTGACATGGTTCCATGTGACCTCAGACACCCCATACATGAAGATGACTGAAAATAATAGTTATCCCATTAGTAAACCCATGTGAAACATATTAATGGGGACACTTAACCTCCCTGCTGGATAATTCCTATTTATGACTCTCCCCAAAAGTCCAGACTGTACCCATAGCATCCAAAAACTTGAATTTAGAACTGCCGCTTTCCCAATATCCATCTTATTCAAGTGATAAAATGATGACTGTATTAGTACCTGATCTAGCCCAACTGTTGTAGAACAAAAGTATTCAGAACCACTTAACTCCATCTGACTTCTTAGTATCCCAGTAAAGGTCACCAATTTATTCCCTTTCTCTGAGTTTCCTGGAGATGTAGCATTCAGGTGATATTTTTGCTCCCTGAGACAGTCTCAACATCTCTGTAATACAAAGAAACTTGTACTCCCCTGCTCATCCAGCCCTGTTTGGCATGACAGGGTTTGCTTGAGGATGGTCCTTCCAAGCTTTACATGCACTTAAGGGTGTTTGATGCCATCTACAAGGGGTGGGATATTGTTAGTTCAGCTAGCTGGGAAAATGCATCCCAAGGCAAAAGGCCACATTTAGTTTGGAAGGTTTTCCTAGTTTCTTGAGGGAAAAAAAAAAAAAGCCACAAAATTGCCATTAAAAGTCTTCGTTATTTGAGCTTTGTGAAGAGCTAACATCATTTTCCTTCAGGTGTTCCCTCCTCTGGGTGCTGCCTTTGCCTCTTTGGGGCAGTGACCACTGGTAAAGTCTCACCTGCTGCTCTGTAAATTCTGGGTAGTAGAAACTTCTTCCAGTCCCAAGGGTGAAACCATACATTCCCAGAACAGTGCACAAAGGAGGAAGACTACAGAGCCATGTGTTTTGTCTCCCAATGATCATAGCCAGGTTTCTATGGAATAACTTCTGGATGAGTAAGGCACCTAATTTCACAGGTGCAAGGATTCTACTGGTGCACTGGTAGATGACCTTTCTCATTTTGTCACTGCTCCCAGTGAGGATTCAGCCCACATGGCCATATTAGAACTTGCACTCCTTTTCATATCTATTTTTATTAAGGGAAACTTGCCAGAAAATCTGATGAAATACAGATGCTGTTATTTTTTATACATGGTGTTCTGGCATGCAAGCTAGTTTGGGAACGTGAATAAGCATGTTTTTTGATCCAACTAGGTTAAAAGCTTAGCATCCAGCTGACACATCCATGTGTGTAGCTTATGGAGGCTGTGAACTAACTCTTTGCACATCTGAGATATGTGGAAGGAGATCCTTGGCACTAATAAGCATGTCATGTTTCCGTTCTCAGCACATTCGCCCGCAACAAACACTTCCTTGTGACCCTGGTCTTCCTTTGATCCCTAAGCTGTGACTCCCTGGCCTCCCATTCCTTCATACACCTAACTTCCCATCTCCTCCTGCCTTGCACTATACCAGTCATTCCTATCACCACCAGTGTACCAATGGGAATACCACAATTTACTCAGTAAATAACTTGTAATTCCAAATTTCCACATAGTTGGGGGAAGGGGAGGGAACAGCACAAGGAGACCAAAGTCCAAAAAATGCATTTGAAAAGCAATATTGTTATAACATCACGGCAATGTTCAGTTTATCGGCCCCCTGGATGTGCATCTCCAGTAAATAGTTAATTTCTCAATATATTAATGTGCATTTGCTTTTCTGTTTGTATTTTTTGGGGGTTTCCTGGGGAATAGTGATTGACCATGAATCTGCCACATACACACAGCACAAGAAGTTGACTTCTCCTGTCAGAGATCTATTTCCTTACACCTGACTTTATCTGCTGTTCCAAAGCACCTGAGCACTGGTGTCATACTAGCCCAGCAAAGAGGGTTGCACAGGGTTGAAATGAATGGCAGTTATTTACTAAAGCATTTCCCAGCCATGGAGCCCAAGACATCATGGTTGCAGAAGTGCCAGGGGATTTTCACAGAAATCCTACTGATGTTATTGAAGCCAAAGTCCCTTTTCAGGAAGTCAGCTGAGACATCCTGAACCAGCAGAGGGGTTGCCCAGCTGCTTGCCTTCCTAATTTCCCTGGAGCAGGATCTCCCCAGAGGCAAGAGGGGATAACAAGATAGTGTCTCACATGACAAAGCAAACTCCAAACAGACAGGGCAGAAAGGAAATGGAGATTTTCTTTTTTTCCAGACCATCCTCAGGGTCTGAGGTTAGTGCTAACTTTGGGATTGGCTTTTAAGCTCAGTGTTACAGAGCCAGGCCTGAGGACACAGAGCAGCCACATCTCAGTTTCCACTGCCAGCCCGTGGCAGTGTTTATCTGGCTGAGTTGGACCTCCTGTGTTCCTTCTCTTCTTCCTTCAAGGAAGCCTGGATAGACTCTGTTCTTAGGGGAGAGTGGTTCTCGGGTACTTAAGTCCCTTGCACAGCCTGCAGGCATTTCCCCTCTTCACCCCAGCCCCTGCTTCAGGCTGCACTGGTTCTGCCAGCCGGAAGTCTGGGTCATTCAAAGGATGAGGAATATCTCTCAGACTATTCCTCCAGCCCTGGTTCAAACTGTTTGTTGCAGTAACAGTTAACCCATGCCTTCCTTTCTCCATCTCTGTACTGCTTTCTGTGTCCTAAACTGCTATTTCATCCATCTTTTTCACAGGGAGAAGATGGCCTTCCAGTTCAAGGCTGCTGGAATAAGGTAAAGTAGTCTTGGAAATGTTGCTGTGCTGAGTTGGCGGTGCCACGGGTCCTGATAATGTTTATCCATGAACCTGGCTAAGGGCAGAAGAGGTGTGGATGCATGGATGGGATTTCCAGGACTGTATCCCAGAAGAGTGGCAACCAAAACTCCTCCTTATTTGTATATCACAGTTCAGCTCTATGAGCTACAAAGGAGAGAACTGTATCTGTGGCATTTGAGCTGCCTGGCCCCAAAGTGCTCTAATCCTTGCAGAAAGATGGGATTTATACCTGGATTCCCTGAGACAGCCCCTGCACTCCCCAGGGTCTGGCCCACCTTCAGTGCCCACTGTGGGTGTTAATGCCAGGTGCTCAAGCCACAGTGGGAGGAAGAGGGTGGAGGCAGAGTCAGCCTGGGATGAATCTCCCACCCTCACTTTGCTGCCTGGAGAGGTGGGAAGGGTCCCTGCTGAGATTCATCACCGTTGCTTTTCCTCCTGGAGAACTCAGAGCCAGCTTCCCTAACAGTGTCCTCCTCCCCCCAGTGGCATCGTCCTTCCCTCTGTGAGCTGTCACTAACGCTTGTTTATGTTTTCTTTTGCAGTGATGATTCTAACCCTGGACTGACCTGTGTGTGTTACTGTACATAGAATATTTATTTTTATATGGTGTTCTTCTTTGAAATGCCAAAAGTTATGCATTTTTACAAATTATCAAAAAGTGGCATTTTTTTTGTACAGAAAATACTGGATCTCCCTTTTTTCCCATTTGTCAGTTCTCTGTATGATTCTATGTCTGCATTACGCTTGTTTTGTCATGGAGTACAGCTGTAATATTTACATGGTATTTGTGTACACATGATGAATATAGGAACTTAATAAATTATTGCATTAAAAGTGCCCAAAGGAACTGCCCTGTATAGATTCAAAGGTCATTTTCATTTTTCATTCAAGAATATTTCAAAATATAATGTATTTTTTATTAAGGTGAAATATTAACACGTCTGTTGCGATGAATTAAAGTGTTGCTGAAAAACCTCATAATAGTCCCCGTGCACTGGGAATGTAGAGACACCATGATTTATAATTATCCTCCCTTGAGCTGGAATAACCCTCACAGAAATGAGCCCTGGTTGGCAAGAAATGCTATTCCCTTTCTAAATTGTAGGCCTTCAAGCTTAATTAAAGCCTTATTTAAAATTAAGCATAACACAGCATACCTTGATATCCTAAAAAATGTGTTTGTGAAATCAATCCACGTGGCTTTTTAAAATGTTTACCAAAGATTGCATGCAAATTTGCAGAATGTGTAATTATCATTTGCATATGCACATCTTAATTATCTTTCCTGACCTACCCTTGTTGATGTCTCAAGTCTAAACCACCCAAAGAGGAAAACACTACCAGACTAAAGTGAATATAACAGCGTGCTTTCCTTAGAAAATGAGGGGAAAAGTGGAAGCCTAAATCTATTCCCTAAAACACATCCACTTGCCTTTGGCCCTTCACATAGGGGCCAAAGGCAGTGGGCAGCGCAGGAGTCTCAGAGGGAAGCTACCAGGGAATGATCCCAAAGGAGAAGCATGAGTGGTGTTTACTAGTGAGACTGATCCACTGAAGTCCTGCTCTTTGCATGGTGCTGCCACTACAACAGGAATTCGGCTACTCCTGGCTACAGCTGTGCCAGTGGAAGGGGTCACCACCATGATCCTCCCTATACTCAACTATTCATCTGTTCACAAACTATTAATCAGTTATTTTTCCAGAGGATTCCATGCAGCCTGTTAGCACCATCATAACGAAGTGACAGAGTAAGGGACGTAGTTCCCTTGTACACAGGGAAAGGCCTGCTGGGGACTGCCCAAGGAACCCAGCACAGCCTCTGACTGCTGCAGTCCATCTGTCCCCTCGCCCTTTCAGAAATTTATTGAATTTCATCTAAAAACCAGTGAGGTTTCCACTGTCCTGTGTCCTTTCCCTCCCCGCCCTGCGGGCTGTTCCGACTCCAGTGCTCTCGCAGTTAGGAAACTCCTAACTTTCAACCTAAACTAATTCGTGGTATTTACAACCATTTGTTCTCATGCCAACATTGTCCTTGGGATGAAACGTTTCCATGCATGATGTTTTCATGAGATGCTTGGCGTACTGGAGCTGAAATGGCACAGAAAGAAAATGAACCACAGAGCACTGAGGGGTTCTCACTGGTTTTCTCAGTAATAGATGTCATTAATATAAACCCCAGCTCCCTGTTAAAAGGCTTTGCACGTGTGAAGCTGAGCTAATTGGAACAGCTAATGTTCCAATTGTGTTTTAATGGCACACCTGTTAAAACAGTTACTAAAGACCAGCCAGTATATTCCTAGTGCTTTGGAAGGTTGTAGTAGCAGCAGTGAGTTCCTGCTCTGATCTTGAAGCATTCAGGTGCAAGGTAGGATGCTGGAGTGCTTCAGTTCCTTCTAAAAATCCTGGCTATTCTTAATCCTTAAAAACTTAAGAGATCCCTAAGAGAACCTGCCAATGCTTTCTGTTCCCTTTGGTCTGTGTAGCATGATTTTTGTGTAGCTGGTTTTTGTGATTGTACTGCATGAGATTGTTGGTTGTTTTTACCTGATCCAAGAGCAAAATGAGTGCATATTTGCTGCCTTGTCCTGACACAGCTCCTGAAAGGTTAAGGACTTTTGAAGTGATGCTGTACCTGTTTTATTTCTTGGGCTGTTTTTTTACTGCTGTATTTGTGAGAAAGCTCTTGCCTGCTATGTAAGGGACCTTGAACTGAAACTGCCAGAACTCTTGGAAAGTACTTGACTTGGGTCAGCAAAGACTTACCTACTACTGGGAAAATGTGTAGGGGACCTGCTCATTTACAGGTTGGGAAAATGGTGACAAATGTTCCCTGTGGCTGCGACAGATTATAGCTTGGGATTTTAATTGATGTACCAGACAACCGTTTTTGATTGCTGTTCTACAGCCCCAATACTGATACAATCTCATCAGCCACTGGGGATAGGCAAGAGGGCTCAAATCAGTGATACCACACTGACCTGCTGCTCTTCCCAAACCTAAGCTCTTTGCACGAAATGGCTTTCTTTCTTTAAAAGAAACCCAAGCGAGGCAGCTGGGTTTGTACCACCCTCGATGTGGCAATTAAGTTTCAGGCTCCGTCCCTACTAAAACCTGTAACCAGGCTGCTGTTGCTGTGGATTCCTGTCAATTCTGCCTGTCTGTTTTCACGTGAAACCTTTTGTCTGCCACTTCAAGGGTCAAACTCCTTGGCTGATAGCCAGAAAGTGAGTCTGAGAAGCTTGGGAAATGGCAGCGGAGTGAAAGGAGAAGATCTTCCTGAGGATTTGCTGTTCCCTCCCTGGAGCTTGGGAAGAGTTCCTCAGCAGTGCACCAGGAATGTGTGCCCAGATGCTGGGGCTGCGAGAGCTCGGCGTGCCAGTGCTTTCTGCTTTGCTTTCTGTTTTCTCCCAGAGGCCAGTGGCTGGGCTTGAGAATGGCACCATTTATATTCTTTTTCTTTGGTCATTTTCACTTCATTCTACTATTGTGGTCAGACTCTTCAGATGAAGAATTAGGCTCATTTTCCAGCAGCAGCTACATAAATGAGTGCAAGACATAGCCAATATTTCTGGGAGGGGATCCTTTGATCCAAGAAAGAAACCCTTCTTGAACAATTCTCTTTAGAAAAGCAGAGAAGCCCCCATGTTCAGTTCCGAGAGGATGTGATAAACCGTTCTGCTACAATTTCTGGTTACCATGTGACAAACTTCCACCTGTATCATTGATGATTCCATCTTTAACCTTTTCATCACAAACTTTCTTCTGTTTAATTATAAGCAAATGACATTGGTTTGTTTGGGTTTTTAAAAAACATACTGGATTCTGAAGGCATGAAATATGTTGTCAGAAGAGGAAAATGGAAAAAGTCTGGTTTCACTGACTAATTCTTTTGCTTCCTGTACTTGTGCTTTGGTCTCCACTGCACCCTCTGGATGTACTTTGTCTGGAGCCCTCCAGAAATGTTTTCTGGTGGCCCATTAAGGCCCTTCTGTGGGTACATCTCCACAGATGTACATCCAGATGGAAAAGAAGTGTCACAAAGATTCAGTTAATATGTTCACTAAAGGGAAATAAAGATTTTGCAAAGTGCTGAGGGGTTCAGAGGACATTTCCCACCTGCCTGAAGGGCAGAACATACAAGCCTGGATACTTCCTACCAGCTGCCATGCACACCTGGCATCCTTTCCTCAGCCCCCACTGCTGAAGGTTAACATGTAGGCTCAAGTATCTTTCCACCGCAGCTCTTGCAATTTATTAAAAAAAACCCCCCAAACTTAAAACTAGTACCTGTCTTTTGAACATGACAAAACATGTCTACTTCCCTGAGTGCATTGAGAATTCCATTTGCCCAAGTACTAAACCACATGTTTACTTTGAGGTAGTGATTCCCGCTGGCCTAAATGATGCTATTTGCATATTGAAATACTTTGGTGAGCCAGGGCCATTATTATTAGAGCTAATGAATGATATTATCTCAATCATTAGACAGATCCAAGTGCTAAGCAATTCACATTACAGTTGGGGAGAAAGTGCTGATTTCAATCTCAAAGGGATGCCATTAACCCAGAGCAATCCTAGAGTCAAACACTCTGTCAGTACAAGTGGAATCATTCTAATCTTTTGATAAGGACACCTGTACCTAACACTCATCTCCTCTCACCAATGCACAGAAAGTCTACTGTTAAAATAAGTCCAGGTTTGCAAAGACTGGAGGAAAAGTCCTACTTTCTGGTTCATCTGAAGAATTGCAGATGTCTTTTCTTAAGGTTTCTAACAGATGTGTTCTGGAAATAGAGTACTGGGGGAAGAAATTGTTTCAGTTGGGAGCCAGGCTGGTGGAAAGATTCTTTTATTTGTATTTTTTTATTCTTTTTTACTTTATGGGGTGAGCAGAGAGAGAACCTGACCAGAACTGCAGGCGGTAGGTGCATTTTTCCTTCTTTTTTAATGAAAACCTTTATATATATATAGTTTGATAATGTTACTTTTATTTTTTGTTAATGATTTTCAGGGGCAGTTTGTTTGCTCTATTCTGTTTTCTTGTGATTTCTTTTAGGTATATTTTTAATGGGCTTTTGAAATAAGCGCATAAAAGGTCCTCACCCAAAATGTCCTAAGGACATTCCTGTCATGTTTTTTCTCCCCAAGTTGAGTAGGGAAAAGGTGCTTTCTATTGGCAAACCCATTTTTGGTGGGGATAAACATATCCCCGAAGGCCACACCTAGGGACCAGGTGCCAGTGACCTCT
This sequence comes from Nicator chloris, assembly GCA_013400495.1. Lineage (NCBI taxonomy): Eukaryota > Metazoa > Chordata > Aves > Passeriformes > Pycnonotidae > Nicator > Nicator chloris. Next base: position 488,518 of record WAAE01026316.1, read on the forward strand.
CCCAGACAAAAAGCTCCCTCCACAACTCTTCATTTACGTTTACAGAGATCAAAAGGGCTATGTTAGGGACGAGCCAATTGGAAATGGTCTCTTCCCACCTTAGGTGGTCTGTCTGAAAGTAAGAGTTGCTGTGTCCTCTTCAGCGAAGTTCTACAGCCTGAAATCCCAGGCTTGGCTAGAAAGAGCTGAACAATTAAATTAGAAAGACGTTTATTTGAAGATGGCAAGTTCTGGGAGGGTATTTGCTCAAGTACTACTGTCTGTTGCTATTGTTTTTCCTCCTCTGAATCCAGCAGCACACTCAGGTTCAAGCTTAGCTTTAGGCTGTGCTTCACCCTGAGCCTATGTGCAAATGCTTTGCTGGATCAAGGTCTCCCCTTCTTTTACACTTGGGGTTTTTTCTTCCCCTCTTTTTGTCCCTATATCTTCCAGTTGTCTTTGATCCAGACAAAATAACTGCTTGCTTTTCTGCATTTTCAAAAAAATCTCTGTTGGTCACATTTTGATCATTTTCCACTCACTGTTGTTATTTACCCTTCCTGCTATTCTTCCTTGTTGGCCTGCTTTGGTAAGCATTTTGGTCTGATGAGAACATTGTGACAAAACATGAATTAAGATTGTAGATATTTGTGATGTATTTTAGAGTTGACTGGAAAGCTTTACTGTTTGAAAGGCAGCAAGGGCAGTGTAGTTTTGTAGCTTTCTTACGATTTTGTTTGTTATTTTTTAAACTGAGTTAAAATATTGCCAATTTTTTTTTCCAGGAAAAACCTGCAAAACTTTAGTTTTTCCTGCAAAACAAGTTTGTTGAACAGCTGTTTCAAAGCTTAGTAAGTTAGATCCTAATGGCAGGTATGAGAAGACTGATTGTGGAGCTTCTGGAGTGCAACTTACACTATTGCTTTCCATGGTATGCTATTTGTCAGTCTCTTGTCTCTGGTGGGGGTTTGCTGGGAGTGTGAAATTCCATTTTGTGATAATTCCATTGTTTTTTCACAGTCATGTTTCAAAATGTTGCTTCAGTAAATCGTCCCTTTTGCTCTCCTGCAAAGATATGCTTTTACCCTGATACTGCTCTCTACCAGCAGTGCCACAGACCAAGCAGCTTCAGCCTTTTTTTGAGCTTTCCAAAAGAAGAATGTTAGCTACTTAAATTACACAGCCTTTTCTGGGTGGTGTCAAGGAAAAGGAGAGGGAGACACTTGGCAGCAAGACTCTGCAGGCCACGATAAGCAGACTCCTTATCTGAGCCTGGTCCCTCAACATTCATTCATGACCTGTCCCATTCCCACTCCCCTCGCTCTGCTATTCCTTGTTCTCACTCACCATTACATTTAAAGATGGGCAAATTGAGGCAGAACATTCATTGTTGTGTTCACCCCCACCCCCAAAAGGGCTGAGATTACTCTCTCCGATGCAGGGAGGAACAGCCTGACCCCACACCACTCTCATGGCTTTAGTGATGCAGAATGAGCTGCAGATGTTGAGGAGAGCAGCAATGGGAGTTCCTTTGGGGATTTATAGGGACAGCCTGCAGATGTCACGGGCTCTCCGTGCTTCCATCACCAGTGGATGCAGTGAGTGGCTGTGGGGAGGGGTTCCTCTCCGTGCTCTGGCTTGGAGGTGGGTGGGCTGTCCCCCATTCAGGTGACTTAGCTCGTCCAAAGAGTCACATTGATCCCCACTTGGCATTCAGAGTCCTCAGAGCAACAGGAAACACATCCTTGATGGCCTTTCCCACACCTGGAATGCTTGTGTCATTGGCACTGCTCCTGTTTCTCATCTGTCACTTGGACACCAAATTCTTTGGTACTGCGACACTTTCTGTCCAAGATCTGCTCATCAGCCAACACCAGACAAACAGTAATGACCTGCAGGAGAATGATTTCTGAAGCAACTCTGTGTCCTTACATATCTGGTTTCCTTGTATTTTACAAGTGATATTTTTTCCCCTTTGATGGCATAGGATGTAGAATATTTATTGTAGCTGTAGTACAGTGATGTATTGTGAATAGACCTTGACGGGGCATTGTTTCTATGTTTCCTCTGCAGACACTGATTGATTGAGATGTTTAAATCTGAATACATTTTGTACACTTTTATTTCACATTGAGCTTTTCAGCCTGTATATTGAATATCCAATGTTATTTGGCATTGATTCATGTATGTGCTGTATATACTTTCGTGTTACCAGTAATTTTTACTGACATTGTGCTGTTTCTAAGACATTATTTCAACTCCTTTTGACATAGTTTAGGTACTTGGAATTTTTTTGACTTCCACAAAATTCCACACTAAATAATTGCTAGAATGAAGAGAACAAAGGGCTGTTCTTTCCCACAAGCTTTTCAACCTCAGTAGGAGCTTCTTCAGCCAAAATGAGCATTTGACTTTTGTTTTTCACTTTTTTTCTTGTTAATACAATAGTGCTGATATGTTTGGTTTTTAATCCTGGGAATTCTGAATTCCATGTTGACCATTCCTAGCAATATTTTACAAAAGCAGAGACAGCTGTGCCATAAGGAGTTATACTGATCATAACAGAATTGAAGTATTGTAATTATTTGGTATTTCTTTATAAATATTTTTCCACTATTAAGTTTTTAAGCAAACCTTTTCTCGGTGTGATATAAGATTAAAAAGACACTAAAGGACTAAGCATTCAACATGTACAAGGAAAGGGATTCAGGTAAATGATTTCCATCTCTATGAGTGAAAATTAGCTTAGGAATTTTTATGTCAGAACAAAAGCTGAGTACACATTTCCTGAGTCCATTAATTAATTAATCCAGTGATTTCAATGAAACCATCCCTGTCCTGGAAACCAGAGATACACTTAAAGAACCCCCTCAATCCACTCCTTGGTAGTAAATAAAGCTGAGTTTTGTAAAAGTAAAGTGTTGCTTAAATATAGCACCTTGAAAACATTTCTGTCTTCTCGTAAAAGATGGGAATTCTGTGTTTAATCACCAAGCACCCATTTACCAGATAAAGAAGCCAGTGCCGATATTATCAGAGGTGCTTGTTCATATTGTGATAAAAACTGCTATGCAGAGCTGTGGATTACTATTTTAAATACCTTACCTTAGTAAGGTACTGACATTAATTATCTACATTAGGAGAACAAATATGTGAGATTTTAGGAGGAAGTTTGGTTGGAAAATGGGTTTTTGGATAACTAAAAGTGGGCTAAAAAAACACACTGGAGGTTATGAAAAATATCTCTGGCTGGGGGGTGGTTGTAATGGTGAACATGACATCATATTTAAAGTCTCAGCCCATTGTTTTCTAAGAGGAATCTAATGAATTCCCTGTGCCTTGTGTTGAAGCTTTACTCCTTTGTGTCAGTGTTTTAGTGAGATTTCTATTTTATCAATTAAATACTTACATAGATATCTATTCCAGTACAGTCTGCATTTGTTCCCCATGATGTACATACTTTCTTCTCCTTTTATAAAAATGCCTGTTTACCTACACATAGTTTGTGTCTTTTGTAAATGACACCACATGCAAATCATAGCCCATAAATTCACTTACAGGTGAATTAACTTCCCCTTGTGGGGGGGCGGTGGTTAGGTTCCTATGCTGAGGCAACCATGCCATCTGCTGTTTGCCAGTCTGGTCCGGCAACTGTGGGACTGGTGGGAAACGTCAATGGATTTAGGAGAGAAACCACAATGGATTTAGAAGGACAGAAACCTCAAAAAGACTGTTATCACTAAAAAATCAGATGGCTAGAGAGAGGTCTCAGTCCTACCTAGAGCCTGTGTTAAGGGAAAGGCAGCAACATGCGCTGAGCCCTAGCACTGGATGCTGCAGAGCCTGCACGGGAGAAAGACAGCCTGAAATCTCCCATGGCACACACAGCAGCTTGCTCTTACAACAGGAATTAATCAACCATAAGTCACAAATGCACACTAATTGTGGAACTGAGAGAGCAAGAGCAAAGAGGGGGAGACAGACTCTCTCTAGTTATGCCCATGCTAAAATTACAATAATTATCAGCTTTGTGTGTTGTCTTTCCTTGAAACGGAGAGAAACAATGGGAAGGTGTCCATCCATCTCTCCCTTCCCACAGCTTAGGGGCACAACGCTCTCCCCTCCCCTCTCCTGTACACCTGGGTGTGTTTCTGTGTGAGCCAAATCACCAGTGCAGTGCAGGTTCCTTGGAATGAAAGTGATGTGATGAAAGACCATTAGCTCTGAGTGGCCAGACAGCAAAAGTGTGCTTCACTCCAGACCTCCTCTGGGTACAGTGAGCTTGGAGTGTGAGGCAAAATCCTCAAGGATCTGCATCTGGATGTTTAACAGTGACTGATGCATAAAGTTATATAGGAAAACAAACATGTTTTGATGATCCAACTTGGAATGGAGTATGTGTTTGAAACTTTGGCTTTTATCATACCTCAAGGCTTCAAGGTCACTCATGCTTTATAAAGTTATAGCTCCTGGATATGTATTTCTCTGCCCTGGGAGAGTAGTGAAATCTTGCACTTGTACAATAAATAAATGTTCTTGAGGCTTGCTCTGTTCTGCCTCAAATGTGAGGCCCAAAGGTTGGCTTGTTTCAAAGCATTTTCATTTATTTATAGGACGCAGTTGAGAGATTTTTTTCTTTTAGGGCTCTGCAGTTAGCAGGAAAAAAACATCTAATGAGGTAAATTGTCTTGTTCTAAGTCAAACTCAGGAACAATTATGAAAGCAGACAAACAAGCAGTGCTGTACTGTCCTTACCTGTGAAGCTGCTCTGAAAAGGACTTGGAGCTTAATTGTCCCAGCCAGGGAGACAATGTGCTTGTCTGTCTCACCAGAGGAGAAAAGAAATGTGTGTCACTGCTCCAAACTACAGCAGAGAGTGTAAAAGCAAAGGGCCAGACATCCTTATTAGCACAGGAATAGTCAATCAGATCTAAGATCCCTTTGCAACACGGTGAGTAGTGGGAAGCGTGATCTATTCAGTACAGATCTGCAAGGATCTGGAGTTGAGTGACTCGGTGATCAAACAGTCCAATGACACATTGCTACATCTTTGCTCCTCTGACAAACACAAACACAGCTCTGCAAATGCCAAACCCAAATCATCACATCACGAGTCCCCAGACAAAGAATGTGTCACTTTCTGCACCAAAAAGCTGAGCTACAGTAAATGCACAAACATTGTTACAAGCAGCTTTCTGTAAGAAATTCACAGGGATAGAGGCTTTTCTGCCTCTTAGCTTAGCAGTGCCTGGTTATCACATTGACCTGTGGCCAAAAGCACCACTCACAAATGTATTGTTTTATCCATCCAGCTTTCCATAAACTCAGAAACTGAAACAGGTATTTTAGTAGCTAATGTAAAAATTGCAATCCTCGGGAGGCACAGAGCACCAAGCCAAGAGCATCAGTCCTTTCTCAAGTCACCACTTAGTTTCCTTAGCTAGAAGTCCTGACCTAATTCTTTGGAGAAGCCATTCTATCCTCGTGATTCCCACAATTTTACCTATCCCTTTCTGCTTACTCTTTCTGAGTTGTGGAGAGGGATCCTACAATGTATTCCTCAGGTGAAAACAATGTTATTTTCTGGGCTTTGTTACCTTATTCTTTTTTCCTTCATTGTAAAGATATATTTGTAAATGTCTATTAGAAAAAAAAGAGTCATGTTGATTGTGATTAAACATTCAATTAATATTTTTGCTTTTATGACTAAGAAATAATTAAGACAATGATTTCTGCAGTCAGCATAGCTGCATTTAAGGGTAAGTTACAAGGATTAAAACCTGTTTTTAAAGGATGAAAAGACATCCTTAGTATTTTGTTAAGCTAATAAGCTACATTTAACTTTTAGAATTAGTTGGTGTTTGGGGAGGAAAGACGCTTCGCCGTGTTTACACACCATAGCTAACCTGTGACTGCAGCTAATCAGCCTACATTAAACAACATGTCAGAATCTGACACACACAGACTTTAAATTCTGAAGTACGTGGGATGATCTAATTTAAGAAAATCCAATTAATTTAAAATTAAAACAGAGTTCTCCAGAAAGTTAGGATGTAGCTTTTCTGGCTTCTTTAGCCCATTGTACCCAATGTACTGGCATAACAAGCACATAAGCAATATGAATGATGGAGGAAGGGTTTTAAAATAGCTAAAAAATGGGAAAATCATTCATTACAGAAATACAAATTCGTTGCAGAACTCGGTTTTTACAGCTGTTCTCTATTACCATAGTATAGGCACACATCAGCTTTTATTGTATTTGGTTATCCTAATGTCAGGGCAATGCTTACACTGATTTGATCAAGTTCCCTGGATAATACACACATAAAATAGAGCTTTTGGAGTACTTGGCATTCCTGTCCTGCCAGGATGACCCTGAATGCTTGCCAGCCCGACCAAGAGCAAAGCCCTATCCCTGGGTTCTGGAGCTATGAAATATTCATTGCAATGTTTGAGATATAACAGCTTTTGGCCCAAAATGACAGTGCCATAAACAGGCTGTTTCCCCCATAGCTGGGGAGTCAGGCAGGCAGCAGGCTAGAAATGATCAGATAGATGTGTTGTTTATTTTGACAAAGTAACAGATTGTATTTGCACTCGGAAGGCAACAGGCAGATGGTCTTTGCACAACCTAGAGAGGGCAGGCCCTGCTCCTGCTGAGTGGGGAAAGCTCTGCTTGACTTCAGCATGGCACAAATTATAGTTAGTAACAGTTCTTCCTTGAACAACTCTGTCTAAATGGCCCAAAAGTACAGGTGCTGTGACCAGAAGTCTCTTACCTGCCGTAAAAAGCAGCTGGTTCCAAGGGCACTGTTACTGCAGAACAAGTCACACCTGGTAACTGTTCCAGTGTTGCCTGGCTCTGATCTGCTCTACTCAAAAATTCTTTACTGTGTCACAAAGTGACACCAAATCTACCAGAAATACTTGAAACAACATAAAATATCCATGCAATGCTGTTAATGTTTAGGTTAAGGATAGGCTGTATCCACTGGAGAAATAAAGAGTGGAATATGAGTTTATGGTGAGACTATTAAAAATCACAACAGCAGGAAAACTGGTATTAAAATTCAGACATCTATGACTGACTTAAAAAGTGTTACACTGTGAAAATCTTCAATGTCCTCTCTTGCACTTCTCCAGCACTCCTGTTTCCTTCAGGAGAATGTTGCTTATAAACAGAAAAGAGTTGTTACAGAGTGAGTTCTCTTAATGTTGAAAGTTAGCCTCACACAAACACTTTTTTTTCCTTGAAAGATCTCCCACATGCTCGTGTTCTTATCACACAGCAACTATTTGATGTTAAACTCTAACAAACTGGGAATGTTTTTGAAAACTGAAGATGCTTATTTTGTCTCATCTCAAATTATTTTTAATTACAAAGCCATGTACTGCATGCATGATTGTAAGGGTTATTTGATGCAGTTATTTGTATATTGACATAAAAAAGTAAATGCTTTTCTTCCTTTTCACACGGGTTTTACATTATCATTCATTTTTATGCTTAGTGCTTGAAAATCTTCTTGAGCTTCCTCCTACCCTCCCAATATGGTTCCACACACTGACAAGCCTATAGATATCATGTTCCTTTGATAAATTCCAACCCTCAGTGGGCAGGATCTAGGTAAGGCTTCTAGTCTTACCTAGATCTTATGTAAAATAAGTCTCTTATGTAAAATAAGTCAAACTCATACACATGAGTTTTTTCTCCTATGGTCTCAAAGCATCTTGACCTTGTTTTCAAAAAGAAGTGGGAAAAAGAACAGACTCCAAAGAATTAATCCACAACAATGCATTGAGGCTCTTACTCAATGCTTGAAAAGAGAAAAGGTATCTTTATTACCATTTTAACAACAGGCAAAATACAGCTGTGTATAGTGAACTGCTTTACCCAAGGTTACACAGCAGCCCAGGAAAACGCAGGTCCTGAACTCATGCCCTCTTTCTTCATGAGATGGTGCGATCCACAATTAACATAACCTGGGAAAATATTCCATTGCTTTTTTTTACCCAACAAATCCAATTCTATGCAGACACAAAATTGCTTACTTTGGCAGAGCCAAAAACCAAACTCAAGTGAATCTTTTATGATTTTTTTACAGTGGGAAAGAGAATGCTGAATGCATGAATGGTTCTTTCTGTTGTTCCCAGACACCCTCCTAAAGTAACACTGCAAGCAAGGAGGAGTGGTCTGTGTTAATAATGTATCTCCTAGTGCATTACATCTGGGTGCTACCCAAATGTCTTTATAGCAAAATCAGTGCAACAATGCAAAGTATTTGTATAGGAATGATGATATAAACCCAGTTTGATGTAAAAATATACCTGAGATGAGTTAAAGAGGTGTAGCCCTGTACTCTCCTGTTTGCACCAGGCTCTGCTCACGGATCTGGCGCTGCCAAGACTCATAACACAACCGCTTATTGCGTCTCTTGGAGCTCGAGCTCTTGAATCTCTGCGACTGCAGGGAAGAAAAGAAAAACCCTAAGCTTCCATTCAGAAAGGAAGTTTGCAGCCCTCATGGATGAGTTGGAAAGCGTGCGAGAGCCCAGAACGCTCCAACACAAGACAACACAAAGAGCTGCCGGCACTCTTTGTTATGGCCGTTCCAAGCCAACTTGGGGATGCTGGAATATTTGGGTTAGAGGCACCAGAGCGAGGCACACAGGCCATTCTGGCAAAGGGATAGAGGGATGGGGTGGCGCTCTCTAAGAAAAACCAGGTGCTCCCTGAGCTTTAGCCTAATCTGGGATTACCTTGAAACCTCTCCATCTCCGAACTCCTCCACCCCGGGAACGGATGGGAAGGCTTTCTGCCTTTATGCTCCCGGCTACCACAAGCCCATTAGGAGTAGGGTCAGCGGGCGCCCTTTCTCCGCTGGGCAGGGAGGGGTTCCTGCCCCCTCTGCAGCCCTGGGGCCCGGGCGAGGAGGGCGGCAGCCAAGAGAGGGGGGTTGTAGCAAGCCCGGGCTGCAGTGACTCCTCCTAGAGGCGGTATGTGCGGAGCGGGAGGAAACCCCTGCCGCCCCCCTCACCAGCAGCCGCCATCGCTATTGAAACATACAATACGGGGAGAGCGGCTGAGGCGGAGCGAGGGCGGGGGGAGCTGAAAAGGGAAAGTGGGGAGGAAAGGGGAAGGGGGGCAAGGAAAGCAGGAAAAGAGGGGGAGGAAAAAGAGGAAGGGAAGACAAGAAGGAGGAGGCGGCGGCAGCGGCGGCGGGCGCCGGCAGGTGAGGGGAGCGGCGGCGCGGGGACTCCGGGGGCCGCGGCGAGGCCCTGCTCCTCTCCTTCCCTCTCTCCCCGGCCGCACGACCCACCTCCTCCTCCTCTTCCTCCTCCTCTTCCCGGCGCCGCTGCCGTTCTCCGGGAGGGCCCGGCCACGGCCGAGGCCGTGAGGGGAAAGGGCGTGAGGGGGGCGGGTGAGGGGCGGCCATAGAGGGAGGGGGGCGCGAGGTGGTGGCGGCGGCGCGCGCCGGGCCGGCCCCGGTTACGGTGTATGTGAGGGGGGCGGGGGGGGCCGTTCTTCCTCGCTCACTGCCTCCGCTCGGCCCCCGCAGCGCTTCCCGTTCCGGGGCCGTATGGCCGACGCCACAGCCACAGCCCTCGGCGGGCAGCGGACGAAGCCTCCGCGGCCGCGGTGCTCACTGAGGGCGGGGGGGGAGG